>JAJTUE010000008.1:108220-290637 GCA_036971405.1 Orbilia quercus | reverse complement strand
TTTTTTAGTCTTCAGCCTCAGCTTCGGTTTCGTCGTCCTCTGGTTCCGTGTCGCTATTTCCTTCGCGTCGTCTCCTAAGCTCACGCTCCATTTCGACCTCTCTGTCGATACGCATTTGAGCGACAGTGATACCCTCGTCTCGGATGACCTCATTGAACCACGGGTGCTTGAGAGCGTCCCGAGCGGATATTCGTTTGGCGGGGTCGTAAACAAAGATCTTTTTGAGGAGGTCGAGGAGTTGGCGGTAGAAGCTGCACGTTTGAGGAATCATTTCCTACTTTCGTTAGTAAAGCTCAAAAGGATGAATGTGTTTAGGGGCTGACCTCCAAACGACGCATTGCCTTGACATAGCGACGAGATGTTTTTGAGGTTTCATTATTAGGATAGTCAAGTTTGTTATTGCGGAAGAATCTAGATTTGGATGTTAGCATCATTCTGAAACGCTAGGTTGCGCGTTGGACATACCTGGAGGCTGGGCTGTTGGAGTTTTGGGTCTTCTGGATGGCTTGCCTGACGAGTCTTGTTTCAATATCGGTATTACAAACCGTCCTCATCATAGCGAGATGTTCTAGGTTATCGTGAGTTTGAAACAAGGCATCGCCGGTGTAAAATTCCACCAGAATGCAGCCGATACTCCAAATATCGCAAGGGAAACTCCATCCCAGACCGAGAATAATCTCCGGGGCCCGATAGTGTCTTGTAGAAACTACTGACGAATGATATTCGTCATCAAAGGTAGCAGATCCGAAATCGATCAATCTGATCTCAGTGTCAAGCAAAATCTTCCGAGTCTGAGCTTTACGCGGGTTAGAATGTGTCGATGAGGGGATGACCCTGTTGTAGGTGAAAGTCTCGGAAGTGTTGTGCATGAGGAGAATGTTCTCCGGCTTGAGATCGGTGTGGATCAGATTGAGATCATGGAGGACTGTGAAAAGTTAGCATCGTCCGGTATTTCAAAAGACCGAGAAGATGTCGACTTACAGGCTACGCTTGTGAATAACTGTCGGGCAAAGGATTGTATCTGGCTACTGGGGAACGGGATAAAGGAGTTGGACTTGAGAAAGTCAAAGACGGACATTCCCAGGAGATCTGTGACGATGCAGATGTGGTTTCTGTAGTCGAAACAGTCTCTCAGGTGGATGCACTTGTTTCTGTTTTCACCATCGTTCTTTCCGAGAGTCGACAGGACCCGCAACTCTATCTTAGAGGCGTCGCGGTACTTCTGGACAGATCGGATGATCTTGATGGCACAGTACTCGTTCTTCTGACTGTCAAAGGCCTGGACAACCTTTCCAAACGTTCCTTGGCCGAGAAGTTTGATGATTCGATCTGAAAATAAGAGGGTTAGCCGTATCCGCATAGAAAAAAAATAGATTATATACTTACATCTGTTGGTGAGGTATGCACCTGCTGCCACGATGTAGTGACCCTCGTCATCGTCGACTTTAGCGTTCGATTTCGGAGTCTAGATGGGTTAGCGGTGTTGTAGAGATCGAAAAAAAAAAAAAAAAGGAAGAAATATCTTACATCTTCTACACGTCTAACGTTGACCTCTTTTGCCTTGATGGGCGGGTGAGGAGGAGGTTGGTAGTGAGCAAATGCATCCGTCTGCTTCTTCGCCATGCTGCCTCGAGTGACTCTCTTCCTCTTGGTACCGGCGACAGAAGCAGCAGATTCTCCAATGGTCGAGGCTAAGGAAGTAGCAGCAGTCTCGGTACCATTGTTGTAACCTCTGGAGGAAGCACTGGCCGTATTAGCGCTAGACCCCTGAGACGCGTAGGCCGGAGTCTGTGTCACGGAGTACGGCGTGGACCCATATGGATCATGATGATGATTCGTATCATACCGGGAGTTAGCAGCAGCAGCAGCAGCAGCGGTGGCGGTAGCGGCAGCGGATGTCGAGGGACCGTTGGCGGCGGCGGCTGTGATTTTCCGTCTCTTAGACGGTTGAGAGCCTGTAGCTGTCGATGCTTGTGGAGGGATTGGGTTATGAACTCGAGAGTTGAGAGCGAGATTCTGCTGGGAGACGGGACGAGGAACTCGGCTGATGGATTGATTTGTACGGTTTGTTCTTTTGGGGGTAGGTTCTGGCGGAGGGGTGTCGTCGATGACGATGATTTCTTTGGGGATACCGTTTTTGTAGAATTCCTTCCAGTCCGGTGTTTCTCGCCTGCGTTTCTTTCCGGTTGCAGATGGTGTAGGCGCAGCGGAGCTGGCGACGGAGGCCGAGGGTCTCATCTCGGTGCTAAATCTTTGAGCTTGTTGATAAGGTGGTTGAGGCTAGATGGATATTTGAAGAGAGAGACGTCCGGAGCGTTAGTCAATTTGTAGAGATAGAGATGAGGTAGTGAGCGTGGGGAAAAAGCAGGAAGAAGTTCAACCAAACACACAAAACGGGATATTCGACAGAAAAAAAATAAAAATCCAAGATATCAAAAATCAAATGAGGAAAAATTGAGGAAAATTACGAAAAAAGATGAAGAGGATACACACCTGTTGGGTACCGGAGTTGGAGCGATAGTAGAGATTGTGCTGGGGGAGAGGATTGAGATAGCCGTAGGGGGGAGATTGGTGAGGGTGGTGAGGATAGTGGAGTGTTGCCGTAGAAGGGACAGACATTGTCGTAATGATACAGCCGGAGGACGACAATAAGGTGCACGATCAAGAAAGAAAAAAAAGGTAAGAATTCAGAGAGACCGAGATGGCTCCCGCTGGAAAACAATATATATATATCGCAAATCTTGACAGTGTAGGTTTTCTTCCCCTTAGGATTGAAGCGTATTTTGAGTTCAAAGGGTAGGAAGTATGGTCTGCGGTTCGAGAAGTGTGTTGCCCGCCGTGGGGACGAGGAAGGATAGCGCGGAACGGGACGAAGAAAAATGTAGAGAAGAAAGAGAAGAAAGAGAAAGAGAATTCAGCCAACTCGAGGGGAAAGTTGTGCCCTTCGCGTTGAGGTGGCCGAGAGGCAGAAGAAGGGAGGAATCAGAGGCTCATGAGGGCTGCGATGGGCGGAGTACGTCTCTTCTTCTTCTGTCCGGAAGGATTTCAGAGGGAAAATTCTTTCGCGTGGGTTTTTTCTTTCGGGGCGATGATGAATGATGAATGATGATGGTAAAGGGGGGTGGAAACAGGCGTATACCACGTCCGTGTATTGGGTGTAGCGAGTAATAGTAATATACGCCAGAATCAGAGGACAGAGGAGATCCTGGAGGAGTGGTCGTTGTCGTTATTGAGGGTTTATCGAGAACTGTGATTCTGTTCGAGCGACCTGTTTAAAGGCGTGCCGTGATATTGGAGAACGAACAGAACAGAATACGGACTGGCGGTGGACTGGGCGGTGGACACCAGGCAGGTAGGTTGGCAGGCAGGCAGGCAGGCAGGGCAGGTGCAGGCAGGTGGATCAATCCGGTCTTTTGGGGTTGTACTCGGAAGAGACAAACAAAATGCCGGACGAGAAGAACGAGAAACTTCAAAGGGGACGGACGCCACAGACACGGGAGTTCGTATGACAGGAAGATAGGAGGAGAGGCAGTTGACGATGATTGAGAGGAGTATCGACGGGGGAAGGAAGTTCAGAACGAGAGATGAAAGAGAGAACAACAATAATGATGATGGTGATGGTGAAGTGAGGTCAGTCAGGGTCTGTTCTTCTGCTTCTTGTTCTGTTTGGTGGTTGCCAGCCCGCTTCTCGCTAATGATGCTTCTGCTACTGCCCGGGTCGGATCACAGTCGAATTCTATTCTGTGAATTCGAATTCCAGCGGACAGCAATTACTACTATCATTATGATTAATAGATAAAGTAAAGTAGAGTAAAATATAATAAAATATAAAAGACTTACTGGTATACTATAGGAGCGTGCGTGGAGTGTATAACGGACACGATGGCGTCCACTCGAGTCTCAGTCGAATTCGAGTAAAATATGTCTGAGAGAACCGTCAAAAATAGCAAGAAATCCAAATACAGAAATCTGCAGTTAGATAAACGTAAAGCGGAGAATCTTTTTATCCAAATATATTAAATATTTGAACTGCGAGGTCCTATCCGATCACGGGAATCCAGCAAGTTCCCATCGACTTTGTTAGCGACTACGCTAGTCCGGAATACCATGACGGCCTCTCGGAATGCATCTACAACTTTTACGCAAATATTACCTGCTATCCATGTGTGTACTTGAGTAAGTAAGTATGTATACAGGCTGTAAAACACCACGGTCCCGAATCGAGCACGGTAAAACAAATAAAGTCCCGGTAACGAACCACCGTCGCTGGAAACAGCTCTCGTCTGAAAGCGCCCTCCGTTACAGGAATCGCCAAGTCCCGTTAATTCGAATTCTCCCTTTCCTCACCCTTCACCCTTCTTCACCCTTCGCTGCCATGCAAAATTATTACATACTAAGTATTGTAAGGGGGTTTCCTATCTTTCCCCAGTTGGTACCTGATCTGATCCCGAACCATCCTCCTTACTTACTTCCGTACTCACTCGATCCAATGAATCCTCGTCTCGTCATCCTCCGAACGCGTTCCAGCGGGACAATTATTACTCGCACAGCCAGGCAATGAAGGCTCTGCTCAGGTACCAAAATAATAAAAAACGTGTTCGCACACGAAACGAATAAAGGAACAAAGCGTCTCTCTTCCCACTGTTATAATTACGTCGGTACAAAAAAAAAAAAAAAAAAACCTATATTCTGTTGTAGAATCTAATTTATCTCCCCTTGTCGACGACACACATATGCACCTTTGTTCTCCTCTTTCCTGTCCTTTTCTCGCCCCCGGGTTGATGCACTGTCGTATGATATCAAAGATGGACAGATCAGATGCACCACCTTCTCCATCTCGCACAGCTTCATTCAAACAAATTAAAATAATTACAAACCACTGCACTGATCACAACCACCTTCCCAAAGACCCTTTCAAGCGGGTAATCCGTATTATCATTTTCGTCCCATCTGATTTTGAAAAACGTATTCTTATTCCTAAAGAAAGAATACAATACAATAAAATGAAATGGCGATTCTACAGAGATGAGGGTCGACAAGGCTTGTCGTTCAGCCCACCATACCAAACCAATTAGTTTACTCCATTCGGTCCACCTGCATGGCGTATGCGGGAGGGGAAACGAAAGGGAAAGAAAAAAAAAAGAACCACCAACCCTCGCAGGATATCTGGGTGTCCGGCATTTGCGAGTCGTACACACCTAACGAGCTGTGCGTGCGCAGCCCGCATACAACCCCATTAATTATCATCCTCTTTTCGTCTGTTCTTGCCATGGAATAATAATTATAATAATAATATCCAACAGATTGAAATACGTGATAACTTGATCGGACGGCTGAACACTGTCTTGGTATCATTATATCAAGGTTGGCAAAGTTTTCCCTGCCCGAAAACGAAGTGGAAAAAGGTACTTTCCGCGAGACTACTTCCCGTTCAGAGAAACCGGTGAAATGGAAATATCCTATCGATAGCGTACCAATTCCTTCAGCCATCCCATGATCGTTTCTCGCCCATATATCACCAGCCAATGGCCTGCCCGAACCATGCCACTTTGCTCATGCCTCCATCCGTTCCTTAACCTTCCTCAGCCAAGTCTAGTCGCTCAACGCTAGACTTGATCCACCGGCATCCACTATGTCTAGCAGAAGCAGCAACGCAGTTTCGAGAATACTCAGAAAAAGCCTTCAAACCGCACACTGCACGGTGAAGATTAAATTTCTAACCACCGGTGTTAAACGGACCGATCGAGACCCTTGATTTCGCGTAACCCACGATACGGAGGAGGGGGGGCGACGGCAAATATTCCTTCTAAATCAACGCCAGGGCCGGCCGGCTGGTTCTCATCACAACGGCAGTGTACCGTACCTACCCGTCAAAAAAGCTAAAAAGATTAGAAGAAACAAAAAGGCTTACTTTCATCTCCTTCTCATCGCGGGTGTATCTGCACGACGGGCTTCAGAGTATGGATCCACGGGCTGTGATAATGTTTGTACCTGCGCCTGTGGATATGATTATTTTGCTCCTCCATCCGAATTAACGATCTTAAATCTCTCTTCGGGATGCTCATTCGGTGGGTAACCTGTAGCATAGTATAGAATAACTTGTTATATTACAAATCTGACCCCATAATAATAATAATCTGCTCGAATCACAGTATGGCGTCTCTGGCATTATGGATGGACGGCAATCGCTGCTATTGGCAATGTTAGACGACCGGTCGTGAATGGGCGTGAACTCCGGTTCTACTTAACTGGGCGCAAGCTTGTAAAAGAACTAAGCCTGGGCCATGGTCTTTCCATCCGCGGTCATTCCTGTAATCATCACCTTCATATTTCTCACCACCTTGCAAAAAAAAGAAAGAAAACAGTTAATACAAGTCGAATTTAGCTTGAACAAGAATTTGTGAGAGGAAGGATCTCACGTATTCGAATATTCCTCCTTCGGAATCGAATCGGATCGAATCTGCTTTGAAATAATCGAGTTTTTACGCATGAAAAAAAGGGAAGGGAAGGGACTTAACCGAAACTTGAAGAACCACCCTTCGAACCCCACATTGCGTATTCCCACTCGCTCGGCGGGAAAAATCGCGGGCATGGGCTAGCATCATATGATGTCGAACGCATTAACGATCGAAGACCTTTTTCTTTCCTTCGACGATAATGGTTCGTCGAATTAGATATTATTGTTTTACGCCATTCCTGAGCTCTCGCGGGCGCTCTTGGATGAAAGTTGAGCTCGACGAATTTTAGACTTCCGCAGCTACTGTGCTAAGAGTTAATTCAATTTGCTCCTCAAAGACAGAACATACTTTTTTTTTTTTGGAACGGCAGTTTTAGCCGCCACCGAAAAATTCAAGAATAGATAAAACGGTCCCTAAATTGCAAAAATAATTGGTAACATCAAACATGTGCACACCGTGAGATGATCAAGTGGTCTCCATCCCGCCCTTCTTACTTCCAAGACGGGTCGAAAAAACAACGGTAACCCCTTGCCGCGGTCTATCAACCAACAGAGAGAAAAAACTTTAACCCACCAAACTTTTAATAAAATTTATCTTTCCTTGAAATTTTCGATGAAACGGGAGGGTAACGGAAGGTCCTACCGCTATCTCGAGGCTACGTGAAGGTGGGTAACGTGCAGTGCAGAAGTGAGGTCAGACTTTAAATGTCGTCTTTTTAAATTCTTGGCCTCTTTCATCTCACTCTGGTTCACGCTTGCGCTTGGTACAATTTGATACGATACGAAGGTATTATGCAGCCATTCGATCGTTCTTTCTTGGTACACCTTCGCAGAGAAATCCATACCCGTTTATATATTTAATCTTTCACCCAAAGGTACGGACCTTCGTATATCTGCATCTATAGTATCCCCTCCTATAATGCCCGTGCCTACCTCAGTGGCGGTCTTCACAGCCCATCATCTACCTACATAAATCCGGTGAGAATTCGAACACCCAGCCAAGAAGAGCTGTACGGTGTAGCACAAGTTTCTAATTCAAGGTACTTCGGCCTCCCACCCAAATAAAAATCGGCTTACCTGCTGTATTGAAAAAAGCGTAAGGGAAAGAATGAGAAAAAGGGTAATATATTCCCGGTTATCTTATTCGGCTGTACATCCACACGTACATTTCAAAAACCACCGAAAAATCGAGGGACTACGTAGATTGCGCCTCAATTAATCAATTACATTGCCTTTTTTGCCTAGAACGTCAACCGTGAATAAAAAGACGAATACGGGGTAAATTTCATGACGACGCCTCCATCGGTCGTATCAATGTTTTGTCCGGTGCCTAAACGACCTGACCTGCCTTGACGAATACTAAAAATTTAAAACGTAGCCGTGCGCTGAGTTTGTAGCATTAGATTCGATTCCAAATATATAGGCGGGTTTTGCCGTCGACGGGCGAGATTTGTGGCGGATATAATACAAAAGGCGATGATATCACGGCAACAGCGAGGATACAAAACGAATTACAGTTTTACGGATATTCGGATAGATTCATACAATTCTTCGACATGCGATTCTGATCGCAGACTAGCAATCTGGCTTTCAAATTTAAATTCTAGACCGAGTCATAATATCGTGTACAACATAAGGGCTGAAAGACTTTACACTCTTCAACTCACCCAGACAAAATTCAATTCAATTCCATCAAAGGCCAAAGCACCAATCTATCAGAGCTGTGTTGATTGTCCTTTAACTTCTCACACACACCGCATATTTTGGAAGAATAAAAAAAGGAAAAGTAGGGCAGCATATATTACTCGCGTACAACCAAAAGGAACTCAACAACCCCAAGATCTCCTTGAGAATTTTCTCATTCGAATATAAAAATAGGCGAATGGAATATGGTATTTAGGCTTTAAAAAGCCATGAAAACGATAGATATAACTATCCTATCCCTATCCTTTATGAAAGAGGATAGGTCTTTGACCAGACGGTGGGGGGTTGTTTATTGGGGAGTAATATTTTTCAAGGAGGTTGCGAGTAAAACCTTTGGAGCCACGGAGAAAAAGATACGCTACACACTCTTCAATTTTCATCACCTTATATGCGGGTCCTTGAGCTTTTTTTCTTGATCTTTTCTTCGTGGGCAATCAACACACCTCTGATAGTTTGGTGCCTTCGCGGGAATTTTTTATGAAGTAAAACGGGGTTAGAAGGTAGATGCGTACGTATGTGGTGAGGTGGTCGAAAGGATCTAGCTAGATGGTGAGGTTGAAAGGAAGTGGGGAGAATAGGAGAAAAAGTGTGGTTCGCGGGTTTATATGGGGCCAAGACTTGACTTTCGTGACGAGTTTGCTCATTACTATTTGGTATATTATTTCGAAGAGGTAGCTCGCTCGGGTATTCACGCTCAGGATATATCGATCTAGGATGTCGGGTATGGAAAACACCGAGTTGAGGTTGCGCGGAAATGAGCTCAAAGTCTGTTTAGCCACCTTGCAAGTTAATTAGTCTGGACACCCTGGATGCTGGATATATCGGAGGAAGGAATCCGTCGAGGTTGCCCCGTGGCAAATTCTAGGTAATTTGTGGAGTCCACGGGTTCGCGAGGAGTGTAGTTCCGAGGTTTATGATTTTATACCACGCGGTCAACGCAGGATCGTATTGCGCATGCAGTCCTCCGAACAAATAAATGTCGAACGATAGCTTCGAGTCCTCTCTTTATCTCGCTGCGTGGAGCTCTGACGACGAGACTAAACTTCCCTGCAGGATTAATTAATTGCTTGTCCTTAATTTTTTTTTAAAATTCTTATAACTGCGACAGGCATTAGCATTAATAGATCCCCTTGAAACACCGAATTGAAACTTAACAGGTAACTGCGCCGCAAACATTCGATTTTTCCACCTCAAAAAAGAGAGCATAACCGCAAACGTACGGTTTGTTATTCGAAACAAGATCTGCGGCAATTGAAGTCGTAGATGGCAAAGCTATGCCACAGTCATGCGACTTGTTCGAGGACGTCTATCGATATAGATCGATGGGAGACTACGTAAACAATGAAGTTCAACTGCAATGGCTTCATCGTGTACATCTACGCGGTACTCCATACCGTCATATTCACGCAGTAAGCCATTCTTTGTACTGTACTTACTTCCATTTTTACAATGATAAATGGCTAAAAGAAAGATAGGACATCAGCGGTTCTCATAGCCATCCCGATACGACCAAACTGGGCGCTCTACATCCACGACCAACGAGACCACCTGCATTCCATCGGCGCAGCGATCGACCGGCTCAAGGTCAAGAAGAAACTGGAATGTCCCGTCGGCACAGCAGGTGATTTGGACACCCGCCCGGCAACGTACACGTCCAGTCTTAACTTCTTTATCGACACGCTGGATGAAGCCCTGCGACGGTTCGATAGATCGGTTGAGATTATGAGCAAGAATTCGGACCTGGCGAAACGAGAACTGGATAGGTTCTGGGTATCAGATCTCTGGCAAGCGCAGGATATATATCAAACGTTGCTACGTTATTGTAACGGTCTGGCCAAATATATCGGACCGTTGACGCAACTGAGCAAAGCGGTCGATATGATGTCGGGACGATTCTACCCGACGACACGAACACCTGACGAGAATGCCGCTGTGCTGACGGCGTATATTAATAAAGCTGTGGGAGATGGGAAGGGAACAGTGGTGTTTGATACGGACGCGCAGGAGAACGTGGGAGCTCATTTACGAGGGATAGTGGATTTAGTGGATGCGGGGTTTCAGGAGATGGGAGAGGCGATGGACTGGGCGGCGGAGAACATGGGCGATGGGGATTTCGCGACTTTGATAGCTGATTTGGATCCGAGGGAGGCACTTTCGCCTGGTGATCCGGATATGGATGATATTGGGGACGGTGAAAGGGAGAGTCCTCTTGACGACGAAGGGAATTCTTCTACGAGACAAGATTCCTCGGCAGGAATTCGAATGGATACAGAAGACCACGACGACGACGACAACCACGATAACTACGACGACGACGACGACGATGAAGTCTTCGACGTGGCGGAGATATTTGACAGAGCGTGTGGGTGGTTCGAGTGCTGGCGGGAGAGCATACTTTTGGTGATTGTGCGACTAGACCGGCTGCCTGCTGTCCCGCACCCGCCGCAGTGGGTTATTCTCGACGAGTGACTTCTGTAGATACTTAAGTTTATCATGGATATAGTATTCTGTAGACGTGATGATATATCTCCTCAGCAGAGTGGAGAATTCTAATGGATGATGGTAATTGGCCTCGGCCTGGCAACCGAAACGGTCAATCAGGTGTCGCCGTCACACCCAGCCTCCCTCCATTCCAAACGTCACCAGCCCGTCTTTAGCTCGCACCGGTTCCTGTTCTCTTTATTCTTCTTTGCTGGCAGTAGACGCACTCGTCGACACTCCGTCGACACTCCATCTCGAACCATCCTTTTGGATACATATAAACAAATAAACAAATAAATATTTACTGCTTCGTTGTCGTCCGTCCGTTGTCCTGCCGTCTCCTTATCCCTTGTGCAACAACAACAACAACACACGACAACCACAAAACCAACCAAAAACACCATCACGAACTCCTACGAGCTTCACAAAACACGACCAACATGGCCCGCGGCCGACGAGACCCCTCGCGAGCCCGCTGGCTGCTCCCCGCCGCCCTCACCCTCACCGCCGCCGTTGCCACCGCCGGCGTCTACTTCTGGAGGGAAATGGAGGACCATGAGGCTTCGACCGGCTTCCGCTCCGAAGACGAGGAGACCGCGGACGAGAAACGGAAATCGCGCGGCATGCACCACTCCGGTCGCAGTTTCGGCCAGGCTGCCACAGCTGCCGGAGCCGGCATCTCAGGACGGGTCACCGAGATCTGGAAGGAGTTCTTCCAAAACGGCAGCAGCGACGAGTCCGACGCCGGATCCAAGAACCGCGCCGGCCCATCCATGAGCGGTGCCGTTCGACCCTCTTCCTCGGGAACGTCAAGCGGCGTCGGCAGGGCCACGCTCTCTCGAAGTATGGCCAGAGAGGTGCCCGTGCTGGGAAACTCCCAGGAAATCGACTGGGAGAAGAAGCGTATCGTCGCATTGGTTATCTCCGGTCAAGAAGAGCTCGACGAAGTAGGTCTTCTCCATATTATATTATTTATAATTGAATTATGCTAATTTGCAGTCCCTCCTCCTCTCCCTACCCACCCCCGTCGACATATCCCGCTGGATTCTCTTAATCTTCGTGTACGCCCCTCCACCACCTCCATCCCCGTCCCTCGTCCAACTCTCCCCACGACCGCTTCACCGGTCCCCTTCCCCAGCCTTGTCTGTCAAATCCTACACTTCCTCAAAATCATTTGCCCGCACCCAACCTTCCCCTCCCGAAGTCTCTCCCGAGACTTCCCCTTCTCTAGTCCCTACCTTCCGCACGCCGCTCACATCGGGCCGCACCTCCCGCGCCGGAGACGGCGTCCTCCTCGACCGCAATGAAGATGAAGATGAAGATAACGACGATGTGGACCACCTGACCTCAACCGCATCGCTAACCTCCAGCCGACACCATACCCTCTCGTCGTCGCTCTCTAGGAAAAAAACCCCTTCCTCCACAAACAACGGCTACTCGTCCATGTCTGAAATCGACGGCGCACCCACCCCGTCCGTCTCATCGGCGTTCACGCGCAGATTAGGTTCCTTCCGTCGTTCGCGTTCCCGCGGGAACGACTCGGACGACATGAGCGAGGAAACGTCCGTCGATTCGCAAAATCTACCCGGATTGGTCCTCAAAACCTTCGGACGGGACTTCCCTACCGAGCAAGTCATGGATTATTCCACCCCGACGGGAGTAGTCCACATGCTCCGCCATCTCGGCGTCTCCATCGTCTTTCTATCCGAATCCTGCGCATCCGTCCCGGGAGCTGACAACAATTCTTCATCCGACGAAGCACCCAAACAAATCCCCGGATCGCTGCCCATGTCCCCCCCACCGGGCACCACTGCATCCGTCGGCGGCGGGGAAATAGTAGGACTGCTAAAGGACTGGGTGGGCGAAATCGTCCTAGTTCTAGACGAGGACGAGGACGACAGTGCGCCGATACAGCCGTCTGCTGTCAGCGGCGGGGAGGACGAGTTTAACGAACGCCGGAGACGGAATAAAGGCAAAGAACGCTATCAGGGCGGAGCGGTGAGCGAAGCTACCGGTAGAAAAAGACGGTGGTTGAAGGATAAGAATATGGCAAGGGGCATTACTATATGCGACAGACAAGGACTGAAGGGTATTTGGCGGGCAAAGATTGAAGGAGTTAGAACGTAGATTGGTCTGTTTACTTGACATATAATTCTTTTTTTATTGATGATTGATGGAGGAGTATTGGCCGTCTCTTTTGTTTGAATGTTCTATTGCAAGCGTTACTGTTGATCATGTATATTAACTTGTTTGACCCATGCTTTGTTATGTTCTTGCTTGTTCACGATCGGTGTCAGTCACGCCGGTAAATTTACCATATATAGAATACGACAGATTACCTAGCTACTTGGGTATATAATAAACTGCTTTTCGGAATAATCAATTACACACTCTCCATATATATGATCCACTTATAATCAAACTGGTGGGGTACGACGATAAATTTGTCTGAATGTAAACCCCATATTAATTCACTATACACAAATATATTGATAAAAAGCACATAACGCCGTTGTTGATATTTTCAAATATACAATCTTTAGAATTCACAACCCCGTTTTAAACAAGAAACCCGATGCAATAAACAAAGTGGAACGGACTGAATCGAGGAAACTGGAATGGAGGAGAGGTATGGTTGAACGAAAAGTAAGCGATAGGGATTAAAGAAAAAGCTTTAGTATGGCAATACCGGCCCTTCGAATCCACCCATCAATCAAGACAGCAGGATGAGAATATCACCATTGCAATATTTGCCAATCAACCTCCCATGCACGCGTGATCGATCCGCTGTACGCGTAGAAAAGAAAAGAAATATACACCTGAAACCCACTAACCAAAAAAATCGAAAAATTTGAAGAAATAGAAGTATGAGAAGAAGAATGTCACTTCATCTTCAAGTATCCCTTCTGCAGAGTCTTCTTCTCCCTTCCATCCGCCTCTAACGCCAACGCCCAATCCCGTATCTGGATATTCTTCCCCCTGTCCCCTTGCTCATTCCACTCCCCCATCCTCTTCCCCCAATACATTACCGGTCCGTTCGACGTCATCACTCCAAGCGGCACCGCACCACTAGACGGGCTTGCAACAGCGCCAGGGGTACCGGGTAATCGACTGGGCGTGCTAGCTCCGCTGCCACCCCCACCCGCTCCGCCGGAAGCAGACATCCAACTGTACTTCTTTTTGCGACCGCCGCCCAACATGAGACTCGCAGTCTCGTTTGCCGCTTTGTGGGTTTGAATCTCGTCCAAACGGGAGTTTTGCGCCTTCTTGGCTTCTTTGGCCGTCATTCGTTTTTCGGGTTCGGAGGCTACACTGCCGGATGGTCCTGCGAGGGAGGGGTCGCCGGGTACACCATCTGCCGCCGGGGTACCGGGCTTCGTGCCGTTGATGCGCTGCATACGCGCCGCTATGCGTGCTTCTTCGATCAGCCTTTCATCTGTGGCAATTTGTCGGAGGGATTTGGCGGTTTCTGAGACTAAACAGGGTTGACGGAGGGGTTGTGATTGTGATGATTGTGCGTTGGCTACAGCGAAGGAGCCTATAAACAATGTTAGCGAAACCAATCTACAATTCCCGTCGTACTTGGGAATTTTTTGATGTCATACGTTTTCTCGAGAGGGCGGCACCAGGGGAAGGCGCACTATCAGCCTCCCGCTGTTCTGTCGTCAACCGGCCGTTCCGCCCTTCGCTCTCCCCAATTGCAATATCAACCCACTCCCCAACACCCCTCAGCGTATTCCCCTGTCGTCTGTGTCGTGCGTACGTGGTAGCGGTAGTAATCAACTCTCTGAGGCGCTCTTGCATCGCAATGCTAACCAATTCTGAGAAGTGTTCCGGGTTTCCACTCGATCCCAGTCTCTGATCAACCAGCTTTTGATGAATCTTCGCCTGAACCTTGTGATTCGAGAGGAAAGGGTCGTTCGTGTGACGGTGTTTTCCGGAATTCTCTGCTTCCGCGCGATTGAGTCTGCGTTGCTCGTCCGGGACACCACCACCTTGCAGGGCGGAGAGGTTGAAGGAGCCGTTGTTGAAGGATGCGGCGGGTGTATCGTTGTAAAGGAATTGCTCTTCGGCTTGCAGGTCGACGCCGGTGGAGAAGAGCACGTCTGAGAGGTCTTTGGTGTCGACGGGCTTTTGGATGGGTGATGTCGAAGATGGCGGGGGCATGGACATGGAGGCTGCAAAGGCGGATTGTGCTTGAGGTGTTCCGGGACCGGGTGAGTGGACGGCAGAGCTAGGTTCGAGCCGTGCTCGCTTGAGCTGGGGCATTTGTATCTGCGAGGGCGGCGGCGAACCTGCCGGAGCCAATATCGGGTACTGATTTGGCATCATGGGTGCTGCTGTGGTATGGGGAGATGTTGGGTAATGTCGAATGGTTGTCGCAGTGGGAGAGATCTAGGAGGTTGCAGTCATCGTGAGAGCAGAGTATCGGAGAGCCAAGAGTGTAGCAAACACACCACGGCAGCGCGTCGCAGGGGTCTAGATATCAGTAGAACAAGTTTTGAGTATCGCGATTCGGCGAGTCTTGGTGGTTTCGGGTGACGAGGTCGGGATGATGTAGCGATGGAGTTGATGTGATGGAGATGCGGAAGTGGAAGAAGGATGGATGGAGGTTGCAGCTGCGTTTGGATAACCGCGGCGCCAACACAAAAGTCAAAAGCATACAACATGCCTGGTCACGGGACTGTGTGGTCTCCGAATCGATAAAATAAAGATAATAAAATAAAAATAATATAATATAATATAATACAATATAATAAATATAATACAAGTAGAATAGAATAGAATAGAATGAATGCTAATAAACAGAGCAGAGATATCAGATGGGCGCTTGATAGCAAGGAATCTCAAACAGACACAAAACTACCCGAACAAGCCCGTCCAAAATATATATATCAATATGTACAATGCAATCGTCGTCCTTCCTGCTTCGTATCCTTCGTAAACGAATATAACATTAATGACTGCCAAAAGACTCGGCTTCCTTCTCCATTTGTCTCCTCCTCCTCTCGGCCTCTCTCACCTCCGCGCCAGTAGCTTTCCACCAGAATTCGCCTCCGTATCTGATGCCTAGCTCGAACAGCGCCCTCGGTCTGTCGATAGCAGGCCGGACATCGAGGAAGAATACCGATTCACCGGTTGGCGACGGCGGTCCGGAGTAATAGTCGATAACATATCTGACCTCCGTCTCCTCCGTCTCTTGATGTCCTTCTCCGGATTTTGACCGTAGAACGTACCAGTCGTGTCTATCGAACGGCAAGTCCCTATCAGACGTCGTTAACAAGTTATTCTCCCCATATACAAAGAAAGAAAGAAAAGTTAGCCATCATACCCGAACTGTGGAAATATAAATCCAAGTACATTAAACATTTTCGCCTTGGGACTAAGATCCCCAGGCCGTCCTTGAAATCTCAACAACCGCGGCGAGACCTTCCACTCCCTCGCCCCCCTACCACTCATGTACTCTCTCTCCGCCTCATCTTTATCCACAGATCCATCATCATCGCCTCCCCTCCCCGCAATCTTCAAACCCCGCCATAACCCCCCAGCAAACTGCTTCTCCCACCTGACAATCTCCGCCCAAGCACCTTCATTCAAAAAGTTATGCACCTCGACCATTTCCTCCACCGCATCCTCGGGTGCCTCTTCGTATCCCTTCCGTAACATGGCGTTGTACATTTGTTGCGGGGAAGGGTATTCCCAATTTCCCTCTGACGGATGGTGTCCCTTCGGTATGGAGGATATGACACGTTCGGTGGGCAGCCGGATCTTTTGCTCGGGTGACGGGGTATTTGCCAGTTTGGGCATCATGTTTAGCGGGTTTAAATAGGAAGACCACGGACGGGAACGTGTGGGTTCGGTATGCTGTACTTCTGGCGTGGATTGTGGGATATTGTCTGAGGAGTGCGGTTGAAATGATGTCGAGAGGACGTTATTTGTAGGAGGTGGCGGCGGTGGAGCAGGTGAGAGTGGCCCGTTAGATCGGTGCATTGGACATTCTGGCTATAGTTTCCCCTCAAAGAATTAGACTTGTAGAATAGTCGTAGATGAAGCTGACTTACTGGAATTTCCATACCGCCGGCCATCATGTACGGGTGGTGAGGCGGTTTAGCAGGTGGTATAGCAGGCGGCGACAAAGCCGATGACGTCGACGATTCGGCCCAGAACCAACCCATCTTTCCGAGTATTAACGTATTGAAAGAAGTTATAGATGAAGTCGAGATAGATGCGACTCTGTATTCCGTATTTTCAAAAGGCGTAAGGCGACGCAGCGTCAACTGTTGAGGTGTGAGAGCTTGCGCAAGTTGGAATTTTGATAAAAAAAAGGTTTTTGGATCGGGAAAATTTGGCGAGCTAAGAAAAAAATATCGGGATGCTGCCATCCTCCTGCCGTCAGCAACCGAAGTTCTTCCGCTGACCGTGCCGGAATTACGGATATATAAGATTCGACAATAGAAAGAAAATAATAAAATAGAAATTAATAAAATTCGTGGCCATCGTTACTGTTATACAATTATCAAATCTGTCGATAACCCTTCAAACACCAGCGGAAAGAATTCGAATAAGAAAACAGGTTATGTCATCAAACATCCAAGATGATAAAACGCCGCTTCAGTTGCAAGAATGCTGAACTGTGAACCAATTTCCTGTATAAAAAGACCAAAAAAAGAGCAAAGCACCAAGCGCCGTTCAAGAAATCCTCCGCTTCACCATTGGTATATCATACCTCCGTCCAAAATGCCAAAAAAAATAATGAAGAAGGTCCAATCATAGAGCTGGAGGATGAGCCCAGTGCCCGGGTACTCTATTCCGACACTTCTCGCAATCCGGCCTATACCCCATTGTAAACCGTCCCCTCGACCCCGCCGTGCCTAAACCTTCACACGTTCCACCCCTCTCTGTTTGCTGTTGCACCACCGGCGTCTCAATATTCTCCATCCCCATCCATCTCCGACTCTGAATCTCGCTCGAAGGACTGACCTCCAACCGCGTCATATCCTTCATAATGATACCCGGCGTGTGTGGTCGTTCAACGGGCTGTTCCTCCGCATCAGCCATACTGATAGCACTCAAATTTGACTCCTGCCTCACAAACGCCGGCAGGTTGACGTTTAAATGCAATCCCGTCCACTCGCGCTGACTGGACGGCTGGGAGTCCGCCATGTCTAGATCCTCCATCGCGATATCTGACGTTTGGCGACGGGTGAGCGGCGTTGGTGTTATCGGGGGGGATATGAACGCGTCCATGCCGGCGTTGAGACGGGAAGGGAGGGACATGGAGAAGGAATCTGTAGAGAGACGGGCCGTTCGTTGTTTCTAGCCCCCAAGATAAGTCAGCCGTAGATCTAGATAAATATATGGGTGTATTTAGGAATGAGAAGAGAGTAAGGCGAATGAATACCTTGATACCAATGCCGACCCCGTCATCATCATCATCCTGATCGCTATCGGCGTACGGCGCGGACCGTTTCCTCGTCCCCTGCCCGAACTGCGACAATCCTAACGACGTCCAATCCGGCACTCTGGCCTGTGACGCTTCAATATTCCGAAACATCGTTTCTTACGTATCCTATCGATATATATATATATGTACTGCGGTGGAATTTACGGTAGATCGTGGAGTGGAGGTATATTTCGATCCCTCGCTAGATCGAAAGCGGGAATTTAGGTTCAGCGGACAGAGACACCGGCAGTCTTATAAATCTACGCGTCTGAACCCGCGTAACAAGACGACTAGCATCCGGCCGGAAGTCGTAAGAACGGGGCGGAATCTACTGCTGCGATGGGGGAGAAGTGGTGATGTCGGGTTTGAACTCTGGGGAACAGCGGCGGGAGCAGGCGTTGATTTATAACCGGATATCATACGATGGCTTGCTGACTAAATTAAACCGAAAAATAAATTATATAGATATAATATGTGGATTAGCAGCCTAAATAGTTGAAGCCATGGCGGTGGGTGTGTTTTATGCCTGCTCTGCCGGAGAGAGGAAGGTGGTGGGAATCAGGTACAAAAGTTGAGGTTAAGAGTGAGGGCAGGATCCCAGCACTGTGCATTAGAGAGTTGCCAAAGCACCACTACTCATTGGTCTCACCCGGAAATCGAACAGGGATTAATTCGTTCCTCGGTATTGGCATTGCAAATGGAGATATATAATTGAAGTTCGAAAAGTGGTATCATGGACAAGTGAAAGCACAAATAAGTACAACAAGTTGCAGTGAATGATATGAAACAAGAAGGATAAAGAAAAAAGACAGATAGAATCAATTAATCGCAAGCCATGCACCGACATAACGCCCATGTTAAAAGATATAAAAACAATAAAGGGACATCTCATCGGTCTCGCATCACAGTGTACTATTAAAAGATGAAAAAGAAACGGCGATATAATAAAAGTCAACCAGATAAAAGATAAGAGTGCCACAAATGGATTATTCTTCCATTGGGACAGGATCATCTTGTCCGGCAGTGTCAACCTCAGTCTCTTCGACAGTTTTACCCTCAGCTTCTTTACTAGCTTTAGCATTGCGTCGTCGTCTGTTCTTCTTAGTGCGACGTGTTGCTGCGGCGGATTTCACTTCAGTCTTTTTATCATCATTGACATCGGTCTCTTTGACCTCAGTCTTTTTAGCATCCTTCACCTCGGCCTCTTTGACCTCGGTCTTTTTATGAACTTTGACTTTTGTCTCTTTGACAGTTTTGGCCTCAGTCTCTTTATTAGCTTTGGCCTTGCGTCGTCTGTTTCGCTTGCGTGGTACTGCTACGGCGGTTGGGGCTAAAAGGATAACCGGATACGGCTGCTAGTTGTATCGCTGGTTACCTCTGCCTCCTCGCATCACCAGAGAGTCGCTGTACAGCCCGTTACCGCCAGCGCGAGGGGTTGGAAACCCAAGCTTCCCGTCGACAACATGACTGGGGCCCTTCTGAAGCTTAGCTGGGCCGGTGGGGACTGGTTTGGTGACCGGTTGGGATGGCGTTTTCGTCCATGCCTTTTGGGGGATCGGGAGTCGGGGAGCGTCCTTGAGAGTAAAGTGGAGCAACCGTCCTAAAAACAATTAGACCATCGAATACAGCTACATATTAGTCTCAAGGGAAAAAGGGAACTCACCGTCGGCAAGACGGTTGTTGAACTCCTCGATGCATCGCTGTGCATCGTCCCTCTTATCGAACTGGATCTCTGCGATCATAGTTGGGTTGGCACTCAGAATGCCACAGTTCAGAACGCTGAGGCCACTGGCCTCCAGGACTTTTCTAATGTCCGAGGCTGTGGTCCCCGGGGCGAAGTTGGAGCCGGCGACAGCAAACGGCCCGGCGCTCCCCTTGATGGTGAGCCCGGCGTTTTTGGCCTTGGAGGCCCCGCGGATGCTGATCCCGAGGTCCTCCGCGGTGGGCTTCCCCGAGTCCCACCCGCCCGCCCCGTGTAGGGCCTCAAAAAGTCGGTTGTTAGCCAACTTTTTGGCAACACTGGGGTTCACGAGGATCGGAGCCTTTGCTCCGGACCCCCCACCGACGGGCTTGGTCTTCTGCGGGGTTGCGACGGTGGCATGCAGGTCGTGGGTCCACTTCCCATTAAGGGAAGACGGAGGTTGAGGAGCCGCTTTGCGCTGATGAGACGAATTCAAAGAGAGAAAGTTCAGTAAAGCAAGGTCCCTCAAAGAGATGATAAGAAAGGAGAAGAGTGAGAAGAGAAAGAGTGAGGGAAAAAAACAAGACGGTTCGCAAAATAGAGGATGGGTTTCTGCCGAAAAGGTTGAGCCGAGAGAAGACGGGACCGAGAAGGACCAAAAAAAGCCGCACAATCTGGCGGACAAGAGATTTGGTTGGACAAGAAGTGGGAAGAATGTTTTGCGATCCTGGGGGAACCTTCGACCTTCGCGTTCAGATAGCTGTAAGATGGATTTGTACCTTTTTAACTCCTGCTTTCGGGCCCGTGGGGATTTGAGGGACGGACCCGCCCTTGCCGGTCTCCTTAGCACGCTTGCGACGTTCTAGAGTATCAATTGTTAGTTAAAATCGATTGTTGATGGGAGGAAGAAGAGTACGAACCAGCCTGTAAGAGCTTGTCAAGGTCCTTGCCAGTCATTGTTACGATGAAGATTGGATGCGAGAAGTGATGGAAGACAAAAAGAAGAATGATATTGATAAAGTTGGCGATAGAGGGTTCGGTCGTTGGATGGAGATGGAGATGGTTCAGCGAGCCGAAGAAGATGGTTGATGTCGATGTCGATGGAGGTTGAAGAAGAAGAGGAGGAAGAGAGGAAGGATGTTTGGGGAATGGAATTGTGTCTTTCACGCGTTCGTCGCACAACACAAAACACCGCCACACCAAACAGCACCGCCTTCGCAACACAAAAATACAACAAGGATCTGTCCTGTTTAATGACGAGATTAGCAGGGAGACACCCCTGTCCAGTTCACTATTAAGCTATTGTTACACTTCCTTCTATACCACTAAGGCTAGCTGGTATATCTAGAACTCGTTGTGTTTGACTTCCACGTCTGACTCTTCTAACCTAAGATAACCTTTATCTTCGGATGTAGAAATGTATCGTCGACCGGTGTTATAATAGAATAGGTAGAGTGTGTAACTGATATAGAGTAGTATTGCTAGTATATTACTGAATATGCATTTGAGTTGACCGATGAAGATTCTAAGAAAGAATAGGGAATCCTCATCGGTCCTAACGATAGTATATATACATAAAAGTGATCCATACAAAATGATATTGTTCGCACGCTCGCATGTTCGCATGTTCGCATGTTCGCATGTCTTGGCGTGCGAGAATGCGAGCACATCACGTGATCAGTTCAGGCCGAATTATTAGATACTCAATAATTCTGCCAGTTCTGGTACGTCGCTTTCTGGAAGCAAACGTCTTGGCTATTGTGCTGGTACGGGCTGTACGCTAGGTACTCGCGTAGCTTATAACAGCTATTAACAATGTTTAATTTTGTAACTTGTAAAGCCACTGCTCCCCAAGCTTGAGTATTTATTGTTTACTCTTATCAGGCTCAGCGCTATTCAGGTTTTAAGCCTGGTTAAGGATTTCCAGTTTCGAAAATTTCCTACAAAACTTTCCTATAAAACTTCCTCTACAAACAACACATTTCGGGGGATATTTTGGATGAAAACCAGAGTGCCACGCTCGTTCATATTCGACCTCTTTAGCTTAGCAGTCGAGTAATATTGAAATCTACTACCCTCGAGAAATCTCCGTCTTGGATTGATCATGTCGAATTTGAGTGATAGCAGCTATTCTAGTCTGAATATAAGCGACATGTCTTAGATCCCACGTTCCAGAAGCGAGAGACCCAAGGTCATATCACCCGTTTCCGTTTCCGTCGATTCGATGAGCAGGAAATCTAGACGAATACGTTATCGATTATCCTTCCCATCTTCAAACTTTATTCCTGCATCATGGCTCCGATCTCTGCGCATTCGGCACGCTGCCCAGATCTCAAGATATTCATAAACCCTCCCGTCACCCGCTCTTCTCATCCCAACCATTATAATTTCGATCCATGCGAAAACATATTTTATTACCATTCGATATCCACATCTAGACCTTACACCAAAATCCTCGACACTATTAGCGTACCGGAATATTAACTCCTGCGTCTCATACCCGCCGCAAAGAGTATAAGGTGAAATGCCCAACGCCACCCCATGCGTCCGCCTACAGTTGCAATGCCGTCAAAGGAGTCCCTCCGGTGGGGGAATACCCACACCGGCGTCATAATCCTCTTTATGTTTCTGATCTGTGCGCCCACGCTTCAGCTGGTGTTTTCGCTTCTGGCGGGCATTTTAACGTGAGTTCAGCCACACATATAAGTACGGTCTGGAATCTCGCCGTGACTCGCATTCGGTTTTAATTAATGTTGTGGTATGGGTATTTATTTAGATACCTCATCATCCCGATGGCAATTTTTGTCAAGATGTTCGATGTATACCTCTTAAACATCGGTCCGCTGAACCGCTTCGTATCCAAAATGTTGGCGGTTGAAAACTTCGAGTCTGTACGAATATACTTTACCGTGGAGAGGTACCAATATCTACTCATTCAACCTAGTCTTATCCAGCCTTTGCGAAATACTAATGCCATACTCAATTTCGTAGCGACGAAAATGGCGAAATTGGTCCCTTCGAACTCCCCAATTCTTCACAAAGCGATATCTCCTCCCCAGTCCACGTCCCCTCGCGCACCCTTTCCCTCGCAGACGGCGACAGCTACGACCGTCTCTCCGATATAAGTCCGCACTCCTCCCCGGCAGCGGCCCATTCCTCCCTCTCGGAATGGAATTATATTGGCACTGCCGCCGACGAAAAAAATTACCCTCACACAAATTTCAAACAAATCGAAAGCGTCAACCTGGCGGCGCATCCGGGTGTTCTCCCCACGGAACGAATACTCGAACCAAATTCTGCAACAGCCCCGCAGCCGGTAGATTCGGCGCCTTGGAATCGAAATTCATTTTCCAGTCCGGTTATCCAGGAGAAATTGCGACAGCAGTCGATATTATACCATCAAATCCACGACTTGTTGGGTGAACATCTTGGGACGAGGAATAAAAGCGTCGTAGAATGTGAGCTATACTGCTCTACGATACATATGCATACAATAGTTGCTAAATAACTTTTTGTATAGATAATAAAAACCACCCGAAGACTCCCCTAACACCCATAATCGAACCGACCTACAAAATCGAAGCGGTGGACCACGAAAAGATAACCGCCTTGAAAAGGAAATATCCAGACAAAAAGGCGTTACATAAACACTTGGATACCTTTGCAGCGGTAATGAGCCGGTTTATAGCGTTGAGTGCACCCGAAGTATCGATATTAGATATGCAACCGATGAAAAACAGCGATACTTTGAGTCCGAGGAAGAGGTCTGTATCTGTACATAATAGCAATAATAGTCATGCGGGTGGGGTGGAGGATAGTCCCACTATACCGGCGACGATGAGTGGTTTGGGTGATATCGGGGAGATCGTAGGAGGTATCAACTAGGTGTTTGTATTATTGGCGTTTCAATGTTATTTGTACTGCGGGTATGCGGATGATATAAATTTTTGGAATACCACGGGTTTGGCGTTTGGATTCTCCTTGTACCTATTCTGGATGTAGTATATGTGGATTGATATAATTGAACATTCAAATTATATTTCGATAAAAGTATCGTATTAAATGCTATATACATACAAATACACTAACTCCGCAGATGCTATGAAGGAAAGAATCGTAGGTCGTCGGGGATATCTAAAGGAAAATCATGGTATCATCAAAAACAAAACTCAACTACAAATTCCCTCTCTCCGCCTGTTCTCTCTCAATAGCCTCGAACAGCGACCTGAAATTTCCTGCCCCAAAGCCATTGAAATTATTCCGCTGAATAATCTCAATAAACACCGTCGGTCGATCCATCAACGGCTTAGTAAACAACTGCAGCAGGTACCCTCCCTCATCAAAATCAATCAAGATATTCAAACTCCTCAGAACTTCGAAGTCCTCCTCAAGCTTCAAACCCTGCTTCGCTAACCGTTCCTTCATAGCAGCATAATACGTTTCCGGCACGCTGATGAATTCTATACCGCGGTTGCGCATAGCGGTAACGGTTACGATTATATTCTTTGTGCGCAGGGCGATATGTTGTACCCCCGGGCCGTCGTAGAAATCGACGTACTCTTCTATCTGTGACTTCTTCTTTCCCGGTGCTGGTTCGTTGACGGGCATTTTTACGACGTCATTGGGGGATGCCATGACGATGGAGCGGAGGGCCGAGTATTCCGTGCAGATGTCCTTATCGTCTACGGACCAGAAACGGTGAAAGCCGAGGCATTTTTCATAACTATCAAAACTTTTAGCATTTACCGATCCAGTCTAGATGGAAATAATAGTGTAGGTGGTAAACTTACTATTCGCAAATCTTGTTCATCTGGTCCCAATCTTGGTTTCCGACGCAATGGTCGATAGCCTCTAGCTCAATTGTAGGTAACAAAACGGCTAACGGATCTTGGATAGTGGTATTCCTATATCCCGGCATAAAACACCCTTTATAATCGCTTCTATCGATAAGAGTATGCGTCGTCTCGCCGTACGTCTGAATAGTAGCGGTAACAACACTGCCCATACCCTTCTCCTCGGACCGTTTCGGGGGCATAACGGCAATAGCACCATTGGCGACAGCCTGGTTGTAAACGGCGTAAACATCGTCGACTTCAAACGAAACGTCTTTGACCGCATCGCCGTGTTTCTCTAGATGTCTGTGCATTTCCTCCAACGCCTTCTTCTCGTCATCTGTGGCATTTTTCAACTGCGACGGTCTTAACGGGGAGACGAGCACGAATTTGACTTTGCCGTTAGAAACGACGTGGGATGCGAAGATGCGCGAGCCGGTTTCGAGACCGGAGTAGGCGAGGTGCTGGAAGCCCATGCGGGTAACATAGAAAGAGGCGGCTTGTTTGGCGTTCCCGACCCACCAGAGGATGTGATCGTATCCGCGGTAGCCGTAGCCACCGGTGGCGGATTGAGAGGGCGAGCCGTTGAGGATTTGGCCTGTTTCCGTGAGGATTGCGGGCTGGGGAGAACTGACATGTGCCGAGGGTGCCATTTTTTGACAGTAACTCGAATATAATTATTGAATATCGAATATATAATAGAAAGAAATCAATAATTAATACACGATACAAAACAGATGCGGTATGCGAGGCCAAGTTCTTTATACTCAAGATCAAACTAAAGCGATAGAAAGACCGGGGTAGCTGCTGCAACAAGCTCATCTCGCAGCGTTTCCGGATCGGGAAATTCGTCCACTTTCGGACAGCTGGCCGGCCGACAATAGCCGAGCCCAACCGGTCATCCGTCGACCACACGCAACGCAAAATCCGAACGGTCTCGAAATTCAGCTTCAAAGCGGTTAGTGTCCGCTGCGCTCCGTTGGAACCGGCCGGCTATCAAAGGCCTGGCTGGCTGCAGTCGGCTGTGCCCATGTCCGATGAGATGAGATGACATCTTGGTACGTTTATTGCCGGGGTTTGTATCGAGCTCTCTCAATTGCGAAACGATATATTCATTGACCCGAGGATTTCGAAATTATATTGCATCTCTCAATCTGATATCTTTCCATTTTGCATTTTATAATTTACAAAACATACAAATTTGCAAATTGTATTGCTTCTATACTTCTGTCTACTTCAAAGAAATATCATCTACTACTCGTGTATCGCAGTGAATAAGTCAAAATGGCACCGGCACACCTTCTCTCCACCCACGACTCCACAGTCCTCGAGCAAATCTTCGACCCAGAATCCGCTCCCACCCCATCACCAGTAACAATCGACCATTCCCTTGCCACGTTCCCCCACATAAAAGCATACAGCACCCTCACCTCCCTGAAATCCGCCGAAATCCTCGCCATCCGCGCTGCAGAAGCTGGCGACACAAAAAAGGCACTCGCACTCCTCACATCCGCCATCGATTCTTCGCCAAGCTACTGCTCAGCGTACAACAACCGCGCCCAAGTCTATCGCGTAACCGTCGCCCTCCGCGATGAAGCAGAAATCGATAACCTCTTCTCCCACGACGCGGAAATACGATCCGCTGTTCTAAAAGCGTACAATGACCTCACCACCGCGATCGCATTAGCATCACCGCGGACTCCCACGGAACCGATATCGCCGCAAGTAGCTAAAATGTTGGCGGCAGCACATACTCAGCGGGCTACTATACTCCACACGACATCCAAACACTTCTCCGAGCGGTCGAAAGAAGTAAAGTTGTCGAAGGAACTGGAGTACCTGGGTGATGATTTAAGTGCGTGGGAGGAAGCTGCGTCGAGGGATTTCTTCTGGGGCGGGAGGTATGGGAATGAACTAGCTAAAGCTATGGCTGTGCATACGAATCCGTACGCGAAGTTGTGCGGGAGTATCGTGAAGGAGGCGATGAGGAAGGAGATTGGTGAGGCTTTTTAAAGTATTACGGATTGTATTTTGGCGTTCTTGGGTTTGGAGATTGTGTAGCGATTGTTGGATTAGAATAGTATGCATGTATGATACCTTTAGCAGATTGTAGTCTCGCTATTGCGACCAAAATTTAATTTTTTATATAGGAACTTTATGAAATAATTTTATTATTTTTTTCCGAAATCTCAAAAAATTTACTATACTAATTTTTAGTGGGTAGTTTATTGCTTTGGTAACACATTACTATATTTTGAATAAATATAATATTTAGTATTTTAATAGATTGTATTTTAATAATAAAAATCTTATACAAGATTTTTCTGGGATTTTGGAAGAAAATAATAACATTATTTTATAAAAGTTCCCATTTAAAAAATCATACTTTGGTCAAGACCCTCTTTACACCGCGAGGAGGGTCACAATAGCGAGACTAAGCAGATTGATAACGAATCTACAGATTTTATTGATATATCTCATTCTTCCTAGAGTGTCAACCGTCCGAACGACGTAGTGATACGAGCGGTCAAGATACTTTATAGCGCTTACGAGCTATACAAAATAACACAGTCCTTATGAATAACCAAAATGCAATCAATTCAAACGTATAATACAAAGTAATTCAACTAGCGAGTAGCAGCTGATCCCTCAGTAGTACTACAATCCCCACGACTCGGCAACTTATGATCCCTAAACCCCGGGCGAAAATCCTTCCAAACAGCGTTATAATCCCTCTGCACCTTCCCACTCTCCTTAACCGCCCAAGTAGTCGTCGCCAGTTGCAAACTAGTCTCAAACATAATCGCCAGACTGTCTTCCCCGACCTTCTGCGGCTTCAATTCAGCTCGGCTGGCTTTCTCCCAACTCTCCTTATCCGGCCCGTGCGCCGTATTGCAATTATGTAAACTCGCGCCGCCGGGGACGAAACCTCCCGCTTTAGCGTCGTATTCTCCCGCCAGGTTGACCATGAATTCGGCCATGACGTTGCGGTGGAACCAAGGTGGGCGGAAGGTATTTTCGGCCACGAGCCATCGCGGGGGGAAGAGTACAAAATCGGCGAGGGCGGTGCCCGGGGTGGCATGGTTCTTCATTGTTAGGACCGTAACTATCATCTATTAGTAGGTGTCTATATTATAGCGTGTGGGAAGTCCTCACAGATAGATGGATCCGGATGGTCGAATCCGATTGATCCTACTGGGCTGAATTTGTGCAGAGAGTATTTATACGGCAAGTAATTCCCATTCCACGCGACGACGTCGTAAGGTGAGTGTTTCTAAATCAATTAGTATCAATTGGCAAACCGATATTGATTCCAGCTTAGAGAATAGATGTCCTCACCTGCTTCGCCGAAAACAACCCACCCATAAATTTATTGACAACATCCCAATCCTCATCCACATCCTCATACTTTGCTGTTGGGTACTTGAAGTCTCTCACGTTCGCCAACCCGTTCGCACCGATCGGTCCGAGATCAGGTAGTTCCCAGTGTCCAGCGCTGAAGGTTTCGAGAATATACCCTCTGCAGCCCTTCTCCTCGCCGTCTGGCATGGACGGAATGGAGAATTTCATACCCCGGCCTATCACGCAGATTTCACCGGGCGAGACAAGCATGTCCCCAAATTCGGTGCGGAGGTCCAGACGGCCGAGTTGGGGGACTATCAGGAGATCGCCGTCAGAGTTGTAGAAGGCTTTTTGATGCATGGGTTTGTTGAAGCCGTAGACATGGATTGCCTGACAATGATCACAAATATTTCAGTAAAACGGTCAAGAATAGTACGAAGTGAGCATTGAAAGTGCGGAAGTCGTACCAATCCCTGTTTCGTCTGCGGCCCTCCACTACCGGACACAGACCTCAACGACTCTACGAAATCCTGCGGCGCTAAAAGTAACCTGATATCAGCACATCACTTCACCACAAACGTAGTAAAGAAAAGTGATTACCGAGTCCCTCGCTATCATTATTCCTCGACGAAGGAATATCAAACGGATTCCACCGCAACTGCGTAGGCGTAACGTACACATCGTTCGAATTCGGCGAATAATCGCTGATAAGATACTGATTCGGCAGTTTTGTGAACTGTTCGTGTTCAACAGATGGTCTGATACGGTAGAGCCATGTACGTTGATTGTGGGATCGGTCGACAGTGAACGCTGTGCCGCTGAGCTGCTCGGCGTAGAGATCGTAGGCGCATTGTTGCGGGTTGTTGCCGAGTTTGGGGAGGGCGTTGAGGATTGCTTCGGAGCAGAAGTGGTTTCCGAAGCCCTCTACGATGCTCCAAATAGATTAGTCTTCTGAGGCTAGATAAGTACTGAATGTGCGATGTTATGGGCGGTATGGGTTACCGTTGTAGAGGTTTGGGTCGTTGTTTTCGTTGTCTTTGTAGACCATGTTGAATTACGTTGACGATAGTTCTAATGCTGTTTGAATTGATGATATGGAGTGAAATACGTAACACGCATAACTTAACTGCCCTCGAGTTAATATATTTAAGTATTCAAGTAAATGGCGCGGGTTCAGCTCCGAACATTACGGTCCAACTGCGACAGTATCGCCTGACCGCGAAGCTAAGTTCTTTCCCAATGCGAAGCTCCGAATAGCAGCTCGGTTCACGTCGGCACAACCAACCGCAGCACACTAACCACACCGCGAGCTCCAATGCAAATGCAAGACATCCCATCCCGACCGGCTACTCCAGCTTTCCTGATGATAACAAAGAAATTACATGATATCCGAATCTCTCTGTTTACGCCCGCAAATCCTTTGGCGTATCACCCTGCACCCTCCATCCGCCCTGCACCACCCCTTCAACCCCTTCTAGCGTCCCCCAAACCCGCTTCACAGTATCAAACTCGTCCATAGCAACTCCAAACCTCACCGCCCCATCGATAGCAGGCATCAAACAGATATCCGCCATACTAAGTTCGTCACCTACGCAATACCGCCCGGCCGTCTGTTTGGCAATACCCTCAAAGGCTCTAAACCCCTCCGTCATAATCTTCTTTTGCCATTCTGGGCCTGCAACGTCCGGGTCCTCTCCCGCTGCTTTCGCGTACTCTTTAACCCCCTTTAGCATTTTGAGATTCGTGAGGGGTTGGATATCGCAGGCTATAATATTGGATAATTGTCTGACCCTCGCTCGTTGTTTGAGGTCAGATGGCAGGAGGGGTGTGTATCCTGGCGCGGCGAAGCGTTCGTCCAGGTATTCGATGATGGCTAGGCTCTGCGTGAGCACGAACGATGTTGATTCCCCGTCTTTATCTTTCTCGGTGAATGTTATTGTGGGAACTGTAGCTGATGGGTTCAACGAGGTGTATTCGGGTGCACAATGTTCGGATTTGAGCAGGTGGATGTATTTCGAAGTGTAGATGAGTCCCTTGATGTTCAGTGCCATCCTGACCCGAGCGCTGCAGCTCGAGCGAAAGTAAGTGTGGAGCGTGATATCTGGCTGAGTCGTCATTTTCCTCGTCGTTCACAAATATAACAAGAGTGGTATCGTAGCCAGTAGTATAGTAGTGATATATATATTGAGATAAAGGCTGATGCTGAAGGTAGCTAAGGGGATAGTGTATAATGAATTCAGTTATTGCATTGCATCCCCAGGTTTTTCTCGAGTTTCCCTTCATATGATCAGAACAGTAAGCTCAGAATATAGATCCGGGGTAAGCAAGCGGAAAGGAAACGTCGGTTCGGCGCGGTTAGCTGCACACCGTGGTAATTTGCGCCGGCCAACACCAATCCATCCGGTCGAGTAACCCGGACGGATGCGGCCAGAACCAACGGTGCCTAACTGTAACAATCCAAGAAAGCGAAAAGAAGGTATCAAGTGCAGGTAGTATAATCTATGAACCAGGAATGCCATCCGCCGTGAACAGAAAACACCGAAAGCAAGCAAGCCAGAAAGTAAAAATGAGAAAAACGCCCGTACAGATCATCCCATCGTGCCACCGATATGAAAAAATATCATTCAATTCTGCTTCTGTCCCGGCGAGATACGAGGGCTCATCAGACCCTGTGCTTCCGCAGAGGAAATCTGGTATCCCGGCTTAAAGATCGATTCGAGACTGGGGCCTGTCCAACCAAAAGCGTACATTAGGACCTGCTGCTGGTTACAACCGGGGGTAATGCAAGGGAAAGAAATAAACTCACCCGAACGACCAGAAAGTGCCTTCTTCTCTCTCAAGCTTCCGGACGCCATGGCAGCGGCGAGGGCATTTTGTTGTTGGGCCGTGAGCGACTGCTGCGGGGCTTGTCCTTCCATCGCTGTTGCAGCCGTGTTACGTTATGTTACCTCTATGTTACGTTAACGAGACTCGACTCGTGCGGAAGTTTAAAAAAGATAAGAGAGCGAGAGACGAAGGAAAAAGAAATTCTAGGATCGGTTGGCTGAGAGGTCTGTAGATTCAGGAAGGTTTGCTTGCTGGTCGGATATAATGTGTTTCGACGATCGAAAACTTTACTTGCGTAGATTCGGCATGCAATGTGGTGATGATGATGGTGATGATGAGACTAAGTCGAGTGGGAGATTCGAAGAAGGAAGATATATGGAAGGTTTATTCGCATCTCAACTGCAACCTTGGACTCGAGACTCCCCCAATTCTTAAATACTCGCATTTTACCGCTTTCAGACTCAGCTTCCGCCCCTGACTAGATATACTAGCTTCTATAATCCTGTTAAAAATCCGTTTCAATAATAGTACATTATACATCCAGGCCTCTACTCCTATTATATATCATATATCATATATCATATAATATCATAATATATCGTGTATTATAATGAAATTCATGTTCAGGCTTCCTTCTTCTTTCCCTCCATCTTAGACCACCTCCCCCACACCGCGGGTAGTATCACCCCAGCGCATTCCCCGAATCCCACCCTGTTGTCCCCGCTTCCCGCGTACCCCCTCAAGACTACCTCATCACCATCCTCCAGCCACTTCCGTTTAGTACCACCAATATCCACATCCTCCTTTCCGTTCTGCGTTGCTTCCAGGAAGCTTCCAACGGACGTCTTATCCGTTCCCGAAATCGTCCCGGAACCCAATAAATCGCCCGTCCGCATAGCACATCCGGTGATGGTATGATGCGCAATCATCTGCGGGAACGAGAAGAGCAGATTCTTCGCATTCGAAGTGAACGCTGTCGTGAACTCCTTCGCTCCAGATGCTATCAACAGTGTCATCAGCATATATATCTCTCAAAAAACCCCTGAAATCCAGCCACAAAGGAGGAAATAAACAATACTCACGTTTAATCATCACATCCAACTTGACATCAAACACCCCTTCGTTCCTCTTTTCTATCAAATACGGCAATACCTCTCCATTCTCCATCGCCGTCGTCCTATACCCCTCCAACGCCTCATCCGTCACAATCCACGCCCCAACACTCGTACCGAAATTCTTCGCATTAAACGGTCCCAGGGGAACGTACTCCCACGCCTGAATATCCCTCGCACTCCAGTCGTTCATCAAACTGTACCCGAACACGTACTCACCGGCATAATCGATATCCACCGGCGAACCCATATCGTTCCGTCGGGATACATAGCACGCCAATTCTAGCTCTATATCGAGTTTATTGCATTGATCGAAGTTCGGTGTCGAGTTTGTGGGTGGGCAGGTTTGGCCGATGGGGCGTCTGATGGGGGTGCCCGAGACCACGACGGTCGAGGCGCGGCCATGGTAGCCGACGGGCAGATGGGTGTAGTTTGGTTGGAGGGCGTTGGCGGGGCCGCGGAACAGAGTACCGATCTATATATCATAAATGATATTATTAGAAACCGCTGCGTTTGGCTGGGTGTAAGGACAGCTCACGTTAAAAGCATGGTTCTTCCCGGCGTAAAAATCTGTATAATCCCCAATCTCCATCGGTAAATGCATCTCCACATCCTTCATTCCCACTAACGCACCCTCGACCTGATTCTGATACCCCGACCCGGTCTTCACCACCTCAAGCACGGCATTTCTAACCGCGATTCTCGCATCTCGGCCTAACGCTGCAAAAGCGTTGAGAGTGGTGGATTGTAGCGATTTACAAATATTTTCCGATAAAATCTTCGGGAAAACGGTAGTCGATAGCGCAGCGAGATCGAGAACGTGGTCGCCGATAGCGGTACAGGCGCGCCTCGCGGGGTTTGAGGTTGTGGAAAAGATGCCGAAGGGGATGTTGGCGAGGGTGAAGTCGCTGTTTGGGGGAACCGGGATGAATGACATTTTTGCTAATTGGGAGGATTGAAATCGAACTGTGAGAGCTGTGAGAAATCGTGAATTGGCTGTAGCTATTGGTATTGAGGGAAGTAATCCAGGGTAGAAGGAAGTATTTATTACTCTGTTTGCGTTGGGTGTTGTATCACTGGGTGTGCCGCTGGTAGCCGTCCGCGCTGAAGCCAGGAAATAGCCAGCAGGGTTGAGACCAACCGATCCATGACCAGTGCATCGGACCCGGGATGGTAGTAAATCGATGTGATAGTATTCTTCAGATATACCCTATATACAAAATACAAATATTGCAATTACAAATGCCACCCAAAATATCAATGAATCTGAAAAGAAATAGAATAAAAATCGAAGGTTCCCAGCCGTAACTCCTGGCAACATCTACTGCCGTGCTCCATCCTCATTATCATGAACTTTTTGAACCCAAACCGTAACAAAAATCAAATAAGAAAAACACCACCGAAATTGTCGCAGGTATCGATATCCCTCTTCCAATTTTGTTTGCTCGGACATGCTTTGGTATCCTCGAAAAAGCTCTCGTGCTCCATCGGCAACATCATCTTGATTTCAGGACAGTACTCCCACATCTTTTCTCTCAATTCAGGAGTTCCCCACACCCCACCGTGCAACCAAGCTCCACCGTTACCAGTATGGAATCTAACCGACTCGTTAATATCTTAAGTGTAGTTGATTCGTATGTGAAGATGTTGTACTCACCCCATAGGTTTCTCACTGTAAAGCATCTCAGCAGAAAACCTCTGCTGCACAGTCCCATTTGCCATATGCGCACCGGGTAATAATCCCAGCCTCGATGTCAGCCAGACATCCTCGGGCTCCGAATGCGGACGTCGGACTTGATTGTCGAGCACTTTGATAATCTTCGATACCCGTCTTATACTTAGTCCACCGTTCCCACCGAACTTATCGGACGTGCGCCAGCTGGCACCGACCCAATCGTAGACTATCCAGTCGTCTAGATTCTGGCGGGAATTGGCACAGATCATCGCGTCGGTCTGGAAGACGAGTAGGAATTCCGCGGGAGCGAGAATATCACGGTAGAATGTTAGATTGGTAAATGTCCGCGATGTGGCTTCTTGGCCGTTCATATTCAGGCCGTCTGGGAGATTTGCAACGTCGAGTTTGCCGTCTCTGATGTGGGATTGGATAATCCGTGAACTGTTGAGATGATTGACGGATTCGTCTGATCCGAAGAATTTGAACCGCCCTGCAAAAAAAAAAAAATTGCAAAATATATAAATTAGTTATCATTCCATAACACTATTTGATTCAGGTTCGGTGGATGTGACTGAGGACGTACAATCGGGTGGGATGACGCTCATATAATGCAGCAGCAAGGGCGTCAGGTGAGGGAGCGCACGCCCTTCGATCAATAACGCAACTTTGGTCTCGTTGAACGGCGACCGTGGCGGGTGCGGGAACTCGAAGGTGATGCGCGGTACGCGAGAGATTACCCCCTGCGAGGCACTTGGGAAGAGCACGAAGGTCCAGGCGAATATGAGGAGGAGGATGGGGAGAATCGCCCGCCGGGAGAGCTTTGTCGAGAATAGGTCGGTCATTTCGTAAGAGCAAGCTAGCTAGCTGAGATTGGGGTTTGATGACAGGAAACGAGAGACGTCCGGGGCCGGAGGTTTTAATCGAGATACGAACGTGAGGCGGAGAGTGGGTTTGTACCCGATTCGAGGGCGTTTGGGCATTCATGAACCGACCGACGAAAGCCCAATGAATTGCGTTCTCCTTCAGTAGGTCTACTACCGGCCGAGCGAGTAAACGTAAAGAGGGTGAAGGTGTATCGTTGTATAAAGGTGACAAAGGAGCGTGGTGAAGACGATGATATGGTGGTGTTATAAGGGGTGGTGGAGCAGTGAGCGTGCTAGTTGAGGACCGGACGATGGGTCAAAATAGAAAGAAGGTGATGGAGGCTGACGTGACTCGCAATCTGTTTAACTCCTTCTCCAACGATCAGCCCTTCGTCGGGTAACACTGGCACCATCTGAAACGCCCGCATCCAGCTGTGATCGGTTCAGGAACACCTGCGAGCAGAAATGCAGAAATACTGAACAGAATAGAACAGAACACTTGGCGGGAGAAGGATCTCAGGGAGTTTGCTCCGAACAGTCAGTGCCACTCGCATGCATCGAAGTATATTATCTTTGTCCCCCATTATTCTGAGTAAGCGGCTAACGAGTTCACACCCCGGCCGTTTGTGGCTGCCTTCGCACAGAAAAACCAGGTTCACGGTAGCCAAATTTGGGTCAGACTCTCGGCATGGGCCTGACCCGCTGTCTCACCGTGCTGTGGGCAATGGGGCTGGTCTGTTCTGTCCGATATCTCGACCTGTCAAGACAAGGTCAAGCCACTAGACGCTGCCCTGGATAAATACATATGCATATTCCCGGTCCTGGAATTCTGTCACATGGGCATCTCTTAGGCATCTGTACCGAAGTATTCACCATTTGCATTTTACAGGTATCTTCTCCCTGATTGGACTTGCTCTTGATTGCTGGTTTTGGCAGTATAGCCCGAGGGTGATATATAATCTACCACTAGTACTTCTAAGATGCTTGCCGTCTACACAGATTCCAGCCACACATGCATCTTGATCTCCGGCAAGTTCCAGCGATATCACTTTGTGAGATGGAACTTTTCGATCATTCGTTTGAAGCATTTGACCCATGAATAATAATCAAAGTAAATTGGGATAAAATCGCACCCCAAGAATAAATAGACAGAAATGAAATAGGTGTCAAGATAACGAAAAACATATTCAAAGAAGATCGGGGATGAGAAGATCGATCGCCAAGAAGCTTGAAGAAATAAAAGATCGGAGCTGCAACGTCAAAAATATATACAGATATGATAACCCCCAAAATAATATAAGAAAGAGAACCCATGCATATAGCCTTTCACTTCGTCTGCTCCTTATCGCGCCCATAATTTGGACTCAAGAAAATCGCAGCAGGCTTTGAAACAACCTCATGCACACCAACTCTCCCCGTTTCCTCGTCGTCCTCCCGAGATGCCGGTCGGATCTTTTGCCTCCACCCCATTGCTGTCCGTTCGTTGAACCCTGGTTTATCAAAGCACGTTAGCATCCTTGTCTTTTCCAGAACCGGGGAAAAAAGATGAAAAAAAATATGGGACGAATATGAATCGAACCGTGGGGAGGAGCTCAATGCTTACCGTAGATATGTGCGTCCACGAAACCATTGAACACTAGCATCATCTGTTTACCAGGAATTCGAAAAAATTAGCTATAGTTCCTCGGAGCCATCCGTACCGAAAGCAATATACCATCTTTCCGCGCATGCATTCCCAATCTTCCATTCCGATACACATGCAATTTGATGATCCGGCAAGACATTTCGGTAGTCTCCCTGACACTTGATACTTTGGGAAAAGAATAAGCTATGCATGCATGTATTAAACAAAACTAACCTTAGCCAACCCCTCCACATGAATATTAACCCCCTCCTGCCCCCTGATCACCTGAATGATCATGATAACGGTCGGGATACTCCAGAGCACGCCATACGCCACCGGATAAGAAATCATCTGAATAGCAATCTTCCTTACGTGTCGTTGCTGATCTGCCTCCTCTTGGGCTCGTTCTGCCGCGGTCTGGATCTGTTTGGCTAACGCAGGGTCCACAGCGAAGCTTAGCCCGGCGGATGAGGTGGCTCGTGAGGAATCAAGGCTTGTACTGGAGATTTCCGAGCAGCTGTTTCTAATGTCGTTTGTTGACGAGCCCGATGAGCTGTTGTCGTTCATGGCACGCTGCTGGGCCGCAGTATTTCGATACGTCTTTTGCATTCTAGCTGCCCGACGGGCGCGGCGAATGATGAGGTAGACATGAATATAGACTATTATAGTGCAGATTATTATGATCCAGCGGGGGAGGTAGTTGTAGAAGAGGCGGACTCTGGTAGATCCCAACCAGCATACTGCACACACATATTGTATGCATTAGATGATTGTCCACATATTGTTGGAGCGAGGATATACTCACATGCGCCAACGTCAGAGTAGTTCCAGATTCCAAAGCCGAAGAAAGCGGCGATGAGGGAAACGAGCCATGGGAATACCCAAACGGCATATACGTGTTCACGGCACCATTTGAGGACGTTCGACGGACCAGAGATCATAAACAGGGTTATTACGGCGATAACGACTTGCCATATGTCGACTACAGTTGAAATTCCGTTAGCAATTTCAATATATATAAGGTAAGGGTATCATGAGCATACTTTGTGCGAAGAAGAACTGCGTAAGAAACCCATTGACCGAACAAAAGCTCGAATTCGACGGTTCGGTTGTCTGATGACCAAGGAGCATAGATACACTGGGAATGAAGAAATTGAGAGCAAGGCATAAATCACTAACGGCAAGGCCTATACCAAATTTCATTCATCGTTAGTATCAAGGGTTTAGATATATGCAATGAAGAGTACAACGGCATACCGAGAACCAATTGATGTCTAAAACCTCGCAACTCTTTCAGAAACTGATAGGTTGTTGGATTCTAATTAGCAGGTATACGAGACACAACATGCACGATCCGTGGTTGTAACTTACAAAGAACCCCAGGATCATGTATAACGATCCAACAATTGACAGGACGGAACCGGCGAGCACGACACCAGCCAGGTGGTGTTGACTCCAAGCGTCGCCGAATGCCTGCATCCTGTCGTATTAAAGGATAGCGATATACAAATTAAATATTTAGTGATGAAGGTGCAAAATATCAATCGATTGAGCTGAGAGATCTAAGATATATAGGGCAATACAATTCCAAAGTGATCACTCTTGGAATTGATTGAAATGCAAAGTATATATGAATATAGGGTATAAAACTATAAAAGCTTCTTCGAGTTTAATAACAAGAGATAAAAATGATACGATAGAACCGCTTGCAAATGATATAGCCGATATATGAAGTAAGAAGCTTGCCACAAGAGGTCTGATGAATAGAAGATCTACGAATTCGAGGCGGATCGTCGCCCTCTATATAGTTGAATAACACCAAGAGTTGAAGTCAGGGAGGTCGAGGGGAGCTATCACAGCCAACATTTCCAACGCCCTCACTGCCTCTGGGGACCCCGGAAGGGTCTAGCAGCGGCATAGCACAGCGGACGGGCAAATAGAAGCGACCGTTGTGCACCTGAAGCCAAGCTGACTCGACTGTTCGGCAAATTGGATTGACTTTGAGGATTTTATTTTTCCTGAACGGGAGCAGGAAGGTTCCGAAAAGCAAGGAAATAAATGCATGCCCCTTTGCCCACCAAGCTCGGGGTAGATCTGGTATCGGGTGCCTACTGTCCATTGCGAGTAGGTTCACTGCATTTTGGCCATCGAAGAGAGGGGTTCACGTTCGCCGCAATGCCAGGGGAAATAAAAACCAGCCACGAAGTACAGGCCCCACAGCGTTCGCCAGAGCTTCCCATTCGGCAATCTGAAAGCCACTTACACACTCGATCGAAAAGATCTGATTTAAAATGTGAAAACCCGGAGGCGGGATACGGAGGTCCCTCATCTGTGATATCAGATTCGATCTGGCGGGGACGTGCGTGAGTGTGTCATATCTTGTATTGCATGCTCGAAACAGCTGGAAATTATCGAATTGGAGCTAGCGAAGCCCGTCAACCGGTAACCGAGAGTATTATCATCGCAGGTTATCACCCCGGTACCGCCCTTAACCCTTATCCGCCAGGTAATCTGAGATGCAGCTGCAATTACAACGGTTGGTGTAATGTAATGCAATATCGAGATCGATCATTTGCCTAGCTTCAACGGACTTCAACGTTAGCGAGAGACCATACCCGAATTGTCATTACCACCGTCTAGGCTTACCGATTGAATGATGAATGGTGAAGGTATTCAGAGGACGGTGTGTTGCGGGAAGTCCAGACCGGCCGGGGTGCCCCACAGCTGGTCGCCAATGCCCGCGAAGAGAAGGCGGGTTACACTTGTTCGACCTGTTCAACTCCTCGCGGTCACCGCCATCGACATTCGCATCACACCCCCTTGCGCACGTCGACCTTTGTCGTCACTACCGTACATGTACATGTGCATACTCTCCTTCTTCCAGGTTTCCGTCCACGTTTCCTGTCGTTGGTAGTTGGCTAAACTCCGTGAACTGGCGCTGCTCGGTTACGTATTGCTCGCACGGTTCTCTCGACGACAAAGTATTCGATCACGACCTCCGAATCGCTCGATATCACCTTTAAAGACTCCAAGACACTAATCTCACAGGCGTCGCTATAACTTGCTCGTAATATAGCTATAGCTAGGCCCCTGAGATTCCACGATTGGATCTCCAAGATCTAGACCGCCGCCAGATCCCTTACATCCACCGCCCTACGCCATTTCCCCACCACCACCCACGGCGACGAAGGCACCAGAAGAAGAAGAAACATGTCTAAATTTCGCACACCCACAATCCTCCACTTCCTCCTCGGCCTCGCATTCTTCTGTCTCCTCGCCGCAGCAGCCGACCCCCTCTCCTACTGCAAATGCACGTGCGGGTCAGCATCAATCATAATCCCGCTCGATCACGACGACCCGAAAGCCCTCACCTGTCTGGACTGCAACAGGAGCTTCTGCCGGTCCTCTAATATAAACATTTGTGACGGGAAGAAGGAAGATGAGATCTCCACTAGCTGTTTTCGTAAGCCACACTCGATACACCTTTCACACTGTGCACGGATATCTCATTCCCACGGAACGAACCGTTTTTGTTTGTGATTTTGCCTCGTTTGCTGCATGTGGAAATATACCATCTCGAAGAAACAGTGATAAACGTGGAGATTAATGTGATCCAACTAACCTCATTTCTTTTCAATAAACATATAGAGCGCGACTCGGTAAAAGATGAAGCGGTAGTCCTGATATTCATCGTCGCTACTGGCGGGTTACTGATTTATGCGGCTGTGAAGCCCTGGATCTCAAAATGGATCGTAAGTATTATCCCCATACCTCAAAAAACAAAATTCGCGAAAAAATATTGAAAAGCCACGGTTCTTGATTGTTGCACGCACATATAACACTAACGCCTGATTGGCGGGAATAGGACCCGCAATCTCAAGCTTATGAACAGCTTCCGACGCGGTGAGGATATTTATTTTGGCTGAGACGGTTTGCTACTGTTGTATCCCTCTATGTAGCACCTGGCTAGCTGTACAGAGTATACTAGTATTCCAGCTCGGGCACATGGGTCTTCAAGCCATCTACGTGATTTCATCTGTGTGTCTTAGGCGTCTAGAAGCGGAACAATTAGTCGTCCGTGAGCACATCAGAGATGTCTCGGACAACACGGGCGTCTACGCCAATTGAATCTGCTATCATTCGCACGATTTCACTACATTTCAAGGCGTTACACATGATATTATACCTCCGCTTGAGGGATACATTTTTATTATTTCTTTTTCATATCAGCGGTTTAAATAGTCTAAAATTGCTGCTATCTATTAAGTCCGGTTAACGAATCCATGCCATAATCGTATCTTGATCTTATATCGGTTTCCCGTTCTTATATCTTTTGTGGCGTCTGCATGATGCGGTCTGGAATACACGATGCATCGAATCACATCGCATCATACCTTGATCATATGGAGTAATATCACATGCAATCCACAGGTGGTTATATCTCTTATCCGCCAAATAATCACCCCGATCGCTCCACCAAGCCAGATACTGGCTTACTCACTTGGTTAAGTGCGTCGGTGAGGTACAGTTAATGCACCTTTAACGAAAACCCCCCACCAACTTCCTCCTCTTCCATCCCAGCAAACAAGCCACTCCGCCCATCCAACCCGACTTCTCCGAATAACTGCGGCGCATCCCCCCTCATCGGTGCCGACGGACTCAGCCGTCTACGTTTCTCTTGGCCCGCTTTCGAGGGAAAAGTGGGAAACATAGCTTCGGATTTCGGTTTCGGGTCGTCTTTGAAGTATGGGTGTCGGAGGGCGTCTTCGGCTGTTATACGTTTTGCTGGGTCGAGTGATAATAGTGCTGAGAGGAGGGAGACGCCAGAGGAGGGCAGGAGGGGGAATTTGGAGCGGAGGAGATGACCGGTTCTATACCACTAACGTCAGCAACATTTCTTCCTTAACTGTCTTATTTGTGATTGAATAGTGGGAATGAACCTACGTCCGTTTGGTTCTGGGAAACCTCAAACTCTTGGAATTCGGTAACCGTCTCCACCCGGCCCATTCTTCATCCGTGGGGACGCCCATCAACTCGAATATCTTAGACAGTTGATCGATCTCGCTCTTCCCCTGGAATAAGGGTTCCTTGAGTATCAACTCTGCAAAAATACACCCAATACTCCACATATCGATCGCAGTGCCGTACTTTTGCGCCCCGAGCAGCAACTCGGGACTTCGGTACCACAGAGTGACCACCAACTGGGTGAGCGGTAAACACGGATCGCCGAAATAGCGTGCGAGTCCGAAATCTGCGACTTTTATCTGTCCGCGGTTGTTCATAAGGAGATTCGAGGTTTTGAGATCGCGGTGCATGATCCAATTCGCGTGCATGGTGGCTGTAGCGGAGAGCAGTTGCAGCATGAGAGTTTTCACTTCCGATTGTAAGAAGGGTTCGGGCATGTCATCGAGGAGGGTTTTGAGGTCGTGTTCGATGAAATCCATGACTATGTATACTCTGGCTGGTATTAGTGACCGTTCTCTTATTCCAATACGTAGATACCACGCGAAATATCAGGTATTGATCTAAAAAAAAAGAAGGAAGAAAAGTGGTGGTTTAAAAGAGACGCACTGGTTCAATTGCTCTCCGACGACGACTTCGCGTAGATTCACGACGTTCGGGTGCCGTGCTGCCATGAGCGTCTGGATCTCCCGTAGACTGGTAATCGGGAATCCATCCGTCTCCGCTTCCAACTTGAGCTTCTTGAGTGCTACGATCTCGCCTGTGGCGACATGTCGCGCCCGTGATACCACGCCGTAGGATCCTTCCTCTATATGGTTTAATGGCTCGTAGTCGTCGACTGAGTTGGAAGGTTTGATTTCCGGAGCTGGGAAGCGTAACAGACGTGCTTCAGTAGTATCTTTATCGCCATTGGCACCAGCGGGTCTACTGGAGGGAGTAGGTTCGTCCGGTTCGGCGGATACTTTGCGTCGCTTGGACGGTGGTTCGTCAGATACAGAGAGTGATTGTTGGTGCCGCGCGCGTTCTTCCTCCTGCCGATGCCGGGCTGCGGCTTCCTCTTCGGCCTTTCGCTGTTTCTTTAGCTTTTGCGCCTTCTTTGCTTCCTTTTCTGCTTTCCTGCGAGCGGCTTCGGCTGCGTCTTCTGCGGTTTCGGTATCCCAGCGTGATTTGGGCTTTGACGACATATTTCGCAGCGGAAGAGGGAGTGGTTGAACGTGGAAAGACGTCACGAAGCGGAAGATGGAGAGCAATTTAGCGAGCTCGAAACTCAACGCAGAAAAATTCGCAAATTGCAACTTCAAATTATATTATATCTCCAACTTCGATATCGAATCCTCGACGATGTCTCGATTATAACCCCAATTGCTCCACGATGAAATCAATAACCGCCCGTCTCTCGCGAGTCCTCCTCACCGACCTCCCACATTCTACACTCTGTCCTCCTCAGCGGGTCCTCATAGCCCGCAGAACACTACACACCTCATCATCAAACCGCACCCCAGACGATCCCCAAAACCTCACAAGAGCCCAGCAAATCCGCAAACGAATATGGGGTGAAGCCGGTCCCGCGGATCCCTACAAAGAACTCACACCTCAGGAACGGGAACAACGTGAAATCGAACGCCTGGAAGCTGAAGATGCGAAGGCTGCGGAACGGCAAGCCGCAGAGGTGCGTGCGGCGAAGGGCCAGGTGGCAGCGAGTCAATTGGATGGATACGCACCTGATACGGACGCTCGGGGTATGCTTATTGTCGGCACGAGAGGGGCGTACATGAAGAGGAATTTTGATCCGAAGAATCGGATATGGAAGTCAGTCCCCTCCGATATTCAATCTGATGAAACCTGCAATTATCTAACTGTCCGTCTGGGTGTAGATATCACCTCTCCCGTCTTTCAACCCCAGAATCTATAACCGCTGCCGTCCGTCGCGCAGTGATAGAAACCTACACTCTAGCCATCGCAAACTCACAACCCACATCCGCATGCGTGAACTACAAGGGACCCGAATATCTAACCTCCAGAGTAAACATCACCAAATCTGCCGACGGGAAAGATTTCAAATTCGACTTTCGCACACATGAAATCATGCAGCGGATTCGAGAGTACGCGGCGGATAAACAGCCTCTACCGGTTGATCAGGAGTTGGTTGCTGATGTCAGTGTGCCGGAGGGGGAGGATTGGATGGGATTAACACTCGGTGGTGATAAATTGAAGTTTTCAGTACGTCTTTCCCATTCTTATGGCAGAAGCTAGAATAGTCTCGTAGAATTGCAATGATGCTGATGATTGATTTAGGTTGTAAAAAGGTGCATGCGCCTAACAGGCATTCCCCTCACTGACCCGGTGATCAACGATATCTCCACCGTCCGCCAGTTAGTCAAACGACTCCACCGTATCGCTGCACAAGCAGAAACAAACAGACTAGCTCCCGCACTGGTTGATGACGAAAAGGTAGTGGGGAATCCCAACGTGGCAGTACATCACTACCAACTCAGATTCACGGACAGAGAACGCGCCATAGGCCGTCTGGAGACGATTCCAATTATGATGGCTGGGAGAGTTAAGCGTGAGGGAGAAATTATTGGTAAAGGTGTGGGTAGGGCAGGACGAAAGCGGGTGTCGAAGAGCATGATGCGGTTGAGAGCGAGAAAGATGAAGGGGTGGGGTGTTAGTGGTATTGAAAAGTTTACTCCTCAGTCGAAACTGATGCAAAAGTCGTGAGGAGGCCTTGGGAGTGGCCGTGTGAAGTTTGATCCTGGATATTTTTTGTAAATACTATAGTTCTTCTTGTAGATATACGAGATTTGTGTATGATATCAGACCACTTTTTGATGTGTAGAGAACCGCGTGGACAAAATTCTATTATGTTGCACGAAATAGGGTACTACTATACATCTTCTAAGATGGCAAGCTTTTCCATATATTAAAAAGTAAGTACGGTCAAGATTTAAGACAAATTTAGTCGCTCTCCTCGTTGGTCTCAGGCTTAACAGGCCGCTTCTCTCTTCTCTCTCTGATAGCACCCGCAAGATTCTCAAGAATTACCACGGTCTCATCCCACCCGACACAAGCATCAGTGATACTCACACCCTTCTTCAGTGCAGACGGTCCCTCCGATGGCACTGACTGCTTGCCCTCGTTAATATTCGACTCGATCATAACACCAACGATACTTTCCTCCCCGCCTCTGATCTGGTTTGCGATATCCTCGGACACCGGTTTCTGATTCTTGTGGTTCTTCAAGGAATTCCCATGCGAGCAATCGATCATCATGATCTCTTTCTGCCCCGACTTCTTCAACGAAGCTTTAACTTTAGCCACATGTTCCGCAGAGTAATTCGGTCCGCTGGACCCACCGCGCAAGATGACAAAGCAGTCCGGGTTACCCGTAGTCCGTGTGATAGCCGCAAGACCCTGCTTCGTCACTCCCATGAAATGATGCGGGTGTGCTGCAGCCCCGATAGCGTCGATAGCAACACTCAAGCTGCCATCCGTACCGTTCTTGAATCCAACTGGGAAGGAAACACCGGAGGCGAGTTCACGGTGTAGCTGCGACTCGGTGGTTCTGGCGCCAATCGCAGCAACGGAGAGCAAATCTGCCAAGTACTGCGGGGAAACGGTATCCAGCATCTCGCTGGCAATGGGGACGCCGAGAGCGGTGAGATCGCAGAAGAGTTTACGGCTGACCCGCAAGCCTTTATTGATCTGGAAGGTCTCGTCAATATCAGGGTCGTTGATGAGACCTTTCCAGCCGACTGTGGTGCGGGGTTTCTCGAGGTATGCACGCATGATGACGACTAGGTCGTCTGAAAGCTTTGCAGCAAGGTCTTTTAACCGGGTTGCGTATTCGAGGGCGGTTTCGGGGTCGTGGATGGAGCATGGGCCGACGATGACCAGCAATTTGTCGGCGGTACCGTTGAGGACGTTGATTGCATTTCTACGGCCTTGGATTACGGTTCTTTTGCTTTCCGCGGGCTATACGAAAGAGAATATGCGGTCAATGATGTGTTGTTTAAGAGTGGTAATAGAAGGGTAGCAGAGTGGAGCTTACAGCGGGGACTTCGTGCTGAAGTAGTTGCGGAGGGATGAGTGGATCGTATCCAACGACTGAGGGAAGCGAGTACATTGTTAGCTATGCCGGTTCTTCTGATCCAATTGATGAAGTATTGCAAGATGGGATTTATACCTCTAACATCCTCGGCTTCCTCGAGACCGGAGTTCCAAAGAGAAGGCATTGCAATATTGTTGGTGCAACAGCTAATATAACGACTGGAGGCCTAGTAATTGATCGATGCAATCTAACAATTGAAATTTAAAGTGCGACACAGTAAAAACAATCGGACAGTCTAGACAGATTGCAATGGATATCTAAGCTGGGCAGAACCGACTGTATTGTAAATATGTGAAGTTCGATGGTGAGAGGAATGAAGATAATAAATAGGACGGAGCGAGTTGCGCGGTGCAGAGTTTTAAGTTACAGCGAATCACACTTTTGTCGAATACAATCACCGCTGTCTCATCCAAACTGTCACACCGGCCACCGCAGACAGACACAACAAAGTATCATATCCGACCCTCGAACGAACCACTCGACAATGACTCCTTCCCACGTGGGACTGGTGCTTGTCGCGGAAAGATAGAAATCAGAAATTTAGTAGCTAGAGCGAAGCCCGGACCAGCGCTGGCTTCTCCGACAACAGCTGTGGGCCCGGACAGGGCTTTTTTATTTAGGCGACGGTCTCTCGCCCGAACCCTGCCCGGTCATCTAACCAGATTCGGATCCATTCGACGGATGTTGTAAAGTGAAGGATCTATGCCTTCACTGTGTTGGTATCAAGCTAGACGACATGTGGATAGCTTCTTAGTACGAGACTGATGTGGATATGTGACGGTAGTACATGGTCGCACTGAACGGGAGTTAATATTGCTATTCTCTTGATATTTTAATTTCGTATTAAGTTGCATTGGTATGAGTATCGGCTAACTTGATATTGTCCTATTTAGATTCCAAGCTGGAGCTTGCAGCGCTGTCGTGAGATACCATGGTAATATCAGGTAGAGCTTCACAGAACCTTCCATGTCTAACCACTCAACAGGAGTGCCTCCAAACACAGCTTTGATCATGGCAGCTAGGATACTAATATCAATGGAATATGGCCTTTTTCTGCTGTTCTTTTCTCCCTCCTCGTCACCAACATTACAACGGATACGCCTAGTACCACCGTAACGGCAACAAGCGTTCCACCTTCACCTCGTCTCGGTAAGCGAACGCTGGACACGAGCTGTCTCAATAGAAGGTAGTAGAAAGTCAGTTGTTCCTATTCTCGCTTGTCCGGTTCTACAGCATGTATATCAGCTACCCGTATCGTATCATATTATTATCTATACTGACAGCATTATTCTCAGATCCCGGTAACACAGCAAAGATGGCGAATACTCCTCCATTCAATCCATCGACCGCCTCCTCAGGGTCCGGCTCTATCTCTACACCATCCAGCCCACCCAAGTTAGAGTTTCACGTCCATAAAAACGACCAATGGGATGGAGACGACACAATCAGTTTTGTCAGCGTATCCACCAATACCTCCCCATGCGCCTCTTCTCCGATCCAGAATCCTACTCCAACTCCCCTATTTGAAGCAAATCCATCACTATTCAACCAAGATGCGATGAAAATCTACATTGAATCATGGGACTCCTCAAACTCTAACTGGATCTACCCATCGTGGATCCAGTGCCGTCATCTCAAATTCACCGTCAGGGATGGGAAAATACTCCTTTTCGTAACCGAACATATCAATAAAGAGGTCTATTTTGGCGAGCGAGCCAAGCTAGCTAATATACTTTCTTACATGCTTGTCTGGGACACCGAAAGCGTAGCCGCCTGGGCTTGTGACACGCGAGAGAGCACCCGTACCGTGGAGACCGCGATGGCATTCAAACTCCTTGACATGCCACAAATACTCCTCGCCGGTGATGGGAATAAGAAGCCGCTTGTTATCGGTCCACATGATATTTCTTTGAAGTGGAAAGTTCTGAAAAGGCTGTACCTTTACATGAAGGACCAGCTTATGGATAGTCCGGAAGAACCGGCTGCGATGTGGTTAAGATTCGAGAGCTCGAAACCTATCAATCTTCGATGCGCCTTTCTGAAAACCAGAGAGTCCATCCCACGGATGATGAAGTTTGGTACTGAGACTGTGGCCATGGGTATGTTCATTTTCTTGTCTGACCCTGCAATGATCGACACTTAGATTAATACTACTAGCTACTATTAGAAGTACCACTTAATCAAAAGCCTCGCCCCCGTCGCGAATCGTCGGATCCTCGCGTAGAAGCCCACCCATGCGAGTCCACAACCACTTATACCACCCACCCCACGGATAAATCTGAAACCACAGAACTTAAGCACCAGCAACCCTCGGAGGACTCTACTAATCTCCTCTTCGATTTCCAGGAAGTTGATTCATCTCCTATAGATACTCATTTGGAACACCACCATGTAGAGGATCTTCTAGACCTAGACGTTGCGCCTCCGATCTCTCAACCTGCACTCACTACGACCTCTGCTGCTACAAATATCCAGGGTTTGACAAATACGTTGAACCCAACCAGACCTACAGCTCTAAGTGACACTGACGAGAATGTAAGCGCTGTTGTAGAAGAGAGAAGGGTCGACTATGTTGCAGCTCTGAAAGAAAAGATAGAGGAGTTAGAGAAGAAGCTGGAAATGTGTAGAGAGGAAGTAGGGAAACTTGAAATCTCTTAGACATGATGGATTGTGCCTTTCGCACTCGTAGCTTCTCATTTACCTCGTAATGATGATATAGTTAAACGATAAATAAGTATGTTCCCATTGATACGGATTTCTCGTACCTATTTTTTCTAATTTAGTGAAATTTACGCATCATAGTGCAACTTGTTACAACCTTCGATTTTACAATCCAGCACAGTCATACTTTCCTCCACCAGCTCGATACGACTCATGTAGAGGTCAACAGTTCGCGCCCTCGGTCTCTCACAGTCGTGCGTCGCTACAGCTACGTACTACCTAATTCCGTGGCAGAACTACGGATTGGACTATTTCGATAGGTATCATTAGTATGTTTGCGATTTATGAAGGGTCTTAACTCTATGGAGTACAATTTTTTTGTAAATTTAACAGCATAGGGCTCGGGTGTATGTTCGATCCTTACGAATATAGTGTAATAAAATACCACGTTTGATTGTGTTGGTCTAGTCTTCAGTCCTTTTAAGCTTTTGAAATACAAAAGAGACCTGGTGACGAGGTTGAAAAGAGACCTGTTACAGACTGCAGCGAAACTGTCTAGTCACAAGACTGACAAAAGAGTACAATCGAGAAGTGCGAAGGAATGGCAGCTAGAATGACCATATGATAATAATCTGCTGTGCCCCTATATAAAACCCAAGAAAACAGCGCCTTCAAGAATCCCAATTAACACTATGATGTGCAGAAAGTAGTCTCGGACCAGACAAGACATAGACAATTGGAACTTTCTGTGCTCGATTGGTCCCAGACTATGCAGAAAGTAAAAAACACCCTAATAATACCCTTAAAGACCCTCCTAGTCCCTTCCCTTACACGAGGAACCATAAGACTATCATCATGATATCATCCCACAATTGTACAACCAAACTACCAAAATACCAATTTTCTCAAATACCATCCGCACGTCGTTCAATATCCTCCGATATCGCCACTTCAACCTCCCCTTCCTCATCATCTGGAGTATATTCCTCATAATCTCTATCGGTGTCAATAATTCTAGTTCTAATGTTATCCGTGTACTGCGTGTACCGTATATGCACCCTAAGAACACCATTGAGAAGCGGAGAGGTGTAGAGTATGTGAAACACGATTGTGGCGGTGAGAATAATCCACATGGTTGAGAGGAAGCCAAACACGAACCATCTACATCGAATTACAACCAAAATACCAACCGTCAGCCATATCTCTCGACCGTATAAGCGACCGCGGTATATGGTAGAATGGCTCAGAACGAGGGAATGTGATGGGATATACTTACCCAAAAATTCTGACATTAAGCGGCAGTGCCTGAACAAACCTACAAATAGACGGCCCAGCGTACACAATACCCAGCATGAGTATAGTCCAATTCTGTCCTACGTATGTCGGGGGCCACGGAAAAAGCCATCGTTTCAGAAGCACCAAGATGTCTGCGAGGAGAAGCGTCGATATGGTGTAAATGCACATGAACGGTCCTTTAGGAAAGATGAAAATATTGCAGATAGAATTAAGGAGGGATAAAGAATAGCATCGGTGGAATACGGGTCCGTCATGGAGGTCCTGGATGGGTCGCTCCATGGTTGACGGTTTTGATAGGTGATTTGAAGGAGCTAGGGATGTTTTAGTGATATCAGGATTTCGCGATGAGCAATTACATCTAAAATAGAATAGTAAACATGATGGTATATTTATTGAAAATTTTGGGTATTGAGAATGTGTCATATATATACATAATGGGATGATCATTTTCCCTTCTTCTGTTTGTCGACATGAGCTTTTAATATTCGTCTGTGCTCGATTAAGCTTCTCTTCTGCTTCTTTTTTGCTTGACCTAATGTCATCATGAAATTTTTCTTCCGTGCCTTCTCCTTGTTGGTTGTACTGTGGGGCTTTTCTGACAGTACTTTTCCTCTCTTCGAGCTATATTTCTCTCGGCCTTCACGTCCCTCTTGGACGGCTGCTAATCGGGCCTCCTTGTCCGACTTGCCTCGAGTTTTCGGTCCTTCGATTATGGATTCATCGACCGCTTCCTCATTTTTCCTATTCGCCAGGTTAAAATCTTTGTTTTCAAATAATGGGGGTGCAAACTAACAATGCGAGAAGCTCTTTGGTAGTTAATTTCTTCAAATCGGCAGAAGCTCGAATTTTAGCAAGGGTTGCTAAATCCGCTGGTGTCAAGATCTATTTTATATATTAGATTAGTGTGCTTAATTATAATAAAAATCACGGAAACTTACTCTGGTGGTAGCGATACTCATGATATCGTTTGTGCTCTCGCTAGGGGGAGGAGGTACGGCGGGATTATCAAATTCGTCAGGTTTATCACCATCAACATCCATCTTATCATCAGCAATGCCAGACTTGGGTTTCTTTGATTTGGCTGGGGTGCTCTCATCTTCCGAGTCGCTAATCTCGATGCCACCTTCGTCATCACTCGAAACCGCAACCCAGCTCCCAGACTCATCGCTGTCACTCTCCACATCCCAGCCCTCCCATGCCTGTTCGGAATCTTCTTCAGCAAGGGCGGCTTCCTCCCCATTCTCTTCAATTTTCTTTTGTTTCTGCTCCTCGTACCACTTCTCAAGTAAATCGAGACCTTCGATTGTACCCGGAGCTTCTTCGCCGAATCTGAGCTTTTCTTTTGTCTTCATCTCCATGGTTGCGGTCTTGCCCCGATCTTTACGCTTCAACATCTCCGGTGCCACTTCTCTGTATAATCCGATCAAGCTCCTCGCAGCCATCATGACACCTTTATCCTTTGACCCTTTGTATGTGGTGAGATCTTGGAGTAAGGAGTCACTCATTGCTAAGGGTTGACGGGCACAAATTTCTCGGATACTGTTCAAGCCGGCTGTTGCAACCTCTCCAGCAACACCCTCCGAGACGAATTCATCTGCAATCTTTCGAACTATAGGTTCTAGTAGATCCGGTGGGACTTGATCATGGGTGGCTTGAGCTGCCGCGACGAGGAAACGAGTGACTTCGCGCTGGCGTGGCGTTAGGTATTTGAGCAGATAGGAGTATATGCCAATAACGGTAAGCTTGTGCAACCCTATCAAGCGGGATACTAATTGTAAAACTAGCAGTCTCTGCTCCATTGACAACCTGGTGTTACTTTTGGCAAGATGTAAAGAATAAAGATTCTCAGCAAAACCCTGGGGGTCGTGTAACAAATGGAGAGCCGAGAAGTTTAAGGGCGGCGCTTTATGCTTGTTCCTTTCTTTCTATCAGGTATGTCAGTAAAGTTCACAGCATGACACAATCGGGATGCTGTACCTTTTTCAGCTTCTCAATTGCTCGATCCATCTGCGACTTTTTCTTCTTGGTCTTTTTATTGATACCGGCCTGGTGCTTCAGCTTGCCCAGAGACTCAGTGTAGTCTTCCTCGTCATCACTCTCGTCCATTTCTTCCTTCTCCTTGTCAACACCCAGGAAGAATCGAACACCTCCACTCATTACTTTTGCATTCGCACTCAAGCTGGCTTCTTTGATAATCTCTACTGTTCGGGCATCGTCCCAGATATTCCTCCTCCATAGCTCTCGGGTGACCTTCACGGCCCATAGCCCTACAACCGCATCCGGAGAGCTCTTTCCCACCTCGACGACACTGAAGAGAACACCCTGAACGGTTTTGTTAAGTTTATGGTTTTTTGTTTTCGCATTAGCATTCCGGATATCTGAAACGATCGAATGATATAATTGGGAGCGGAGAAGCTTCGAGTTTGTGGTGGTTAGGACGGGGAATAGCGTTTGAAGAAGTCTATCGAGGATGAAGTCAACCAAACAATTCATACACTGGATACTCAGGAAGTGCCACCACATACGCTGTAGAAGAAATGACATCCTTATTCCTTAACTGCACGAGGCATTGTACCAACTTCTCTCGCAGGTCCGGCTCTAGAGTGTTATGGTGGCGAATAAGGAGGTCTGCAAGGTCTTGCGGGAATTTCTTGGTGACATCGGGATAAGAGTCTGCAACATGGGTGATGAAGACCAACTGCTCAATAAACGGATCGCTATCGTAGCCTTCTGGTTGAGAGAGGAAGATGTCCCGCTGTGATTCGTAGTGTCGGTATTGGATCAGGAAGTCGTCCCGATACGATCTATTGATCAAGAGACCTCTCTATTAGCTGCATTCCAGCCTCGGAGAAAGGGGCAGCTGACATTTGAGCCAGATGTCAACTTACGGTGGATCCCGTCTAATCTGGTTCTGCAAACTTGGTCTATGGAGGATTCGTGTCGCATTAGTCTGATTCCTCGATGTGTAAGGGTAAAATGGAAGCATTTACAAGTTGGTTTGCTTCTCCAAAGCTGTTCTCTTTCGCTTAACCATTTTCCCGGTCGTTGGCGGAGGTAAATAGTCCACTGGTAGATGAGGTTACTCGGCTGGCACTGTTGTCTCAAGAGCGTCAAATCTGCAAATTATTTTTTGGATATTCGCGACGCTGAAAAATCTCTGGTGCTCGTTTAGGCGACAAAATTATACGCTATACTTTAATAGGTAATCGTCACCGACAAACATATTTTGCTCCCTCCCACAAAAAAGACCATTTGAATTTTATTTCCTATTATAGTAATTCCTAACTGACAAAACGCATCCACTTTCTGCTCTGCCCAAACAATATTTATCTCTGCCCAAAGCGCCTGGCATCGAGGCTATTTTGCTCCCGATTTGGATATCCAACACGACTCAACGCAAGTTATTATACCTATTTTGTATCAAAACGTCTTGCAAGCAATTTTGCCACACTTCGAATGGCTAGGGTCTCCATTCTTTTCGTTCGTACTCAGAGAAAGCAACCTTGCTAGGACCGGTTCACAGAATTTTTAAATGTTGCCTGAACTCCCGTATATATTTTTTGCAAAACGATTTAGCAACAGATACACACACACGCACTAGTCGGCCCCAGTCCAAGTCACCCAGCGTGCCATGTCGCTTACACCTTCTACCCAGGCAATTGCGATATTGATATATAGCAACCTTGTACTAATAGTCAGATTCGTGATGAATGAACAACAAAGTGAATCTGCTTGCACTCAATCTTAAATCCTAGAGATCTCAGTTGCTTACCGTATTCTAGACTTACTACTCCCAAGGCAAACCTTATCAACAGAGCACGAGACCTTCCAAGATTGGAATGACCTTTTGCGTAACGGTTACCTCGCGAATTAAATGCCGCGGCGAATCACTCATAGCTGGGGGACCAAGATTCATATATATATTGAATGCCCTGAGGAAGGCTCAGGTTCAAGGGTTGGATTCGATTCTAGTCTACGGGACCGTTCGAACGTTCATTTGTAAGCAGATCGCAATCCTAATACCATATTCTTAAACGTAATATCGTCGCCTGGTGTCGGTATCCTATGAGGATCCGGAGGCTGCTGCCGTCAGACGGCCAAGCCATGGGACCAAGCTTTGAGGTGCTGATGTATGGCACCTTTGGAGGAAGCCTAGCACCGAGGACCCAGGTTCATCTGCAAGCTATGGGCACCTAAGATCAGAAACAAGGTCCGGACGGTTTATTCGTTTTAATGTTCTTCAATATCTCATGTCAATAGCGACATACCATGCACATACCAACTTAAGCTTAAAGGTGGGTGGGGGCGGCGCGGCGCCAAGCGAAGGCGAGCAGGGTGCATAAATGCCCAGAGCCAGTAGTAGCGACGTCTATCCCGACATACCATGCTGAGACGTAGGGTATTTCTCCGAGAAGGCCAAAGAACAGACGGAAAGCAACATTAAACTCCCATCCCAACGTTCTAGCAAGATCTTGATATCTTTCCCTTGATCCTTGTTACGAAAGCACATATGTAGGCAGCAGCACACTTTTCAAGGCGATCAGCAAACCATCCAGGCTGGAGACCGAGCAGCTGGCCGCTCACCTTCCTTAAAAGGGAGCCCGCAACAACATCGAAACTTCCTATCAAAGATTAATCCGTCATGACGATAGTTTTTGCGAGATTTCGATATTCTCATTCATTTCTAAGTACGTACGCTCCGCTGCACTTCTGGTTTCGTCCTAACTAATTGGCGACCATTCTATTGGCGGTAAGCGATAAACAGGCACCCTCCCCATGGATATCTTGCTAAACGTGACCCTCTAGTGTACACTGTTTCCGCTTTCAAGGAAACAGCGGGATGCAGATCATATCTGCGCTCCCCAGGTGCTTACCCTAGAGCTAGTCTTATGGTTCGCTTGTCATTGGTAAACTGTATGCTGTCAAATCATACCGTCTGAAGAAATAGCCTGTAAGAATGCAGAACCGTTGGGCTTGCACATGTACGAAGAGCAAGAAGAGGGATATACGCAGCGTAAAATGGTATAATGACGAAGACTTGGGAGGATACGAAAGTGTATAAATGGCGATCCGAAGCGCCAGATTGAGATGCAAATTCCTGTCAGACACCAGCAAAAGCGATACCCTTCAGAGTCTTGTTCGACGTTCTGGTTTCTGATCCATCTTGTTTATAATCATGAAGTTCACTCAATACGCCGGCGTCGCTAGCTTGCTAGTCGGTGCTACACTTGCGAAGGAGATCCCTCAGGATGTTGAGCGATCCAAACGCCTATTCGCCAACGGCCTGCGACATGAGCAGATTATGTCAAAGAAGCATGTAAGTTAATCTTCTTTACCTCGCATTTTCATAATTATTATGCGGATGAGCTATTTTCTAACCGGGGTGTAATACCTCTAGGCCACTTGGGATCGTCAAAGGGCTGCTGGACTTATGACTGCCGCATATCCAGAGCTAGGATTCACCGCTTGCAAGGACGGTGTCGCAGAGGCTGTTGCTGGCGACAAGAACAATACCTTCAAATGCAATAACGTATGTACGGTTGTTGATCGATAGTCAGTCCGCTGTGTATCTAGACTATTCCTAACTCCGGACCAATGCATATAGATTGATCTTTACCATTTCCTCCCACACACAGCTTTGGGAAGCAAGACTGGAGAAGGTTCTTCCTCGTGGGGATGGGTCTCTCCATCCGGCCGAGAATTTGTCGCCGTCGCCCAAGCCGACGGTGCAGCCTTCGTTGAGATTACCAAGGAAGGAAAGATGGTCTATATCGGTCGTCTTCCTCAGCATCACGAGGCTGAACCTATCATCTGGCGCGAGCTCCGTGCTTACAAGAACTACATCCTCGTCGGCAGCGAGGCTGAGAACCATTATATCCAGGTCTTTGACCTGAGGAAGGTTAGCTTAGGACCCTGGATACTATATAGCTCTCCCCTCTCTGTATACTAACTTTATTTTCATCTGATTAGCTCGAAAGCGTAGACCCAAAGAATCCAGTTGTATTTGACACAAAGAAGGACATCACCAGCTTGTTCCGTGGCCTTCCAATCGGCCGAACCCACAACGTCGTCGTCGACGAGGTGAACAAGTACGCCGTCTCCGTCGGTGCCGCCCCACGTACCGATAAATGCAAGGCTGGTCTCATCTTCATCGATTTGACCGACATCAAAAACCCAAAATCCCCGGGTTGCGCTAGCCAGGACGGGTACGTCCATGACGCTCAGTGCCTGCCATACAAGGGACCCGATAAGAGATATCAAGGTCGCACCATCTGCTACGGCTACAACGAGGATACTTTGACCATCTACGACGTCACCGACCGTACCAAGGCCAAGATTATCTCTCGCACTTCGTACGAGGGTGCGTCGTACACCCACCAAGGATGGGTTCTCGACAAGGCATGGCAAGATTACCTCATCATGGACGATGAGTATGATGAATACGACGGCGCCGGTCTCGCTGCCGACGGCCACCCGGTTACCTACATCTGGGATATCAAAGATCTCCAGAAGCCAAAGCAGACAGGATACTACAAGGGAGCTAAGAAGAGCATTGATCACAACCAGTACATTCACGACGGATACGTTTACCAGAGCAACTATGCTAGCGGTCTCCACGTTCTTGATATCACTTCCATCCCTAAGGATCCTTCTGGTGCAGGAGTTCACGAGGTCGGTTTCTTCGATATCTACCCTGAGGATGATGATAAGCCAGATGGCGGCATCTTGGACTTTGTCGGCAGCTGGTCTTCTTACGCTATGCTTCCAAGTGGTTTCATTCTCGTGAACACCATTGAGCGTGGACCATTCATTGTCAAGCTGCAGACGAAGAGCGTCAGACCCCGTGGAGGCAGACTCGGCTGGTAAATACCTACAAGATAGTGCTCTGTCTATTGCTGACTTTCCTTGACACTCTGGCTATCGATAACTATTTCGCCACCAAGACAAATCCAGACCCCCACTTGGTCTTCTCAGTTACGATAACCATTTATGGAACATCTCTGAACTAGAAATGCTCCTTTCAATCTTTCTTCCTATTTTTCTTCTACAGTTACTCGAGATACCCACAAAAATGATACCAATTTATTTTTCGCACATTTTGTTCTATATATGTTTATTCCACGAGACCAGTTTGTTCTATATGAGGGCAATAACCCAAACTTAAACTTGAGAAAGTTACACATTCTTGAGATAGAAGCGCACAGCATTACAGATATCCATCCATTTGGAATACCATGTACATATCACTCGTGTAACTACCATATATACCCTCGATTGTTCTACATATTCGTGTGTTCTCGTGAATCTTGCGATATCGACTGAATGTTTCGTCAAAGCATAAATACTTTGATCTTCAAGTTCACCATGTTGAATTTCCTGCATAAGCAGCTGTATTCCAGTATACGTAATAGTCACGATCTATATCCAGGATTCCCAAAACAGTGGGGATTGACTTCCTTATTGAGAAATATATATATATATATATAAATGGATAAGAGGGGTAGATGGAGGGAGTAAAGATTCGTAAGATAAGAAGGATATAGAGAAAGGTTGTGTGGGATACAGAAGAGCAGCCTAGATCCATAGGAACCCAATCTGTGAGATATTTATAGATATCTGTCTCCGAAAAGGTTGTTGGTACCGCCTCTTACACACAAAAGAGATACATGTACTGAGCACCTAATCTAGATATATCGATGCTTAAGTAAATAATGGGAGAAGATCAAAAAGGCTAAGAGAATATCGACGCTATGATTTTCCTTCGGGGTGTCTTTTTAAGTTTTTGTGCTTCCCCGGTAATGTAAAATCTGCCGTCCGGACTTTCTGAGTATCAACAATGGGTGGAGTTTCTTTCAATGCAGATGGCGTTTCTTTCACTACCTCCTCTTTGGGAACTGAGGGTAATTCCTTCGTGATTTCTGCTTTATTTGTCGCTGGCGGCTCCTTGTCATCTTGAGAGGGCCCGGCAGCAGTATTATTTGGGCCACTTTCATCTGTTACAGGCGGTGCATCTCTTGGTGCCGAAGAGGTTTCCTCTGTCTTAGTAGAGGTAGAGGTAGAGGTAGAGGTAGAGGTAGAGGCAGAGGTAGAGGTAGAGGTAGAGACAGGGGTTGCGTTTACAGGGCCTGCGTCAGGCATTGGCTCTTCTCTGTCCTCTTTTGCCGGCAAAACAAGGACTTGCGCAGGTCTAACGATCCTAAAGTGATTGAATTCTCCACCGTCGTCATTTCCAAACTTGTACAGTGCGGGCACAATGACAGCTAGGATGTCAGTCGGGCCGGCTGAGCTCGGTTGGTCCTCATCGTTGTCCACCGCCCACGGGCCGACCGGCTCCATCGCATTGTCAAGTTTGAAGCCAATATACCGCTTGGGTTCAAGTTCAAACATAGCCCGCTGTTTTCCAAGGGTTATCGCCAGATTTGCAGCAGATTCGACGAGTGTCCGGATATCATTTTTCAAATTGCCCTTGACCTTTGCCGATTCCGCCAGCGGGGTGAGTAGCTCTTCGATATCTAATGCGAGTCGTTGAAGAACTGTGGCCTGTCCCTCATTCAAGGCAAGTCGTTCTTTATTTCGGTCAAGAGTAATCAGCGTTTGGGACCTCCATAACGACGCATCCTTCCGCACCCTATCGTCTCCAGGCGCGACAAGAATTTCGGGCTCCTCGCCACTGGCACTGAGTCCTATCAGTTTGTTAACGAAAATAATCCTCGTGTTACTTTGCGCAAGCAGTTCTGTTAATGTTCAACAACTTACCCGCAGCTAAAAGATCCCGATATACCCCCCTCAATTGTTTCCAATTCTCCCCGCCAATACACAAAAAGACATTTGCGCCAAAGAGCTTTAGTCTGAGCATGTTCATAATTATTGCTCGCAATACGAAAGCTAGGAGTTTGGTTAGGGAATCCGATTTTTCGAGCAAATGAACAAAGTCCTGAACCGAGACGTTCGGTTCTAAAACTCGGACAAGCCCCTCTGTATACTTTTTACTCCCCTTCATTAAGCGCAAGATATCCTTCAGGTTTCCATTTGAACCCCTCGCAAGACCGACAACCATAGATCTGACATTGGTAACGAGAGCATCATAGCCCTCGCCAAGCTTAGAATCTGGCACCGCCAGCTCTCGCTCCACAGACTTGAAACGAGATTCTAATAGCTTCTTCAGTTTATCTTTAGTGGAATCCAAGTCCGCCTGGAGTTGTTGAATAAGTTTATCTTTCTCAGCCTCGCTTCTTATCCATTCCTTCTCCCGATTGAATGCTTCGTTGTCGAGTTCCCGCAAGACCGCGAGGGAGAAGTTTCTGCCATAATTGTTGAACAAGTTGCTATTAAAGCGTTCGTGATCATTCGATATAGTACCCGACATCTTGTGAGCAAGGTGATTATCGTAAGGCGGTTTACTTTGGATATATAATAGTTCTAGGGGATCGTTGTGTCGAGACCCGAGCTAAACAAGAACGCGAAAGTCAGCCTTGTCTGGTTGATACAGCTAGATAGCGCGGATTCGGGAAAAAAAACCAGACGTCTTCTTGGTGACGCAGGGGTCCCCTAAGGTCCCTCCAGTATTTTTTCTCTCGCTTTGTGCGATACATATTATTATGCAAGTGCCAATTATTTCAGAAGAGATAGATGCAAGTTGAACAACAGTGCGATAAACTCCGGATTGAATTATTGTAACACAGTTCATCTTGTGAACTAAATTCAAAGGGGGGGGGTTTGAAGCCTTACTTTCTCCTCAAGACTTCGAATTATATATCGACTCTGTCTCCAGCGCTTCCGAACGATTTGTCAACAAGAACAACGTTATGAGATTGCTTTCTCCGGACTCTACGCGGTAGCTATCCGCCCTTGATCCCAGGAGTCTGTAGGCAGAGGTATCAGAGGTCTATTCGAACGAACCGGTGAGCGAAAGCTGCCATAGAATGTGAGCGGGGTCTGAAACGTAGACGCTGAAGCCCGAGGTCGAAGGATTGTCTCTAAGCCTCGCGGATCTAGGTCGAAGCGCGGGGATAGACAGAGATATTTGTCATTTGCGTTCTTGGGAAGCCAGCAAGAGGAATACTTCCGTTTATTATTGAATAAACCTCTGGGTGTATTGATAGATCGTGGTTTTTGGAGGTGCGAAATCGTTCAGCCCCGCGTCGCAACCCCACCAGGCGGACATATCGCAGTGCTAGCAACATCCCTGTCCCGCACCACGAAGGATCCGAAAGGGCCCTATTGTATACTATAGCCCGAAACTCCCTTCTCTCTGCCAAATTGCTAGTGGGCTGAGAGAATATGCAGAAAGGCGTGTCCGTTTTCTTTGCGACCGATTTAATATATAATACTGTAATGCCTCCGTGCTTCATCAGATGTTTCATCGCCTGTCTTTGGATCTCGCGAGAGTAGTGGTCAATTTGAAGGAGTGCGGCTGAGGCTCGAACTTGATTGGCGACGAGGCTCATGAGATTTGTTACGTTAGCCTGCGAATGATCCTTAGCTCAGCTGCTGGACTTAGCGGGGCATCATCTTCTTCAGCACTTCTCCACCATCGTCCTTGACCGTGGCTTAGATGAGATATCTTTAAATTCGTCGATTCCCCCTGGTGATATTTGTCGGACCTTCTAGCATCTCATACACCTCCCCTCGCACCAATAATTTGTCGTTACGAGTAGCTTCTTCAATATCTACTCTGTCAGACTCGTTCGAGCTCCACGCAGCTCGTGGACAAATCGGCCCGTCCATTTACCCAACTGAGCGTTCACAGCCGGGAAGCCACACGGACAGGAGATAGTGTATATACCAGAGGTAGTTTGAAGTTTTCGGGACGGGAATTTTAACTTGCAGCCAAGATCGCACCTGCTAGAGAACAGCAAACATGGCGAATGCACCGGCCGACGAAGCGAGGTTGATTGTGGGAGTTGACTATGGTGAGTTCTGGTGTGGTGGCGCGAGTGGTGTTGTCAGAACATGGCGATGCTAACAATTGACAATTGATTAATAGGAACCACATTCACTGGTAATAATGATAATAGTTCCAATATCAAATATCTCGTTAATCGATCTTCTAACATTCCCCGACAATAGGTGTCGCCCATGGTCACACTGGCTCCAAGACTGTGGAATCCATTCAGGTCATCAACTCGTGGCCCGGACTAGGGAATGCGAACGAGGTCAAGACCCCGTCTCAGATTGCTTACGGCTCAGGAGAAGATTTTCCGAACGGTACGGCTTCCTGTAGACTATTTGCTCTATCTTACAAAATGATCCTCCCACGGGACCTGCTAGCTATTGGACAAGGCTAATCACAATCTGGGATATTATCAGGTTTCAGATGGGGATCTGACATTCCGTCCGACAAGAACCTCATCCGCCACGTCTGGGTCAAACTGCTGCTGAATTCTCCCTCCACTGCCAACAATGGCGCGAACATGGATGCGGACCCTACTTTCGCTAACAAGGTCACCCTGAAACCGCCTTCGGGGTATATGGCGCTTCCGCCCGGTAAAATGGCTATTGATGTTGTCGCCGACTATCTATCAGGGGTCTACGTCCATACACTCGCACGACTTTCTGAGAATTATGGCAAAGAATTCGTCGAAGTGACACCAATTGAATTCGTCCTAACAGTCCCTGCAATCTGGAGCGACAAGGCAAGGAATTTAACAAAAGAGGCTGCGAAAAGGGCAGGTTTTGGATCACGAAAAGACGATAGAATCAACCTTGTTAGCGAACCAGAGGCAGCAGCAATTTATACTATTAAATCGACTTTTGATTCAACTAGAAATGCGAGTACTCTGCAGGTACAGACACATAGCCGATCTCACAGCTATCTACTCTAATTGTATGAATCTAACAATATATATCCTTAGACCGGGGACTCGTTTGTTATGGTCGATGCCGGTGTAAGTAAACGTCTAGCTCCTGTGTCAACTTCGGTTTTGTTTACCATCTCATCTAGGGCGGCACCGTCGACTTGATCACCTATGAGGTGATCCAAACCGAACCTGAATTGAAGATCGCTGAAAAGGTTGTGGGAAGCGGAGGAAACTGCGGTAGCACCTTTATGTATAGCTCCCTCACACACCACCCGACATCTTGTGTCCCATTTTCCAACTGTTAACTCTCTATGCTTTAGCGACTCACAAGTTCAAGAACTCCTTCGAAAGCGGTTAGCAGACGCCAAATTAGGACCCATCCCACTATCTAAACGTGGACCTGGGAGCAAATTTATGAGGGATTTCGAAACAGTAAAGCGGGCATATGGTTCAGGGAATCCTCCAAATACGAAACCTCGGTATCTCACCCTAAACGTAGCAGACAACGATATAGCAAGAATAGAGGATAGTGAGTTTGAATTAAGAGAGTAAGGCTTAAGACCCCAATCCAACAAACTTTGTGTCACGCACAAACTAACCTACCTTTCCATAGTGACGAGGTCAAAGAGACATTTCGTCCGGTCGTGGATGAAATAATTGGTCTTGTCAATGGTCAGATATTTAAAGTACACGAACAGGGCGGAAAGGTCAAGCATATACTACTCGTTGGAGGGTTTGGAGAATCCGACTATCTGTACAAAACGTTATCTAATTATACTTGGGGTCCTTACGGCCAGATTGACGTCATACGTCCTGCTTCGGCGTAAGTTCAAACCATCGTCGTTTCGTTAATATAATGAATAAGGGATTCCTAACAGAAACAGATGGTCCGCCGTGGCTCGTGGTGCAGTTCTATGGGGCTTGCAAGGCGACCTTGTTGTCGATAAAAGACGATGTCGACGACACTACGGAACGGAGCTCCTCAAACATTTCGATCCAATTATCCACTCGGAGGTAGATGCCATGATATCAACATTCAGCGGATTGAAGATGGCAAAAAATCAAATTAGCTGGATCATCAACAGGGTTAGTTACCGCCTCGGCAGGTCACAAAAGCCTCTAGATAAAAATCTGACAGGCGTACGCAGGGAGATAATACCGACAGTAGCAAGCGATTCCGGTTATCCTGTGTCACCTCTTTCAACCGTGGCGAAAAGTTGATTCATACCACACAGTTGGTAGCCTGCGACTCCGATGAAGCACCCGCGAACCTAAGAGATAAAGGTATCTCCGTAGCCCCTGACGAACTACGTTGATGATACTTTACTAATACATTGAAAAGAGGTCTATGATCTTTGTCTCCTGACGGCGGATCTGTCGGAAGTACCGGAAAGGGAATTTGACGAATGTCAAATTGGAAGCAATACCTTCCTGCGCGCCGGTGAGTTATTATTGTCTTCACTCCAGAACATTAAACTTTTTTTTTATGTTACGGCAAACTGACAATTTGATTACCGATATAGAATTCTCGATCGAAATGACATTCTTGCCTGCTGATATTCGATTTGAGACATGGTTCAAGGGTAAATGCTACGGAGCTGTCCGCACTCGGTATTAGCGAGTTTATTGGTGTCAAGCACCTGTCTAGATTACCCTACATGCAGGATTATTATGCAGCCTTAATATCATGTCATCAACGGCTGCCATTCAATTGTATATACTTAAGTTGATCATTGCGCATATAAGAATTTTTTTACATAGACTGGAGTATTTTCTTGTATACAGCGGAACTCATAGTTATAATTTGAGTGATGCATCAGCGTCGGATTTCGTGTCTGTGTGATTTAGCCGTTTTATAGAGAGATACAAAATACATCAAAAATCTCGAGATCAAGAGGTACCATATGTATCTAATACAGACATGCATATACAACAAGTTATGTCAAAAAACAGGTTTAGATTTTGCAACTTGCACCAGGAACCAGGAAATGCCGACTGTGTCGTCGTTGGGGGGGTTACTTTGGCAGGGACTGCGTTGTTAAGAAATTCTCATCTCTCCAATCTGCAAACTCAATTTTCAATACCTAGCAACGACATCTTTCAAAGTATCTCGGTATATATCCCGGCGCTCTGCAAAGATGCATGAAATAGTCACGGTCCAGCTAGGCCACTTCGCCAACTTTGTGGGAACTCACTTCTGGAATATACAGGTACGAGCTTGAAGGAAGCGAGCATCCAGACTCGACACACCTGGGGCACCGCATGTGCATGGATTTGTCACTAACCACCTGGTTTTTCTCCCGATGGAAAGGAATCGTACTTTACGTATGATGAAAACGAAGCTCCTTCTCTAGTTGATCACAATGTCCATTTCCGAACCGGTCTAGGGGTGGGCAACATCGAGACCTTCACCCCGAGAGCACTAATCTATGATCTGAAAGGTTACATCCACCCCACACTAGCCACGATTTTTCTATTAGCAAGATTCTAACATTTGTGCCCTATTATAGGTGGCTTCGGTTCGTTGCGAAAAATCAACCAGTTATACCAGGAAGATTCCGAGCTTGCGAAACTTAAGAATCTCGATCTGAACGCCGTGTGGTAATAAGCACCGTCTCGTTTTGCAAGGAATATAGGGCGGTTGTTGATCATATTGTATAACGCAGGAGCGGGAAGAATGAGACAAGGGAATTATCTCGAGTGGAGAAGAACAAGTTTCAACAGAGCTTGGATGAGGTCAGGAATACAACCCCATAACTTCCTAACTTTCGTCTTTGTTATTTTATTCTAAGATAACGTTGTAGGGAAACGAGCCCGAGCGCTTGACGGATGATGTAATTCGATATTGGAGTGACTTCAACAGACTGTTCTATCACCCACGCTCATCAATTCAGTTCAACGAATACGAGTACGCAAATTCTCTAACGCCGTTCGATTCCTTCGATCTAGGCTCCGAGCTATTCCAGTCATCGGACAAGGTTGGTTTGAATATAACATCACGCCTGCGTTTATTTTTTATTTCTTGGCCCCCAAAAATACAAATAAAAATACTTTATGTGTAAATCTAACTTTTTCCAGGAGGAGGACATCTTGGATAGACACTTTCGGCCATTTGCAGAAGAGTGCGATTTGATGCAAGGATTGCAGCTCTTGACAACGGTCGACGACGCCTGGGGTGGTTTTGCAACTCGTTACATCAACAACCTTCGAGACGAGTACCCGAAGGCCACAATCTGGACATGGGCTCTGGAGAGAACTGAAAAGACAACAAGGGTAGGTCCTGTCGACATGTTGACCCCAAATATAGCATCTCGTGGACTGATTGAGACCAGGATCGCGTGTTGTCTAGAACATCCGCTTCCATGCAATCGTTGATCGGCATGCTACCTTCCTGCACCACTTACGTCCCGATAAATGTCCCACGGCCATCTTTACGAGTTCCGAGCTACGTGAAAGGATACGACCCAGCATCTCCATGGCGGACTTCGGCATTAATAGCGAGCGCCGTAGAAACCAGCCTTCTGTCCAGTCGGTTGAAAACTGCAGGCTCCCAATTGAAAACTTTGACAGAGACATCCATGTTGCTCAATGTGTCTGGGAACCAACAGATTTCAACACTGCAGCTCAGTTACCTGAATGAAAACGTTGCAAAAAGCAAGGACCCGAGCCCGGTGGAAAATTTCTCGGACCCAGTTGGATTTTCGTGGAGAGGAGCAGAAAACCATGTCTTCGCTTCATCTGAGATGCACCGAGGAATAGAGTCGAGCCACGACATCTCCCAAGAAGCAAATGCAACAATGAAAAAGACAAGGGAAAGGTAGGCCGATTGATCCAAAGTCGCCGCAAAAGAAAGTACTATTAACAGCATTGTCTATCATTTAGCAAGAGCTACTGCAGCTTGCCTCTCCCGATTCTACCCAGTTTTCCAGACATCTTTGAACAGGAGGAGAAAGCCAACAGCCACATGTGTTTAAATTTAGCCACATCGTTGAGGACATCCTCGTCCATCATAGAGCATCTGAAGGCAACACAATTACTTGTGAATCGGATCGCCCCTGTAGACGAGCGAGAGACCATGTCAAATACACTCGGAGAGTTGTATGAGGCATATCAAGAAGGCTGGGGTAGTGATTCTGATGATTTTGACGATTAGCAAACATCAACCATCGGGCATAATGAAGATCGCTTGGTGTTTAGAAGGTTGCATCTCTGCATAGCTTGTTCACTTTGCTCGACGAATCAAAATTGGGGTACACGTTGTTTTGTATATCTACTTTGCGACTTCCCAGTCTAAACCGCTTACTCTTTAGCCTTGAAAGAAAAGAGTTTTTTTTGTGGAGATTCATTGGCCCGGCCGTTACAAGATGCTGGAGCCACTTTGGAACCTCCCGCTTTTGACCAAAACAAGAGCTCGGGCTGGAAAACATATCGGTGGCGTCGTTTAGAACAACCGGATGGTCAGATAATTGTTCTAGAGGGGCATGTTTTGGTACCTGATCATCGGTTCTTTCTGTCTCCTTCTTACACAGCTATTTTTGACCCCCCTGCAGGTGCGCACCAGTGTCGTAGGTTGCATCAGTCGAGCTAAGCGAGGTTATTCCGCTTCTTTTCCATATGTTCACTGTTGGGCAAAATTACGGTTCAACCAGCCTCTCATCGATGACTCCAAGGAAAATAATAACAATTCTGGGCGGTAGCCAATTCAGGAGAAACACATCGAAAGTTAGTTGGCTATATAACGAAAGGGTATTGTAATCCACTAATGATCAGCCATACCCAGCTCCTGGAACCGCCTGAACAAAAACCCACTGGTGCAGCATTCCAAAGTCTACACGCATCGTCAGGCGGGTCGCACAACTGACAGTTCAATCAAAGCAATTGGGTTAACCCCGAGAGATGCACGTCGGTGGTTTGACCAAAACCCCAGAAAAACAATAATTTGAGGTGGCAGGACACTTCGAAGCGAGGTGCATGAAGTGGGAAAAAAAAGTCACTCTCCAGCCGCAGATAAGTGCCCTAATGATGCAGTTTGGGTGCATTAGCTGGGGGTGGCACTCAAGCAGAAGCAAGAATCAGAGCACGATATCATGGCGAGCGGAAGGTTGCAATGGCTCGCAACAGCATGCATGAATACCACGCGCGGGCCTAACAAATGGGAAGAGAGGCCCGAGGCCTTTTCTCTTCCCAATGACCGCATGGGCCTGGGGACCCCTGCATATCCTTTTTGGTGGTTGGAGACCCACATTGCTAGCAACACTGCCCGACAAGGGGAACGGCCCTCACGAGCCATTCTCGCAGATCTGCGCTGGCTTTGTTTGTTAGTGTTCAGGAGATATCGAACAAAGAAAAAAAGAATAGAGACATGGGTTTACTCTCAATGATCAAATTCTTCCCCAATTGATCTGGAAAAGAAAAGTCAAGTTCAGACGGGAAGCTACAGTGAATGGTGTGCTACCTCCAGCCTTTGCAACCCACCCACGCAAGAAGAGTACCACACCCATTGAGTCGGGCGAGGTAATTAACCAAAATACCCTACCCACGGGAGAGGCAATCAAAGACGCATGTATTCTTATATATATGTGTGGGATCCCATCCTTCCACGATCATGAACTTCCAAGAGCCCGCTGAAATCCATTCGTTAGAGGACAACCGCTCGTTTTAGACTTTGGATACCCTCGTTTATATCCAGAGGTCACATATAGGATTACCCAATCCAAAGGTCGACGACAACAACGATATATTGCTCTGAAGAGAGCCAATATAGACATTCGTTTCGAATAAACGATGGTTCAACTGAACAACCTCATACTGGCGGCTCTGACCGCCAGTTATGTCGCTGCATCTCCAATTATCACGAGGGCCCCCATTCTTCAAAAGAGATGGTGCGATACCGAAGAAGACCGAAGCAAGCACCCAGAGTGCGCGACAATTATTCCTGGTTGCAATGCCGATAATGTTCTTCGCCAGTTTCGCGGCAACCTAGATCTAGCCACTGCGTTCTGCGCAACGTACACCACGGCTCCAGCGACTTACGGTCAGGCTTATCCGCCTTGGATCTCCCCGCAATATACCACTGCCACTGAGAGGCTCTCCAGTGCTTGCTCTTGCCTCCCAACGAGCACTACCACCACTACCACCACTACCACCACCACACCCGTGACGACGACTACTGAGAGTACTACGACGACAACTACCACTACGACCAGTACTACAGAGTCGACGACCACCAGTACTACTACGAGTACCACAGAGTCTACGACCACAACCACTACCACAACCGAGTCTACGACTACGACAGAGTCTACAACTACAACAGAGTCTACCACCACCACTGAGTCGACGACTACGACTACCGAGTCTACTACGACAACTGAGTCTACAACCACTACCACGACTCTACCCACAACCACAACCACAACCACTACCACCACTACGGAGTCAACGACCACTACCACCACCACCACCACCACCCCTTACACAACTCCTTACGCGACGACGACGACGACGACTACCACAACGTCGTATTCCACCCTAAGCACGACTCCTTGTACAACGGAGTCTACCACTACTACCAAACCTAGCACAACTCCATGCCCTACCACTTCTACCACAACTCCTACTCCATATCCAACTCCCACAACCACAAAGTCCACCACGCCATGCCCTCCATCTAGCTCAACCCCACCTCCATATACACCACCACCATACACACCGCCACCATATTCCCCTCCTCCATATACTCGTCCTACTACTACTCCTTGCCCAACTAGCACGCACACACCACCACCATATTCACCACCTCCTTACACCCATCCTACCACCCGCCCTACCACCACCCCGTGCCCTACAAGCACACACACACCTCCATACACTCCACCACCATACACTCCACCTCCACATACCACCACCCCATGCCCTACGGTTACATATGTTCCACCTCCATCAACATATGTTCCGCCACCTCCACCATCGACCTATGCGCCTCCTCCACCACCAACAACTACTTACGCCCCGCCACCACCTCCACCTACTACTACTTACGCCCCGCCACCACCTCCACCTACTACTACTTACGCCCCGCCACCACCTCCACCTACTACTACTTACGCCCCGCCACCACCTCCACCTACTACTACTTATGCCCCACCACCACCTCCACCAACTACCTACGCTCCACCACCGCCTCCTCCAACCACTTATGCTCCTCCCCCACCTCAGAACACTTACACCCCTCCACCTCCGGCAACCTTGGTCACCACTACCTCTGCTACCCCAGCTCCGTAAGTATCCTGCTATAAATTCAAAATATCCCTAATACAATTATACTAACTGAATATTATAGAATCTCAACCGTCGCCCCACCACCACCAGCATATACTGGTGCCGCCTCGGCTTTGAGACCAATCTACGGAGTTTTCGTCGCGATCATCGCCGGAGCCGTTATGCTTCTCTAAATAAACTACCATCCGCACTTGAATATTCAAGTACCGTAGTATAATTATTTTTATTATTTTACGAAAAGATACAATCAAACATATGCATAAATGTTTTGATTCTATTGATTCGACTTATCTTTAGCGCGTGATTGTCCTTTTTTCATCTTCATCTTCTGTTTGTTTATTTTAATGTGATGATAATGATTGTTATTCACAATTCATGATTTGTCGTTGTTGCTTGTTTATTCGTTTATAATACCCCCATTTACATTCCTTTATAAAGCCACATGGGATCTCGAAGCCTGTACATGTACATTGAATTATGTGGTTCGAACTTAATTAGTTTAAAAGATAATTAAATTAGACGGAATATACTGTTCATATACTTGCATCCATCCATCGTAATATTCCTGCGTATCCATACTTCGTCGTCTCGTAATAAGTTCAGGGGAGTGTTGTATTTTGTTCCGGTAACTGTGTTGTACCGTCGTTCGTGAACAACACGCAAAGCGATGTTACACGGATCTGCATTAAGACCAACTGAGACAAAATGTCCCCTTCGCCATGAGAATATTACGTGTTGGATCTACGGAAACGGACGACCAGCCTTGCGGGGTAAATAGTTGATCGTCAACTTGACACTTCCGCGTGTGCTTATCTTGCATACCAGTGTCACGATACTATAGCCGGACTGTTTATAACATAAGCCTTCGCTCAAATTCGATATTCTGATTACTGATTAAAAAATACAACGGGCATTCATTCATTTATTTAGCCAACAAAACATCTGGGGTATTAAAAACAAGTTGCAGGCTGCAGAAGAGATCTCTGCGATAAGGCTGCAGAGGTGCGGATATGCGGATGTGTTATAAAAACGCCTTAGCCCGGGTTTTCAAAGTTAACAACCTATCGAGCTCCAAGGGATATCGATCTATCGATTTGAAGAAAATCCAAAGAACAAAAAAGGGTAGAAGGACAACAATTGTATATCTTCCCTGATCAAAACGAGGAAAACGAAACAACAGAAGTGAAAGAGTTATCGGCTGTGCTATCCTCTGCTCCGTCTAAAGCGGTTTTATAACTCCCCAAGGTATCCATAGTCGAACGTCTTTGGAATGGGTTCGATGGGTTGATTCGGTTTCCAAAAGTGACGCTGCTCAGACTTCGGTGTCTTTCGGTGGGCGCGACTTCAAAGTATGGATGGCTATATATATCCATGTGATCCTTTTTGACAATAGATGGCCTTCTGCCCGAACCTGTGGGGGTCGCTGTGCGAGAAGTTGATTGTATCTCCTCGGTTGGTCCGATCGTCTCAGTCGGTGAAGTTGGTTCCACGTGGAAGGGATTAGTTTGGCCGCAAGCAGAAAACACTCCGTGGACGTGAGCACAGGTTGTGATGTCGCTGACTTGTTTTTGGAGAGGGTTTTTGTGAGTATTGTTCAGATTGTAGGCGATATTACCTGTCAGATTTGCGCGAAGGGCTTGTTTTACGTCCTTGAGAGACACAACTGAGCCGCGGGGAATAGACGTGATGGAGCCTCGATATTCCCAAGGAGAAGGATGGCGTAACCCAGCTCCAGCAGGACCAGAAAGTGACGTGAGGGAGCTAGAGATGCTCGGTGAACTCATGCTTCGACGCCAGAGAGTCTCATGTGATTTTGTTGAATCAGTAACACTAGGACGTTGCCCCGTTGGAGCACTACCGTACACAACTTCATCATCATCGCCTTCAGCATGATTGATTTCAACACTTCGATGGCGAGTCAATGGATCCATTGGTGAGAGTCCCAGGTCATTATCAACTGTGGCGCTGAGTGGCAACGGGGCGACAGCTTTGGCGAATGGAGGTCGGAGACTACTGCCACTAGGGCCATGACCAGGCAATGGAACGATGGGTGAGAGGTAAGTCCAGGCAGTCGCTGGTTGTCCGACAGATACGGAACTGGAAACCGAACTTGATACGACTGAAGGTTGTTCACGCCGGATACTTGCCTTTTTGACGATAATTTTGGCGGGTGTGTCAGACTTTTTGATGAGACGTTGACGGGGATTTGCTGAGTTGGATCCGGATGATGACGAAGCCATACTTCGCAGGACAGCCTGCGGAAAGATCACACCCTTACCCCTTTTGGAGGACTTTTTCTTGAGACGTAGGAACCTTTTGGCACGCAAGGTCCAGTCCTCCAGAGGTTTCATTTGAAGACTCAATCCTATATCAAGCATTCAATTAACGTGGATACAAAGTTGAAGAACGGTGGATGAACCTTACTTTTCTTATTGTTGGTTGGCTTGAACTTTGAGCCGGGACCGAAGGTGGATGCCTTTCCGAGAGTGGACATCCAAGTCCTCTTTGGGTCTTTGGGAGTGAGCATTGGGACGTCTGCAGCTGTGATGGTTTGTGGATACCCGATCTGTCTTGCAGGCGGGACCTTGGTCTTGCTACGAGCGATGAACTGGACGCTCTTCATGAGCTTCTTCCTTGTATTTTTCTTCTTCTTGTTCTTCTTCTTGCTGTCCAGGGTATTCTGGATTTCTGGCGGGGTGGCCGTGCCGTCGCCACCCTGAGAAGGAGAAGGAGGAGAAGGGGAATAGCAGAGCATATCCTGCCAGCTGACCAAAGACGCCAAGGACCTGGTTGGCCCAAAGCCGTCCATGACGAATTCCTGCCATGTTATCAGGTGAGCCCGGCTCTTGCGTGCATCAGACGGATTCTCAAGAGCTGCGGCGTTGGCAGGGCTGAACCGTTGGCCACAAAGGGAGGTTACTGAGGAGCGTTTAATGTTCTTCCTCTTCTTAGGCCGGACAGCTGGCCGGGGAATCAGCACAGTTGTTTTCTTGGGCTGACAGGACGGGCCTTGTGGCGGATCTGTAGCCATCTTTATTTCTTTCTATAGAGGGGGGGATATATACGGGACGGGGGGTGAAGAAATTGGGGTTGAGCGAATGGAGAGGAGGCTGACCGTCGACGATGTGGATGTAGCTCGGTTGACATTTAAAATATATATGAACAATATATAGCCAGGCAATAAACAACAACTTTTAATCCACCCTCTTACAAGAGCGTGCCCTCCACTCCGACCATCAGCATCATCTCAATTACGTCAGCTATAATTATCTCTGATCTCTTGCTTGTAATGAAGAACAGCTTTTGCATGCTTCAAAATCCAACATTCAATGACTGTAACTGTTGCGACACGGCACCTGAAACAAGTTTCCACCTCTCTTACAAACAAAGAGTTCAAGATGAATATATATCCTGCCTGTTCTTGAAAATGGTGAGCATGATCTCCCAATACTCCAATTCAAAAGATTCTTACTTTACTTACTAAATTCATTGGAAGGCCGCTACATCCGATATTCCAACATGCCAAACAAAAGGAAGCAGAAAGCAATCCACGATATCCCAAGCAGGCTTCTCCGTGAAAAGAGACCCCGTCCATACTACCCGAGCCGGCTTTTGGAAAGCAACGAAGCCCCGCTTAAGTATCAATGCACACCCGCCGGACTGCGAGTCAACGAATATGACAAGTTATACAATCATCTCCTGGATAAGCTCGACCTAAACCACGTGCACGGCGGTAAGAAAGATCCCCGCAAGTATTCGAACAGTCCACCCGATCCGGAATGGTTCAACAGCAAGGGCGAATTTCGGCTTCGGCCAAGTCAAGCCCGCTGGTTTACCGACGAGGAGGGCAAGGAACGGCGCAGATGTTCCCGTATCGACTTTGCCGATCGGAATCCGGAGTATATCCTGAAAATTTGTGAGAATCTTCGGGGAAATCTTTGGAAATGCAAGGTCGATGGAAATTCCAGAATCATGGTTGGCTGCAGGAATTATGTCGTTACCCTAGTGTTCGATGATGGCACCAAGTGGTTGCTTAAAACCGCACAACCAAAGTTGAAATGGTCCAGGTAAATCCCCCCTAATTTCAAAACCAGCTAGCCTACGAAAGAACCAGAGGGTTGATAGGAATTGCTACTAGCTATCGGTATGATAATCTGCCCGGGATGATAGATAGAGAAATAGCCACAATACTATGGCTCTACCTAAATACTAGCATTCCCGTCCCACGTATCAGACTCTGGGACGTCCGCAACAACAAAAAAAACAAATTCGGTAAATCATGGTACATCATGGAACTGTCAAGCGGCAGAACCGTCGACGACCAAATCCGGGACTCTGTGATACACGACGAATCGTTCAGGTGGTGGCGGCTGCAACCTAAACGATACAAACATTTAGCAAAAATAGATCTCGAGTTTCTGAGGTATTGCTCGGACAAGAATGGAAATTATGTCCTACGTAAAAGTAGCCAGTACTTTCACGGTGATAAGAGAATGCCCAGCGAACCGGCGAGGCTGAAGAAAGGTGCAAAGGCCTTCGATCTCCTCAAGGGCATGTTGAAGTTGGTGTGGGAGAACCATGGCCTTCTGAATGACGTCAGGGCATCTTGGGATGATGGTGGAAAGGAATTAGAAATTCACCGCGCGGGATTAGACTCTTTGGAGGAGTTGATTCCGAAACTCATCGACCCTAGATTTAGAAAGACATGCGTGATGGTTCACGGAGACCTGACAGTAAGCACCCCCGATCACGAAGAAGTCTTAGATTCAGTATTTATTTCAATACGAAATATTTAGCTGATGGTAAGTTCTCAGGATGCAAACATACTTTGCGACAGAGATTTCTACACTACAGCAATAATCGACTGGGAACTCGGAAAACTCGTCCCACTCCAATTAGCCATCCGCTTCCCAAGCACAGAAGACGGCCAGTTCATACGCAAGATTCGGAACTTTGTAGGAGACAATCCACAAGAAGATATAGCCTACGATAATCTTACAAAGCAGTGGGAAATATTCGACAAACCTAAACGAAAACTTAGAGAAAAGTACATTGACGTAGTGAGAACTTTGGACGACGGTGTTGAGGGGGATGCTGACAGTCCATGGACCGCGGGTAACAGGTACGTTACAGGATTGTATGAAATTTCACATGCAGTGCGGACGCTTTGGTATTTTCTGATGGATTACGACGCCTTGTTGCTTGAGCATACCTATACGAGAATTTTTATTGTGAGGACGGTCGTTAAAATGGTTGTAGATGCGGTGCGCCATATTGAGGAGAGAAGATTGTTCAACCTGTAGTGTCGGCGCTTAGCTGTGAAAATAATACATGCCGTTAGGTACTTTATGCAAAGTTACCGACTATAACTCGTAATCTAATAAAAGTTATATCAATGACACTAAGATATAGTTATCAATAGAAACTTCACCCTATCGCGCGGCTCATTAAGTTGTGTTGCTGTTGCATGTTACTGTCGCCAAATCCGCATGGAGATTTAATCCCTGCCACCTTTCAACTTTGGCTGCCCAAATTTTCTTGCACCGAAACCCGCGATCGATCATTCTCTCTGATCTCTCCTCGTTAGACCCTCCGGCGACATGGACAGACCATCGTCGAAACCTCGCATTAGCCCCTCACTCAATCGCATCCAATCATCATCATCATCGTCGCCCGCAGAGAAAGTCAGCACGCCCTCCAAATCTAAATCTAAGAAATCACAAAAACCGCTTTCGGGAACGCCCACCGATCCCGTTCGGTTACATATAACCCCTTTGACCGAGGAATCCGCCAAGGCGATCGTGCCCGCCAAACACTTATCCACCGCATCATACCACGCAATCGATACATTCCCCGAAAGAAGTTATGGCTTCGTTACTATTCCTCGCGCGGAGGCCGATGTACTGCGGAGGAAGTACCACGGTACAGTGTTCAGAGGTGTCAAGATGAGTGTTGAAGAAGCTAGGCCGATGAGGAAGATTGAGCTTGTGGGCAGCGATGAAGCGCCACCTAGGAAGAGTGGAGGAAAGAATAAAGTCGAGCGAGAGGACGGGGTGCTTCCTGGCTTTGAGATGCCGGATGGCAGACAGGTCAAACGGGGGTGGTTGAAAGATACCGCTTCGAAGAGCAAGAGTAAAGGTAAGCCGGCGGCAGGTGCCTCTGAGTGCTTGTTCAAGACTGTTCTGCCACCCAATGTTGCTGCTGGGGCCCAGTGTGCCGATTTGAGCGAGGACAAGAGCAAGAAGAAGAAGGTGAAGGGCAGAACAGTCAAGAACCAGGTTATCGTCAAGGAGTTCAAGAATTCCACCAAATTCCCGTCGTTCTTGAAAATAAACACTGTATCCGCGGATTCTGGAGAAACGAGCGCGGAGTTTGTAGAAGGGAAAGGATGGGTTAACGATGCAGGCGATGTCGTCGAGGCTGCACCAAAACGACGGAGACTCGGTCCGGAGGAAGATACACCGACAAAATTGGAGGCTGAAGATCTTGTATCCAACGACGAAGAAATAAACGACGCTCCTTTACCAGAAACCAGTTCACCGGCCGATTTAGTCTTCGATTCTTCCTCGGAAACAAGCGAAAGTGAAGACTCGGACAGCGGCAGCGAGGACGAAAGCTTAGAAAGCGTCGCTAGTACCTCTGACTCTGTAGCTGCGTCGGGTGGTTCCGAAACCGAGAGCTCGAATGCATCGTCGCTAGGATCTTCCAGCTCGGATTCCTCGGACACTACATCTGGTGACGAGTCAGGATCCGAACCCGAGTCCGAACAAGAATCAGAGGAACCGACGTCATCAAATCCAACCCCCGCACAACCAACCGCTCAGTCAACATCATCTAATTTCGCCAACCTTACCAATATCTTTAAACCAACGCTATCTGTTGATACAGAGGCTACCAGTCAATTCAAGTTCTTCGGAGGCAGCTTTGACGACGAAGACGATGGCGAGGATGAAATCACAAACGATGATACGGTTACATCAGCGAGCTTCAACGATAGTATATCATTCATACCGATGACACCACAAGCGGACCGGTATAGGTCAGGTGCACCGACACCGGACACCGCTGTCGCCCCGAAGTTCATGGATTTCTTACCATTGCCGCGGGATTTCAATATATCCGTCGAACGAGACTATTTCCCGACTCTCACAACCAATAAATCAAGTCCCATAAGCATGAAGGCACCCGGTGGCGCGAAGTTACTCTTCCCGCATACGTACAGTGACAGGTTACACAGTAAATCCGTCTGGGACTCGGTAAAGCTACCAAAGGTCCTGACAAGCGGGGAACTACCCGGCCGGGTGTCAACTACGGAACCTGGTACCAACGGTGATCAAAATACCGAAGACGCCGAGATGGCTGAGGCAGAGGAGCAAGTCGAAGCTGTTCCGATCCCACCTCGACCGACGTTTATCCCTCAACGAAGAGATTTTGCTCCGCCAGTGGAAACTTTTAAACAAAAGACAGGTGTGGGAAGTTCAATTGTTGGCTGGGCGGGAAAGAAAAAAACTTTTGATGATGACGAAGATCTCGATATGGTCGACGCTTCTATCTCCATGATAAAGGCGAAGACAGGAGCGGGAAGCGGTGTCACGGGCTGGGCGGGTAAAAAGAAGACATTTGACGATGATGACAATTATGATGGCAATGACGGTGGTGCATTTGGGGCGAATTCTGTGGAAACTCAGATCAAAAAGAAAACGGGGGTAGGCAGCGGTATTACTGGATGGGCGGGGACCAAAAAGACTTTCGATGATGACCAGGACGACGAGGAGGAAAAGGAGGAGGAAAAAGAAGTTCACGGGGTAGTTAAAAGAATTCCATCAATTCAGCAGACTGAAAAGAAATCTAAATCTGAGGGTTCAACCGATGATACACCGTTATCGGTAACTCAAGCGTGGGAGAAAGCATTTTACGGGAATCGAGGAGATTGGAATCGACAATGGAAGAGAAAAAAGCGGGAGGTGGCGAAAGCGAAGAGGAAGAGAGAGAGGGTGAAGCGAGGCTGGACAACTACAGCATAACATTTCCTACAATAATATTTCCTTTTTATAATTTTTTGGCGGGACGGTGGTAATGATGTATATTATATTATTTCGGGTGTACGATAGTTGGGAGAATCTTTTGTCAAAAGCATCATAAGTGGACTTCAAGATCAAGATAAATATCCGCCACCCTATGTAAAAAAAACCTTGACTTCATGTACGGCATACTCCAACAACAACACCATTCGAGCGAAATGCATCACAATGAGCTATAACATTGGCATCGACCTCCTCCATCTCCCACGCTTTGTCTCCCTCCTCGCCCGCCGCCCAATCACAAAACTCACAAAGCGCATCCTGACTCCCACCGAACTATCCCTCTACCAAGCTCTTCAAACACCAAACTCCACCCCCAGTGCGCAAGGAAAACCTCATATCCTATCCAACCCGCAAACCCGCTTCCTAGCCACCCGATGGGCGGCAAAAGAAGCGGCGTATAAAGCATCCGTGGACCTCATTCCGACGACGAGAGAAAGGTGGATGGGTTGGAAGAACTTCGAGATTACGCATGGAGCGAGGGGTGAGCCGGTGTTAAATATTCGTGATACCAACGGGGAAAGGATTGGACGGGGATCGGTGTCGATTTCGCATGATGGCGAATATGTGTTTGCTTCGGTTTTGGTGCAGAAGGATTTGGTAGAGCGAAAAGGTTGAGCCGTTGTTTGCGATACACATCTGCCTATGGGCGGAGGAAGCTATTACTACGGAGCTGGATGAGAATATATGCTTTCATTTCAGGCGTTTATAAAGACTATTTGTAAAGCTGATTGCTTAACAGGTAGGGACAAGGACAAACGGGGAATTCAATGGGGCTAAAGATAATAATAGGAATAATAATAACGAGGTCGTGGACTATGCATATCCATCAACCTCTTATCGGGAATATACATGAAAGAAACGTACAGAAAGGAGGTATTTGCATAGGAAATGCTCGAGGGGAAGGGAAATGAGCCATGCGCCGCAGCAGCTCGTGCACATCATCAGGAAGCTTAAAGTTTTTGTTCATACAGAAATATAATAAAAAAAGAAACATTAAGGGAGGGAAGGAGGGGAACAGAGGCATTCTTGCTAATATAATAGGTCAATCCCTGTTATCCTTCGTTCGAACTTTGCCATTTTTCATCCTCGGAATTATAAAAGTAAGAAAAAGTGGAAACCCGCATTCATGCCATTCAACTGACACCCTCGTACGCCAATGAAACCCACAACAAGAAAACGAAAAGGGAAATTATAAAGTAAAATAAATGGAACTAGACGTGATGTGATATATATAGATAAAAGCAATCGCAAACGTTTAAAAAAACCGCAAACTTTGTGTTTAATTGTATAGGTTTATCGCCTCGAATGTTAACTTTTGGTTTTTGAGCATTAGATCATTCCAGCGGGGGCATTGTTGTAGAAGTTAGCTGGAGGAGAGTTGGTGGGACGACCGTCCGCGCTGAAATAAGGCGATGCGGGTGGCATGGGAGGGCGAGGTTGAGGATGCCTTGCACTGCTCGCAGCTCGGTCACGGAGGCCACCGCCGTCACTCACGGCTTTTCGGAGGACACGAGTTCTCTCACCATCAGGGTCGCTGGTACGTTGGTTTTGGGAAGGCAGTGTGATCCCATGGGGAACTTTCGAGGCAGATTCATCTGAACCGGCTCTCTGTCGGACTTGAGGAGAGTCGCTGAGACCTGGAGGGAGGATCTTTCGGTAGGTCTTACCACCAGCGTCGATAAGGTTCGATACGGGCATCTGAGAAGTGGTATGGAGAAGAGTAGGCTCGCTGATGTCTGCCTTTCTGATCTTGAGCTTTTTGCCTTCCCTGGATGCAGCCGCGGCACCAGCACTTTGGAAAGCTGGGTTGGCGCCGTCAGAGCCAGTTAGTTCGGCAAGCGTCTTAGCAGGTCCGGTGATCGGGGCAACCGTTGGAGGTTTCGACAAATTTGAGGTTACAACGGCAGGTTGTTTTGGGGGGGAGGGCACACTTGGTTGGCTTGCAGTATCTTGTTCGAATATAGCGACGCTGTTCATCTTCTGGGATTTGCTACTACTTCGGAAACGACCTACAAAGCTCGAGGATTGTGGTGATTCCTCAGTTGAAAAACGTGACTGAGGTATGTCGCCTGCAGGAATACTCAGATTGTTCGGTCTTCGATCGCGATTTGATGGCTCAGGTACCTTAGCTTCAATCTTTGCGCGCAAGTCTGCGACAGATCCTTTTGGCTGCAACGGCTCCTTTGCTAGTGAAATTTTCCTGTCGATATTGAGGGGCTGTGGAGTTGGTCCAGAAAAGACTGTCGTCATGACTCCATTTGTCAGGTCGTTAACTCCAGGGATTCTCATAGGAGGACCTCGTGATCTACCACGTAAGTCTTCCTCTGATGCTGGCCCTCGTCTCATAGGAGCTTTAGAATGTGGAGGAGGAGACCTAAGCACCGCCTCATTTGGTGGCCGCTGAGCACTAGATTGTGCCCTCGAGCGCCTACCTTGCGACTGGGGGTCTCTGTGGTCATGGCTTCTATCATGGGGAGGCCGGTGTTCGGGGCGACCCATGTGCTCGTGCCCTTGACCGGGTGGTAGCGGTCCACGAGGCTGCATGTGTGGAGGTATTCCCGGACCAGGGGGCCTGTGACCATGTCGGCTTTGCTCGAAAAACTCGCGATGCATATTATGGCCAGATGGTATGCCGACCTCGATTGGAATATGACCAGCGCCTTTGCGAGGGCCATGCTGAGGTGGAGAAGTCATGGGCAAGAAAGAACGTGGGCCATTGGGGGTTTGCTGATCTCGGGGACCATTGTGCGGCGAGTAAGGCCGTCCGTGTGGTCCTTGATGATGGCCGTATGGTCCTCCTGGTGGAGGCATTCGTGGACCAGGCATCGGTCCTGGGCCACGAGAGCGCGCATCATGATGTGGTGGATGCATATCAGGACGTTGCATGGGACGCTGCTTGTCATCTGAACGATCTTGTGCATACTCTTCATCAGAATCCCTACGTCCAAATGATTCTTTCGACTGGTTCATCATCGGTGATATGCCAAGCATTTTCATGGCCTTGGACTCCTCTCGTCCCGGAGTAGACGATGGTGAGCTCTTTCCTTTAAGCATGTTCCCCAACATTCCTGGCTTTAGAATAGAGTTTTTTGGAGCCTCGTCGTTATCACCAGCGAAACCAGGAGCAGGAGAGTTTCTACCACTGTGCTCTTGCATGCGCTGCTGTACAACCCTCCTCCTCTCCTCTAGTTGAGTGCGCCACTCATCAGTTTCATCGTCTCCTGTGGACAATGTGTTATCGGAGCGATTTCTCTCCATAGGAATGCTTTTTAGGAGTATGTTTGGTTGTTGCAATTGCTGTTGCTGTTGAGGTGGTGGTGGTTCCTGGGAGGTTTTCTGCTCTTCAACTTCTCGTTTCTTTAGCTCAGCTAGTGATAACTTCGGTTTGGGTTCGCCCTGCTCGGGAGCGGCCTCGGGATGGAAAGGCGCTTCCTCATCATAATCCGGGTATTCGTTATCCCAATTGGCTAGCGCTTGAGCTAGCGACGGAGGCTCTTGTTGAGGCTCTGCAACTTTCCCATACATGGAAGGAGTGTAAATAGATGATATTCCACTATCGGATCGCAGATGTTGACGAATCATATTACTAAGGCCAGCATTTGGGGGTAAAGTTGGTGAATCGCTATCGTGCAAAGGACTGACATCATCCGACGGAGAAGCTGAGGAAGAAACTTTTGTACCGGTTGGCTTCTCAGGTGGAAAGGTAGGAGCAATTTGTCTATCCCGTGACATTTGTGGCGGAGATATAGTTGGAATTACCGCGTTATACGAATCCTCGAAAGGCAGGTATGGGTCGTCTTCATAAACTGAAGATGCACCATCATCAATTTCTCGCTCGCTGTCAGAGGCTTCATAGAAGGTGCTCTGCTGTCCTTGATTGGACAACGCGTATACTGAAGATTGTCTCGAGGTTGGATGGATTTGAGTCTCTCCAAGATTTAATTCCGAATCGCGAGAGATTTCAGCTTCTCCAGAATATCGTTCCGTAAGAGGCGATGGTGATGGTGTGGGACCATTCGTAGTCACGGGAGCCGATGGTTGAGGATCTTGGTATTCTTCACTCTCCGGTCTTGGGGTGGGCAATCCATGACTGACCGCCGTCTGTAGAGCAGGAAATGGCGATTTCGCAGAACTAGCGCTGCTGTTCTCAAAACCGAAAGAGAAAGGGACTTCTGACGTTGGACCTTCCGCTACTGGGCTTCCAGTTTGAGAAGAATCTGTCGTTTTCAAGCTAGGAATCTGAGATCCGACACTCTCTTGGCCAGCGATTCCACGTAGTTCCGAAATAGGAAGGGTGGGTTTCCCTCGCAGTTCAGGAGAGAAGGGCCTTGCGAACGAACGGACTGGGGGTGACATTGCCCTTCTCCTCTCATCTTCTTCAGAGTAAGGATGGGGACTTGAGGATCCGGCTCGTTTTTGTGCTATTATCGCTAGCTTGTGGCTCTCGAGATGGGATTCGAGAGTATTTTGTTCTCGTTCGCTATTGTCTCGATCCAATGCTTGCTCGTAAATCAGTTTCCGGGGCTTGCTAGAGGTAGCAGAAGCCATCCCATTGACAAAAACGTTTGTGGCAAAGTTTCGAGAATTAGTCGAGTTAGAAGTTGCAGCCGTCGAAGACCTGGTTAACGAGCTTGGTCCGGATGTTGTAGATGATTGAGTGTTTCTGTCCAGATTATAGTTTGAAGGTGGCGGGCTTTGGCTACGGGTCTGCTCTTTATCGGCCGTGGAGCCCTTGCGAGCTCCGCCAGCTATTGGCAAATCGTCGGTGTATAGGGCACGGCCACCCATTCGACCACGTGCAATAGGGGAAAGAGGGGATTCTCCAGATTCTTCACTAGTGCCTGTCGCCGCGGTATTGATGCGGAAAATCTTTTGCCTGCCACCGAACAAGACATTGCCGTCTCCTTGTCTTGGTCTGTTCATGATACTGCCTTCGTCATTCTGGTTTTGGAGTGGGCGTTCGGGAAACTCAAAAGAGCCTTCGGCTCGAGATCCACTTCTGATAGAGGCGACTTCTGTTATATCAGCGAGGCCAGCTCCTCCAGTTGGAGGTTTAACAAATTCGTTGTCTCTACCATCTCCAAAGAAGTTTCCAGAGGCGAGAGCACCGTATCCTATACCATTCACTCCTGGCCCGTCTTCAGGCTTTTCTCCTTCTCGAAGAACACTAAAGCGTTTCTCGAGGTTGGGTAGCATCAACGATATTCGGAAATCATCGGTAGGGGGCAGCGCTTGGCTAAGATCGACTTGAGGACGTGATGCTGGTGGGGGCTGACTCTTATTTCTCTTGAATGAGCGGAGCTTGTTCGGTGTCTTTGGGGTGTCATCGTCCCGGTGCTTTTTGGTGAGGAGTCTATGCATTTTTAAAAGCGGAAAAGAGAATCAAGGAGCTCTCAAGCTTGGTGGTATTGAATTGTGGTTGATCTTGGTGTTTTTAAGTCTCTGTTTCTGGTTAGCTTTTAGTGATCCGCGGCTTGATCAAGTCAAGGAGGAGAGACCGTACCAAGTTATTTTCTTAGACTAAGTAAGGAGACATGTGTAGATCGTAGAAAGAACACTAAGCCGCGCAGCGGAGCAGGACTCGAAGGATAGGGCGAGTTAACGGTTAAGTGGTTTGTCGTCAATCAGAAAGAAAGTGAGAATGAACCGATCAATCGATAGCCGTCGAGGCTGTTGTATTGGCGAGACTGTAGCTCGATGAATGTATATAGTTTATAAAGTCGGCCGTCGATGAGTCCGTTTATTTATAGAGAGGGGTGGGGTGTTCGTAGAAAGGAGGTTGAGATGTCTGCAAGGAGTCGTTTCGAGTTGTCGGTGTTGGAAAAAGCAGAGCGTGCCGTATCAACGCCTGTCGATTGTGATTGTCGGTGTTGTTGGTGTTGTCGGTGTTGTCGGTGTTGCTCGTCGTCGCTGCTGGCTTCCTCCTCCTCGATCTTTCCTCTTTTTCACTACAGCAATTAAAAGAAATCGATATAGAAGGAGAGAGGGAGACACAGAGAGAAATATCAGGTCGGTCTTCCTCCACAGTCCAGAAAAGATATACCTATTCTTGTAGCTTCAACCTCTGCTGCTACTATTATTATTATTACTGTCGTTTGCAAGGGCAACGCTGACTGAAACGAATGTCGGTGAGATTGGCTGAACACTGCAGGTAAACACGGGGTTAAGGAGCGACTACGCAAAAAAATGCGTGACAAGAAACAGATAAGAGGTCGACGAAGAGCCGGGACTTCTGGACAACCGCAGCAGAAGATCTATTCTACGAGAGGTGAACACAGTTCGAGAGAGACGTGGGAGAGAGAAAAGCGGGAGGGACTGATATTAAGGCTGGTTAGTTCTCAGACACTCTTGTTTCTCTGCCCCAAAACTTTTGATATTGGCCTGGTTTGAAATTAATCCACAAGCCGCAGGAACGGCTCGGTCAAAAAGAAAGGGAAAAAGGACCCATGCACGGTGCAGGAAAAGAAACGCCTGCTCTCCACCTCGAGCACCTGAGTGGAGGCTTTCCCGCATGGGTTGGGCCATCCATGGCCTTTCGTTTTGGACGGTGACAGTCTGATCTCCTGCCCCCGAGCCCACCGGCCTAACCCATGTTCAAGGAAGTCCATCCGTTCGAAGGAAACACGCAGGGATCTCCCATCATTTCTTTTGCTCTGCGACTGGCTTTCGATTCGAGCGGACTATTGTCGCAGAATTGCCAACATTTCATCCAAGTTAGTGTCGTGGGCAACGAACGAAAATGGCATTTCGCCATGTTGTTTTGGGAAATGGCCCAGATGAATCATAGCTATCCTCGTTGCGAATTCGTCCTCCATTCGTTCATTCGTCTCTATCGATGGTGAAAATCCAAAACAACTGCTCAGAATGGCACTCGGAAGGCGAAAATATTTCATCTCCAAATATTGCAAATTACATGTATTGCCATGCCTCGGAAGGAGAGACTGCTTGCATGGACGCATTGCGCAGATTGGTCCAGCAAGCTGCTAGCCGCTGGTGCATCCCACCAAATAGAAGAATCTCTGGGGGAAAGGCGTCTGTCTTTCCTCAATCCCGAGCTTATCCAAACCAACACGAGCGATCCAATATCTTACAGTCTAGACCAACCCGGTTGACATTGGACAGGAAAAATGAAGCAAAAAGGGACGGCTCGGTCATTAATCTTTAGCCTTGCCAGTTCTGTATTGATGATGCTCCTTCTCCGAACGATCGAGCCCGCGGCACACAAAGGCGGTCAATTTTAGATCTCGGTAGCTCCTCCAGCCCTCGTCTTTGTTCAACCTCGATGCTCTCATCTCTTCCCCGCGATAAAGAACTCGAAGAGAGCAACATCTTGAATCAATTCTCGAATCAATTGGCAGAGAAAGGTAGTTGTCCTGCTCGCTTACGCTGCGCTGCCGACTCTAATCGCCCCCTGAACTGACCCGGGTGCTCTCCGTTCAACGATTGGACCTAGAAAACAAAAACATCCTGAATCCGCCATGGAGAGACAAGCAAAAGGGGTCCTGTGGTTGGACCGAGAAAACACTGAGTTTGGAAAATGATCGCTTAGGTTGGCTCGCGTTCTCTCATTTCCTTACCCGGCCAGTCTCTGGAGGAAAACCTTTGAATCACCCCTGGCTGCCCCCCTGTCAGGCACACATTCTTCTTCCGTTTTTCTTTTTTGCACTTTTGACTTCCCGTTTCTTCTGCTGCTTCTATTTTTCGGTTGTTGCAGCATGGTCCTATCATTGCGTTGCTCACGCGTTTGCGAAGAAACGTCACTGGATGGCATATTGGGGCGTAAAATTCCTCTTAATCATCTTACCTGCTGTGCGACCTTGAAGGACATTGCTGCTGTGATACCTTCTCTCAAATTCATCATCATCGACAGTGCATTCTCCATCAATGCCGGCCCAAGGTAATTTTGGCTGCGGTGTTAGCCTTGGGCCAACCGACAAGACTCCTTTCCTGGTTTATAAAGATGAAACTAAGGGGTTTGGACCTGACAGAATCATATCAACACCATTTACCAAAAGTAAAGTAAAGACCGAAGGAACTACGTAGCTAACCGCCACTTCGGTGACGACAGCTGCGTCGCCTAAAGGCACCACAAATCAGTCAATTTTGCGTGCGAAATTGCGAGCTTGGACTCGGTTTTCTCGCGCGAGAATACAGAATACAATAGAATAGTCTGCAGCGTGCTCCTTCCAAATTCATCGTCAAACCAAATAACCTGATAATCATGGTCGGGTCTAGTACGTCTATTAACTCGGTGCATTTGTCGTCCCATCCGCAGCCACATTGTCAACGACAGATATTCCAAGAACTACAACCATGGTAAGAGGCTGCAATTGCCTGACTCGGTTAAAGTCGTGAGGAATATTGTTTCCTCCGATAACGATTTATTATCAATGCCCAACCCTTTTTTTATAAAAAAATTTTCCCCTCGTGATCCCCAGGGCTGCGAGCAATTTTAACAACTCAAGAGGGTCAGTTACCGATGCATCGGATGCTGAGCTATAAGTGCCGCAAGTTATTGATTCCCGGTCCCGTCAATCCCAATGAACCCGGACAACAACCATAGATGTGCAGATTCCAATCCGATTCGATTGATTGTCCTCAGGGATAACGTTTCCCAAGTCTGCACATCCATGTCGGCCAACCTCGCTTTAGATTCCCATGTGTCACAAGTATACAAACCTACTCAACTCCGAAGAATCACTCACACCTGATTGACCTCTGCGTGCTGCGTGCCCAGGCACGAGTTCTTGTATACGCATTCCGTTGTGCTAGATCCTATCATAACGTCGTTCACCGTTTAATGAATTAAATGTAATTTCTTGATATGGACAGTGCGAAGCATTTCGAAGCATCGATACTAAATATCCCATAAGATTCCATGGATGTTTTATCAATTATATTAAGTATCTTGGTTAGCTACTACGGTTGTCAAATTTACTGACAAGCCAGTAGCAATTCTAACCCGGGACAATTATCCACGCAAAGTTTATAAATTTACGGCAGATCGAAACCCCCATCCTGCAAGTCAAACGGAGAGGAAAGTTTCAAGAACTTGGCCAGCCATCGGTCGCGCCGTCCCAAACCACGGATATTTTAGTTAGATCGGTTATAACGCGGGGCGGCGCGCACGAAAAGCCACAAGGGATTTAAAAGGAGACTATAAATTGCTACGAACATGTTCTATAGACGCATGCGCATATATGCTCCGATGAAACGCGCAAAAAATGCTGTAGGATCGCAAAGTCGGCGTTCGCGCATAAAAGTGTCTTGAATCCGCCCACTCCAGAATTATCTTCGATTGATGCGGTGCCAAGCCAAGTTGGTTGGTCCGGCGGGATGCATGCCAACAGCAAAACCTTGTCCACTGTGACGTACCCCGTCTTTTTATCTTCCAGGGGCGTCATGCAGGAACAAGAAACGAAAAAAAATGGCGAAATGAGGATAGGGATTGCGCTCGAGCAAGCAAAACAACAGATAACTGTCCGGGCCTAAGACAAAAGAAAAATTGGCACCACCATACCCGAAAAATTAAAAATATATTCGAAATATTCATTGGACAGGAATAAACGGGAGCGTTTCCCACCCGCTGACCACGGAAGAGGGGTTGCATAAAGTAGGTATCGAAGTTCGACATTGTCGACCGCTGGTTTAAATTTCGTTCGACAATCTCGTCTACCATGTCACAGAACCCAACTGTCTATATAGCCGGCCCGTCGAGTGGCAACTACGTATCCATTGGATACGGATTATCATTGTTCCCATAGCGCTGCACCCCTGCGTTTCGCCCAAATTTCCTTCCGGGCTAAGCCATCGACAATGCAAAGCAAAAATCCAAAAAAGTTGGTCCGACAGATTGGACCGTAATGGGCATGCTGCCAGGTGTGGCTCGGTTCTCTCCAACCGCCCATCAAAACAAAAATTATACATGTGCAATCAATAATCTAATGCATGAATCCGAAAGATATCCCCTCGCACGTTCGTATTTGTGTTCCCTGAGTCAAAAAGTAATCGGGATTATTCTTACGAACCGATGTCCATATGATGCGATGCATACAGTCACCCTATCCTCTTCGTGTTTAGAATTCGGTTTATGAGACAACCCGTCTCTTTTCTTCTGGCTTCCTTCTTAAATTTAGTTCAGTCTCGTAACCAGAGTTTAGTTAACGTTATCATATGATATGTAATTGCCGCCTGGGAGCATCATGTCTTTCGTTCAAAGGGGAGTTTAAAGTTTATATAGTCTATATAGGATACCTCGATGCTGCTGCTAAAACCAGCACACGACAAAACCGGGACTTCCACGAAAATGCAGCATCCAGAAAATCCGAAAGGGTTAGGAAATGTCAATAAACAGCAAAAGTGATAAAAGTAAAAAGAAAAAAAAGAGGGTTAAAAAAGGACGGATTCCCATGCTCTTCTCAGACGCCAAAACTGCCTGTGCCTATAAAATACAATAATAGTAACTGGGTAAGGTAAAACCTTCAAGAAAATATGCTCTCCGCTTCTCCTCGCCGAACTGAAAAAAGAGAGAAACGTGACCAGAATGTTACGGGAACAGAGTAGAAGAAAGACAGAGAGATGGTAATATAGAAAAAAGAACCGGCGTCAACGAAAGGATGCCCATTTTTGCTTCAAATCACCCACCAAACTTAAGATTAAACCACGGTGACATCATCCTGGAACACACGAACGTATGCAGCCAGAAAGAACACAATGGCTCCTATGATCACGAGTTTATCTTTGCTCAACCAGCTCGCGCTCGCGCTCTCGGGAGCAATCGCAAGCTCAGTCATAAGCTTACCATCAGCGCCTGAAGCCTCGGTTTTCAAAGGAGCCGAAGGAGCAACTGTCATCACGCGGCCGTTCTGCGGATTGATCCTGTTGTCTTTCATCCACTGCCAATTCTCCCTGTCAATCTCGGGCCAGTCGGATCTGAAACGGACACCTCCGTCACCGAACCCGATTTTCCCACCGCTGCCGCTATGAGACCCTCCACCTGTCGAATTCCACCATCGCGACATCGCCGCTAACTGCTTACGCTGCGGCCCAGTTGCGGATATTGACCCGGTTGTCATTTCTTCGGAGGTCATGAAAGACAACAAGCCCGTGAGGATCGTGGATACTTCCCACGCCGGATTGAAGGATTTCGGATGAAAGTCGGATATCGAGAGGCATAATCGCGTGGACGTCTGGAATCGGCCGGAAGGGGTCATCATGCGGATCGCTGGCGGTTTGAACGGATAATCGGGTGGGAAGACAAGAGTGCCCCAGTACTGTCCACCGGCATATGGCGTGTCCGGCGGCCCATCAATAAGATATACCCATCTGTTAGAAGCAGTGAGGTCAGCGTACTCTTCACCTCGCACGAGGGACGTAGAGGAGGCAGGGGCGGCAGGAACGAACTCTAAAATGTTGCTCTCGAGCGGGTGAGCGGTGATGTACGGTGGTGGTTCTTCCTGTATATGCTTGTACTCTTTGGTTAACTAGAGGGATGTTTGTAGATGTTAGCTAATCAACTTCGTCGGATTGGTAATGCCAGGGGTTGTTCGTAGAAATCTAGAGATCCTACCCGTTTGTAGGCGGTTTTAGATGCCATCCGTTCTGTTGGTTTGGATCAAGAGATACGAAAGCTACGGATAATCTTGTGATCGATGAAATGGCGTTTTTGGGATGCAGGAGATGTCTTGGAGACGGTGGTTAGATTCTAGCTCTGGGTTGTGAAGCTCTGATGGTGGTGATGCTGGTGTCGTTGCCCACCACAGCCACCAGCCAACATCCAAGCCTTTACCACGTGACACAGCCTCTTCCAACACTTGACAACACAGTTTACACACTTGCGTACGAAACGACACTTATCAACATCGGCAGATGGACCAAGGCATTTGAAACGAATAAATCAGATATAATACAGGTTACGAGACTGCAGGACTGCTGACACGCCTGGACTCGAGACTAGCAGGAACCCTAAGACCTAATATCTGTGCTCCAGTTGTGATGTATCTAACTTTAGAAGTTGGGTTTTCAGAAGGCTTTTGTAGAGATTCTAAATATGGTACAATAGGAAGGTCATTACAAAATGATTAGCACGCTGTGGTGTTAGAAAGTCCAGCCAAACTGATGGCATAAATCCTTGCGCATCTAGTCAAGCGGGTTGTTTACCCTTTGGCTTTCTACGTTTCTTCTTAGTCCCCGCCTGAGCAGCTGCAGGAGTGGGTGCAGAGGTGGGTTCGCTCGACACACCACCTTGATCCAAACGGCTCTTTACCTTTGCCGCCCTCCGTTGCTTCTTAAGCTCTTTCTGCTTCTTAAGCTCTTTTTGCTTGTGATGCAGTTTCGGGGCGGTAAGTACGGTAGCAGCGCCTGGATTGGGAATTGAGATGGTCGCTTCTGTTCCATCAGCTGCCACAGTGATGCTAACTGACGGAGCATCGTCATATTGACCACCAAGGATCTTCAGCTCTTCCGGTGGGCCCAGGCTCCTTAGCAAAAAGACGTCTTGCATAACCTTCCGTTGCGTTGTTACTGGCTGGTAATCATACCCACCTAGCATAGGAGCGAGAATACTTTCTTGTTTTCTCTGATCAAACGGCATCTTATGTAGTTGATTCATCCTAGCGTTGAGGTTAGAAAATGTTTTGGAAAATTGTTTTTGAATCTCGGGGATCCTTGATGTGGCCTTTGAAATGTTGTTGGTCGGATCGTTCGGGTCCTCAATACACAGAAGGAAAGGCTTCGCCATCGAGCATAGTAGTCTTCGTTGAGATTTTTTGAAATAACCTGGCCGAGCTACTTGTATACCTGTCTCGTTGGTGTTGAATTTGTTTCCATAAAGATCTAGAAAATCCATGAGGAAACGACCCAAAGCAACATTTTCTCCTTCGTGCCAGTTCCCAGATGAGGCTTCAGGCATAAGTTGAAATTGGCTAACAATCATGCAAATAAGGGAAAAAGAACCAAGGCCGCCATTGAATGGCTCGTTAATCCCACGCATCAATAAGAAGTGCTTTAGCAGCAATGCGAGCTTTGGCATTTCTGGATAGATTTTCTTCCATTGTTTAAACGTGCGATTGGCAACTAGTCCACCTGCGTTCTCGAAGGATATATCCACGCTCAAGCCGGTCAGCCTATCTTTGTATTTGATAAGCGGGACTCTAGCTGAAAGGATAGGTGAGACGGTTCCTGGCTGGGGGATGTCAGAGCAACGTAATAGTTTCACGAGTTTCCTGATTTCAGAATTAGAGTTGTACTTTGGCCTTCCAGTCTCAATAAAACGTTTGGAAAGAAGGACAATATCCATATCAGATGTTGGGAGATAGATCTCAGCAGCGAATGAACCAAATGGTTGTACGTCCGCATCGATCCAGGTGCGCTGAACTAGAGCCCTGAGCCGTCGGACTAGATCATGACGCACAATATGCTCATAAGGTCGAGGTTTGATATAGTTGTAGAAGTCAATGATTTCCTTGTGTAACCTGTGGCAAACTCGTGTGTTAGGGGAAAAAAATTGTGCTATTGTTGGAGGGGGGGCAAAGAAAATCAAATTATAGGAAGAGTGGAGTATAGATATTTGCTGGCGATTTGAAGAGACTTGGGATAAACTTACCAAACTGAAGTGTAGAGGCTAGCAGAGTGGTTGACGCCAATTTGATGATTGAGCCAAGGACATTGCCTCAGGATTTTAGGTTGTGGATCCATTTGTGTGTATGTTCTTTTCCTTGATGTTGATGTGCTTGCACCAAGTCCAGGAGGAGGGGGAAGAGGTTGAATTGTAGAAGTGGTTCCTGGTGCAAAACCCTTATCTACTGTTTGTGTGTCGCTAGGGGCTTCTGGACCCGAGTTATATCGGTTCCTCGGCCCAGTTGGTATACGCTCAGCACTAACAATAGGCACTTTGGTAGCACCCTTTTCATCGTCAAGATCGGATAAGGAGATGAAGTCTCCACTTGCAGCTGATGTATCTTTCCTGTTTCCAAGTAAATCTTTCTTTGCTTGTCGAATCATAGATATCACATCTTTTTTAGGTTTATTGTCAGTCTTTGTCTCTGCAGTGCTAGAAGGTGTATCGGTATCTTTGATCACGGGAGCAGCCTCAGATACCGGTACAGCAAGATCTTGATTATCTTCTGTTAGTGAATTAGGGAGAAGAATGGCAATGTCCACAATAGGGGAGCCGTCGGAGCTATCTATGTCCATCTCGGCTTCCCCTTCGTCATCCATTCTTTGACGCTTGGCAGCTACCATGGCAGGGAACTGTTCCGGTGTTGCAGACCGTCGCAAATGTAAGATCGGACGATCGTGGGCCGGTGGTGGAACTCGATGAGGGCGGTCATTATCATTGAACCTCCTAGGGGCATCGGTATGAAAACCCCTCCTATCACCAAAGCGGCGGTCACGGTCTCGATATCCTCGCTCGCGAAACTCGGACTCCGTCTGTGTAAAATGCAAACCACGACTGTCACTTTGGAACCGAAACGTATCCTCGTCGCGACGAAACCGATCGTTCCCTCTATCTCCTCTCCCGAAGTGGTATATATCACGATTGCGCGGACCGGTGGGAGGTTGGAAGCGGGGGCTAGATGGACGTTGCCGTTGCGGCTCAGCATCTTGTCGCGGACGCTCCTCGAAGTTTCGGTCCTTACTACTATCAAAATTTGGGATACCAGAACCTATAACAGGGGCAACTGCAATTTCAGCTTCGGAGACCATCGAAAGCCGCCTCGAGTTAGGCGCACTCCTGCCATCGTTCCGTACTTCGCCAAGTTCAATCGAGGAGCGGTCATCAAGATCTCTCGCCGAGGCCATTGATGATAACGGGGTGTAACCATCTTCCTCGGCATCATCAGGACCAGTAGTGTGTTTCCGATACGGTTTATCAGAGGCGGCCCTGGGTGAATTAGCATCCAGCTCGCCGCTCTCGCTTCCATCTCCATCTGACTGAGACGCGTTTTCTCCATCGAGGGCGATGATATCCTCGCCTTCCCCGTCCTTTTTGGACGCATTCCTACGCTCCCTCCTTCCGATCCTCCTACGTTCTCGATGTTTTAACTTTCTTGCCATTTCGCGGGCTATCCGGGCAGCGGTTTTGGCCTTTTTTGGTTTCGGAGGCAGAGAACTAGTCGCAGCGAGTGGTACACTTGAGGAAGGGGCTGGAGATGTTTCTTTGGTCGAGGGCGATAGGACGTTCGTCTCACGGGATGGGTAGTTTCGCGTTGGTGGATGAGGGTTCGGATTGGGAGGGAGAGTCTGCGACAAGTTTAGGAAAGGTTGGTTCTGGTACGACGATGGAAAATACTGGGTTGAGACGATTGGCGACGGGGAAAACGCATAAGCTGGGATGAATGCAAGTGGTGGAACGTCGGGCGAATGAGACGGTGGTGGTGGTGGTGGTGGTGGCGGCGGCGGCGGCGGTATGACAGTATCGGACGGATGAGAGGCGTACACGGGTATGTGTGGAGCCGGGATTTGGTAGGCAAGCCCGGTATAGTGATAGAATTGCTGGTCCGTGGACGGGCGAGAAGAAGACGCGGGAGGCGCGTCGTGGGTTTGATGGAATGGTGGTGGTGATTGGTTGTTTTCCATCAGACGACGTGCTGAAGTTGAGACGATAGATCTTGAGGTTGAAATCGGGCCAGGCGCTGCTGCTGCTGCTGCTGCTAGTAGCAACCTGGTTCGCGGAACGATGCCAGCAATCTGGACCACTCCGAATCGTCTGGGCAAAGCGTAGACCTGTCGCGAGTGAGCCACATTTGAGAGCAGACGGTGGCGGCGTCCAAGGAAAGGGAGATGGCGAGAAGAAGGAATTGTGAAGGTGGTGGCAGTGGCTGTGATGGTGGATTGGATATATTCGCCAAGGCCAAGCCTGCTGCTTCGAAGTCTGTCTTCCCAAGATCCTCCCGGCAACTGTGCAATGTCAGTTGTAAAGACAATCCAATACGGCAGGGGAAGAGGCAGTGACGGCAGGTCGATAGACGGCACGACGTTTAAATAAGAGAAAGGCTGATGGACCGGAGAGGGGCAGGTCGAGCAGTTTGTCTGATAATTAATTAGCAAAAAAAAGCATCTGCGACAAAAATTTCGAACTGTTTCCCTCTCCCCCTTCTCGATCTTTTCAAACGGCAGTTTCATTTACGACAAACACAACGCACATGCGAAGCTCTTGAAGCCAAAACGTATATATATAAATAAATAAAAAAGATATAAAAAGTTAAAGTGCTTTACGTCGGTATGTATATTTCTGTATTTGACCGTTCAGTGTCATATATACACATTGGTAGGTCACTCGGCTTTCTCCAATGGCGGTATTGCGTCTTTGTTCGCGCCGGTAAGTGGGAGGCATTCGGTTTTCCAGTCCGCAGGCGAAAGCTTGTCCACTATCTCTTTGAATGCTTCCTGTTGTGAAATAAAGGTTAGCATCTAATATCAAGAGTTTGTACACAGTTTGATAAGAAGCGATCTCACTTACCAACGTGCAAAATTGCGGCTCCCCTTCAAGGTGCCTTCCAGCAGCCTTGCAATATCGTATCTGAACCGGTGTGTCATTGTACCTCATGCGCACATACCAGCCTTTGAGAAGACCTTTGTCCAAATCAGCCGATTTGAGACCGAACTTCTGTAACCATGAGGACAGGATCGAGGGACTGCTCGGTGCCTGTTTCTCTAGAGATGAGAACAATTCTATAGCAACGGATGATGTATACGGAGGCCATTTCCAGTCGAATGCACCCAAGGCCGCCAGCACTCCTCCAACCGTGGTATCTGATAATATAGTTCTTGGTCAAAACAGGGTTTTAACAAAAAAGCTGTGCGCGCGAAGTGTTCACTGACCGTGGCAGCCCATTAGAGCCAATTTGATATCAGGCTCCCCGTAGACTTTGCGATAACCTATTGATTTCTGAAGTATGCGGTCTCGGATATCTCCTAGAAGACTACCAACTCCTAGTCTACGGACTTCTAGACTAACTTCATATCCACCAAACCTGGCGATCCATCACACTAATGTTAGCATATTTAGCCTTTGACTGGAAAGAGAAATGGACGGACCATTCTTCGACCACTGCTTTCTCTATCTGTTCAAATAATTAGTGTGTTTTTAATCCGAGTTTCCGTAAAATTGGTGAACGTGCTTACGTTTTTCCATATAGATTCCTCGTAAAACAGAGAAGGAAGCTTGGTTAACGGCCCGTGAGCGGATGTGCTTGCAATTGTATCCGCCTTCTCATTATTAGTATGCATGTCTAGTAACTTATTAGTGAACGGACTCCTTAGAACCTACGATTCCTGATAACCTCGGGGATCCGTCAACTTTAACGACTCCATCCTCAACATAGCTCCCTAATTTTGAGCTCAGATACTTCAATTCTTCGCTATCGTTCCATTTCTCCGCAGCTGCTCCCGTTAGTGATTAACCCTCACCTCCAACAGTTAGGTTACGGAATTCGTACCTGCAAGGCCAAATGCATTCTGAAGCTGTCTGTACCGTCGGCAAACAGTCTCGTTTGGCATTAAATTCTCATCCACAACATTTCGATGCCATATTTTGGGAAGACCGGCGCTGGCAGAGATAGAACCCCGTGGAAACATCCCTGTAAATACTTGTTGAAGCGACTCTCCGGCACGCGGGACAGGTGTAGCTCTGTTATGTCAAATATCAGGATGCAATCCACCTTTCTGCTGGATGAGAAGCACGTACCTCAAGTATACATCATCTAGATTATTCAGCTCTTTTGGTAAAAAGTTCAATTGGTCGACGTAAAGATGTCGGAGTCGTTTCCCAAGTGCCAACGTCGTATCTCTCCCTTGAAAGATTATTTAGTTCTATTCAAGCCAGAAAACTCAGACATAGTATCCAGATACCTTTATCGGTTAATTCTCCTGCTAAGCTACACACATATGGGGTTTAATATGGGAAACTCTCAGTTGGGAAAGAGAGATCTAGATTCCGGATCGACATACCAGAGGGTATCGGCCCTTCCAGTCGGCCCAATGATGGATTTCGGATGACCGGTTCTACCATAAGTTTCAAGCATCCTCTCGTAGGCCAGTGTTGAAAACGCGCCATTTTCATCTCTCACAGACGCCCTAAAATGCCGGGTAGCATTGCAATAAGGCCAGTCTAATTTCAGTCAGTCGGTCATTTATTTCTTGAAATTTAACTTGTAAAAGTCTCCCATGTAAAGGATACATACAAACCGGCAAGCCAGTTTCTTGAAACCTAGAGCTGACCTAGCATCCATATTCTGATTAGGCCATTGTACATTCCACCCTCGGGTAGACGTAGTATCGAATCGCGATATCCAAATTTGGCAAACTTACGGGCGTCCGTTCGCCATGTCGAAATATCACCTGAACTTGCTCTAATACCAAACTTGATGGATATAAGCCTTTAAGTTGTTCTGAAGTATACGGCGGTTTAACCTAGCAATTAGCATCGTTAGCTGGACCATTGGCGCAGTATGACATCTCTTGCATTCCAGTTCACGTCAAGGAAATCTTCAACCAGGCAAACAGCTTTCTGCCCGGCGACACGGCATGCGCCATTCGGATATTTAGGTTATTTGTGCGTACCTGAAGAGTCGTCATTGTTAGGTGAGTTTTGTGCCTGCCAGCCGGGAGGATATTGTGGTCTTGGAGGTAAAGTATCGGAAGGAGCAAAGCTAAGCTATCAGGATATTTTTTATTTTTTATTTTTATTTTTATTTCTTATGGAAAGCCGGAAGCGCAGCTTGGACTTGAAGCCTATTGACCTATAACCAAGGAACCAAGCTTACTGGGGCTTTATGCAAGCTTCCTGAACACATCATCGTTGATTGGAGCCGCACCAGCGGGCAGTGCGCACGTTTTGGCTAATTTTCAGCCTCGGTTTGTCTGCGGGCAACTTCTTGGCGGGCACCAATTAGCAGGGAAAAAATTATAACAGGCGAAACAGCCTTGGAAATTCACCTCTTGAGCTCTCTCCACCAACGTCGACAATATATCCCCCCACCAGCGCTACACCGACCTACTTTAATGCGGCGATCGGCATTCGTCTGCCTTAATTGTCGATGGTCTGGACCCGCTCGGGTTCTAGAGACCAGAAGGTTCGTCCATGCCGTGACTGAGATACTCGCCGCAAGCCAGCCCAATCCAAAGAGACCCGCATCCGACAGGTCGCCGTCACGGAACCAGGATCGCGAACCATCGAGATTTAAACCACCTGTGAGGAATGGGGCAAAGACGCCAAAATCGAATGGAAATCGGAATGGTCATAGCTTCAAGCCGTTCAATCTGAAGAATATACGCCCGCAACCCTATAAATACGGCCGCTTTTACGATGAGGGTTCACTAGACGTCTCAATCAACGAACTTCTCGGGTTTTCGGCCAAGTTAATCAAAGACCCATTTCTCGTTTCCGAGGTTTACCGGGATTTCGAACGGTTCCTGTCGAAACACGATGTGAAGTCTCAAATATCACTTAGGGTTATGCTGCAGCAGCATGAGTTTCCTCGAATCTTGATCAGGACACTTATCAAACACCGCGATAAAATCGAGGACCTACCGTCTATTTCGGAAGTTCTACGGACCTTAGTACAGCATGGAATCAATGACGACAAGCTCTGGGCCGAGGTTATGTTTGAGCACATCAGAACGGAGTACTATGACGATGCTATTGAGCTGTGGAACGATAAGCTCGAGGTACAGAAGGAACACCCGCTAGCGCTCGCGAATATCAGCTCCAAAGCAGGTGGCGATTCGATAGATTCTCTCATAAGGGCTACGGATGGTTTACAGTCGAAGGCGAACGCCCGATTAAGCTCGGACGCCTCCTCCTATGACAGCCTCTGTTATCCTGTTGTGGCAGCGTTGACTGCATTTCTCCACTCCAGGAGAATGCTAATGATGCCAACAGAGCTCACTGATGTCCTCCGATTTATTGCCCCTAGTGGTGAAGACATTGCTAGCATTCTTCCCCCAACCCTAGGAATCGGTATCATTCTGCGACAATATAATATCAACCCCGAGATGATTAGGGCGACCTTGGAAGACATTCAAGAGTTTCGACCCTATTCAGACGATAATAACAAGGAAGTCACCTTTATGTTTGATAAAGCGTTCCTAGCAGCGTCTAACTGGGATTTGGACACCGTGCGCGAGATTTACGAAGAGGCCAAAGTTTTGGTACCCCAGAAAGGGATAAGCTACTACACTTCTTTCATCAATGCTTTCTTACAATGCGGAAGCCGAGAAGACGGCGATGTTATCTTCAAGGACATGCTCAGCGAAGGAATAATACCAACTCAGAAGACCTGGTCAGCTTGGTTAGATGGTTGTGGAAAATCACGAGATGTAACGCTGTTCCAAGAAGGATGGAATAGAATGTTAAAAGAGGGGATTGAGCCTGATACCATCTGTTGGACGATTAGGATGAAGATGCACTTCCATCTCAAAGAGGTCGACCGTGCGAAATTATGCCTCCAACATATGGTTGACACTGGTGTTCCAATCACAACCCAGACGATCAACGTTGCCCTTGAAAGATTGAACCACGCAAACCTCGTCCAAGACGCTCGCGATCTTATCAAATGGGCTACAAACTTTGGTATTGTGTTAGACACAATCACTTATAACCTGATTCTACATTCTCGCGCCAAGCTGGGCGACTTTATTTCCATACTGAGCACCTTGCAGCACATGACCAAGTCCGGAATCGAACCGGATATCATCACTTACGGTGTTATTCTCCGAGGGCTGTACGTCCACCACGACAAAATGCCGGATATCTCCAAACTCAAATTATTTTTGGACGAAATCAAAGCAAAAGACATACAGCCTAATATCCAATTCTACAACACCATTATCCACTCAATGTTGAGCAGATGGGGGGATATCAAAGGAGCGTTATACGTTTTATCCCTCATGCCTAGCGATTCTTGGAGAGGCTCGTCTGTCACCTCCTCAATCTTTATTCACTACTATGGTAGCGTGAACAACATCGGAGCCATTGAGGCGGTCTGGGAAAACATGAAGAAAAACACCATCGCGCCTGATGATGTTGTTTACAATGCCACCGTGGTGGCGTATGCACAAGTCGGGTTGAAAGATAAAATGCTGGAATATTTTGGAACAATGGTTAAGCTCAGAAAACGAATCCAAATTGCCACTTTTGTCAAAATTATCAAATTCCTTATGAGTAAAGGAGACTATGATGCCGCCCGGGCAATCTTGAATTTGATGAGTGCCCGAAGGATAGACTTTTTATCTGTTCCAGAGCTGAGAAATATCATTCAAAGACTAAGAGAAGTACCGGAAAGCGAACTACACCGTGCAGAAGGATATTGGTAATTGGATAGGTGGCGCCCTTTCCTCTTTCCCCTTTCATCTCTTTTCTTTCACGAAGATGAAGTATTTGTATATATATTTTGGTGAGTGGGTATGGGTGTAAAGGTTTCGAGTCCATGTCCACCCGCACCAGTACATACTTAAGTAGCTATAATGATACCCCCGCATACACTAGAGTCTTGACGTCGAGACTTTATAGCTTCAATTGATTGATATTTCTATCCCAGTAGATACTTCGGTACTTAACTTAGTGATTGATTTGAATCTTGCAAATTTAATGTTCAGCAGAAGAAATCAGCACAGCTGTGTTGTGAGCATGCGACACCAAAATTTTCATTCTTTAAATTTTCTCTATCAATGACCCGTTCAATATATCTCGTCAGCCCTTGACTACCATCTAAGCCGAAACGGGATTTGTTATAAACAGCCCATGATCCCACAATCCCTTGAGGCTGGATCCCTTCAGAAATAAAACCATCAGCGGCAGTTTGTCTTTTTGTTGCTGCACGAAGCTGTGCTTCAAGATTGTCTTTGCCCAACGGATCAACGCTGAGGAACGCAGCTGCTGTTCCTCTGTTCAAATTGGCTTCATGCGCCCAAAGCATACGAGCCGTGTACCAGACTCTACTCCGACAGAGGCCTCCATTCCGCGGTAACAGGAGACTTTCCAATTCCAATCACATCCTATTTCGCCCACCGACAGCTTCTTCTTCATCATCACGCCCCTTCATTCGACTATTCTCGACGGCCCAACTCTGCAATATGAAGGCGTACGCTGAGCTTATCACTGCTCCTACGCGAGACAACAGTAGCACATTGGTTTTACTACATTTCGACGAACGGCGCTATCTCTTCGGTCATATCGCTGAAGGAACACAAAGACTGTTCACAGAAAACATCATTCGAATCAACAGAATCGGAGACATCTTCCTTGCCGGAAGGACAGAATGGAAGAACAACGGTGGACTGACGGGTCTGTTATTGACGATGGGAGATATCAGAGCTGTTAGGGATACGGCTATGCAGCAGAAGCCGAAGGACTTGGGCAAATATTCCGTCGTACAACCGGATGGTTCAGCGGGGAACACCTTCCCTCCACCGCCAGAACCCAAGGCCCTTACCGTGCACGGTGGGAAGAATATATTGAGTACTATTGCTACAGCAAGGAATTTCGTGTTCAGGGAGAACAGTGGGGTTAAATTTCACGAATACGACTTCACGAAAGAAGACGACGGTTATTCGGATGAATTTATCACAGTTACACCAATTCGAACATTTTCCAGATCAGGAGGGATCTCCGAGGAACAGACTCTACGAGAGGTGGAAGATATGGATCTTGGAGGCCGGGAAACACTGGAGGACGTCGTTCGAGCAATGTGGAACGGTCAACCTGGTGGTTTGCAAGTTGGGAAGGATGACGAGGATTATGTCATCTCCCTTCTAACACGGCTGAAGGAGGACGAGGAACGTGCTCGTTACGAAAAGAAATCCGACCAGACCGAGACAGATGGCGAATCTCCGCCTAAAAGGCAGAAGCTTCATTCTGGGCAGGCGGATGGAGAGAAGGATACCTCCTGGGAAGACGTGACGCACGAGGCTCCTAAGCCAGAGCCAGAGTTTCCAACAAGTCGGCCACTTCGTCGTCCTTGGCCCGCCACAACCACTAAGTCGCTACCTGGTACCCTCCCTGCCGCATCTTCTATATCCTATATGGTTAGCATCGTTCCGGCAAGAGGAAGGCTCCGGGTAGATAAAGCCAAAAGTCTGGGCATCACGCCTGGACCTGAATTCAGGATCCTGACAGATGGTGGATCCGTAACTCTTGCCGATGGCACTGTGGTCCATAGTCACCAGTGTCTTGATCCTCCAAGACTTATCAACGGTTTGGCGTTCCTTGATATCCCGGACGAAGCTTTTGTTGAGCCAACTATCGAGAATATCGTGAGATGGAAGGAAGATGCAAAGGCTAAGGGTAAGAACCATGCTATTGCTTATTGGTTCTGGGCGACTGGTCCTGGCGTGGAGAAGAACGAGAGAATTTTAAGTTACATTGACACTCTCGAAGGCAAAGTGAGGATATACTTCTTCCGTTTCCCTAATTCTGAACAAAACTAATATTATGGCAGCATATGATAAACTCCCCGACGGCTCCATTTGAGGACGTATCATTCAAGGGATCATCTTCACAAATTGCAAGGTTGAATTTACTGAGCCCGGATAACTTTCAACTTGCCTGTCCCGACTTGAAACCTAGTTCCGAAGATGCCAATAAGGATCCTCCGGATGAAGATAAATTCATCCAAGCGAAAGATTCTCTCGTATTTGACATTCATCCGAATCTAGGTATTCTTACCTATAAGACGCATCCTACGTTCGATTCTGGGTTTGTACAGGAGGAAGCCAAACATCAATTTGGTGGCGGGAAGTTTTGGAGATCCATCCAGTTCATTCAGGATCAAATTAAACGAGAAGAGGCATCGCGGACTGTTCCCCCCTCCGAGTCGGATGAGGTCGAATTTCTTACCCTTGGGACTGGAAGCGCGATGCCCAGTAAATATCGGAACGTATCGTCCACTGCGGTAGCGATTCCTGGATTCGGTAACCTCCTGCTTGACTGCGGCGAGAGTACTTACAACCAGCTCCTAAGAGTTTACGGCACCGAGAAAAGAGAAGAGTTTTTGAAGAACTTGAAGATACTATACATCAGCCACCTTCACGCCGACCACCATCTTGGGACCATCTCCGTCCTCAAAGCATGGTATATCGAATCGATCAAAGATGCCGAGTCGAACCCAAAACTTTACCTCATAGCACCTGCTCGATATCTCAACTTTCTGGAAGAGTACACTCAAATCGAAGACTTTGGCTTGCAATACATCAAATTTATCCCCGCAGATGCTCTTCTGATTGATTACCAGCGACCGGCTGACTCCAGAATCCCAGAATTCGTTCAGAAAGTGGAGGAAATGATGGAAACTTTACCATTGGAGAAGGTGGAAACTGCTCGTGCGGTCCATTGCAGGGCTGCATATACGGTGGCTTTCACGTTCAAAAACCCTGCACCGGCAGGCTTCAAAGTTGCTTATTCTGGCGATACTCGACCTACGAATGGTTTTGTGGCGATAGGCAAAAATTGCACACTACTTCTCCATGAAGCGACGTTTGACGATGATCTAAAAGAGGAAGCGATTGCAAAGAAACATTGCACGACTTCCGAGGCTATTCAGGCTGGTAAAGATATGGGTGCGCAGAACTTGTTGCTGACGCATTTCAGCCAGCGGTATCCGAAACTACCGAATATTCGACGACAGACCTCCGATGACACCCCTCTGTGTGATCCATTCCTAGAGTCACCCGAGGGCGAAGAAACTGCACATTTGGCAAAGTCCGGTAAAATTGAGGTTAAACAGAAGAAGCACGACGGTCCCGAGGTGTTCAAATCAGCTAATGAGTTGATGAACATTGGGTTCGCATTTGATATGATGCGAGTGAAGTTGAAAGATTTTTGGAAACTCGAAAGGTTTATCCCTGCATTGGAAGAGCTTTTCAAAGAAGAGGAGAAGCTTGAACCGCTGGAGGATGCGGCTGTTGGGCCGCCGGGGAAGAAGAAGCCTGGCAAGCAAAAGGGGTTTATACCAGCGCAAAGAGAAGGGCATAGGCAGGAGAAGAAGAAGAGAAGATTAGAAAGAAACGCTCAGGTTGACTCTCAAGGTAAATCTGGAGCAGGTTCGCCAAAGTGAGAAATATTTGCACCGAGAGGGAGACCAGAATGAGAAGGCCTTCCATGGTGGAACAAAAGTAGAGAAGTGTGTAGATACTTGTATTATATTAGTGATAAATTAGCTGAGCGTAATGTAATATATGTGATATACTTGAAGCAGAAAACAATGGTACGTAATATCGCGTAACCACCCTATCTCTCTTTGTTCTCATGGCAGACGTACCTGTAAAAAATCGCGTAAAGATACTGACCGAGTTGGCGGCTGTTGTATTTTACTTCGTCCTAAACACGTCTTCCTGCTCTGCGCGACCTCACATACAAACTGCCCCAGCTCTAACCCGACCACACATGCATTAATGGACGAAGAAGCATCGCCGGTCTTTAAGTGTATGTAAGTGTGCCATATCTAATCTGTAGACTTAAAACATACATCTAATTTTTCCCTTCCAGCCTCCTTCCCCCAGGGCGCATTCCCCTCACCAGACGGACTGCTCGTCGCATCAGTACAGTCTTCGCAGCTGTTATTACAAGATGTGACAACGTACGAGATAAAACGATCAATACAGCTTTCTCCCGAGTTTGCTAGTAATATCAATTTCCTAAAATGGTCACCCTATCCCGATTCCACGGAGACAAATGAAGATGAGGAAATTAGACCGGAGAATGTACCGATAAGATTGTTGGTTGCAGATGAGCAGTCTGTTGAAATATACGACGCTTATGATAAAGATTGGAAGGCGACGTTGGATCCGAGTTTTGGGGGGATGAAGTATGTTGATTTCGGGTGTAGTGCAGACGAAGTTCTGATCCTGTCTGAATTTGGGGTATGTTCTTGATCTTAAGATTTTGAACGACGCGGAGACAAGCTAACCAGCCGAACAGCTTAAAGTGACAATATGGTCGCTCAAGTCTTCCTTTCATGTCGATCTACAGCATCCAAAGCTTGGGTCTAAAGGTAAGATATTATAGTCTAAGTTGACGTTCGATTACGCAAGTATTAATGAAATATCAGGATTTGGCTGCCGTCCCAAAACAAATCACTTTGCCCTCCTCACCCGTCCAGCAGCCCACGACGTTATGAATATATACTCCGCTCAATCATATGCACTGATAAAATCGGTGGAACTCCCAACAGTCGACGCACAAGCATTAAAATGGTCACCCGATGGCCGCTGGATAGCAGTGTGGGACTCGGCGAGTGCTGGATATAGAGTCCTGCTGTATACCGCGAACGGTCACATGTTTCGAACTCACGAACAGCCGGTTGTCGGACTGGGTCTACGGACTGTGGAGTGGAGCGGTGATGGGGAGTATCTTGTTCTTGGGGGGTATGATGGGACCGTCATATTCTTGCACAGTTTCAAGTTTAATAAAGTATGTTATTCCTTTTGAGCGATGCAATGGAAGGATAGTGGTTCGTATTAACAGAGGCTCTAGGCTATTGAAATGCGGCATACGACTGAGATTAAGATGGCTGCGACGGACGTTTGGTCTGAAGAGCTGTCCGTCCTTGGAGAGCGTAACTGTGGGTGTCCCCAACTGCGTATATTAACCCGACTAGAAGACAGCTGACTGTTCAATTCAGATACGCTCATCACCCCGCCAGTGAATTTACCAACCGTCGAATCTCTGCCTACAGATCCAAACCCCAAGATAGGCGTATCGATAATATCGTTCTCGCCAAATAACGTGCTCGTAGCAACCAGAGATGAAAAAATGCCGACATCAATATGGATATGGTCATTGGAAACTCTGACCACAATTGCAATCCTCGTACAACTGTCACACGTCAAAGCTATTCATTGGCACCCGAGTCGAGGTGATCTGTTGGCGGTTGTATGTGGTGCGGATCCTAATAGTGTCAGCACTCACAATTTACCTTCTGTGTATCTGTGGAGCCAGTTGTGGAATTATCCCAGGACTATTCGAGTCTCAAGGGATTTATTGGCGGCGAATTTATGGTTTCGATGGGTTGATAAAAGGATGCCTGATAGGCAGGATGGTTCTACGAAGGTTGAGGAGGAGGGGGAAGAAAACGATGGAGCGGAAGTTATAGATTCCGAGGATGTACCTCTTACCTTTGTCGTTGGTGACAAAGAAAGATTTCAGATAATTAGACTGGAAGAGCTAAAATTAGAAGAGACGGAAGCAATTGATGAATAGGTCGTGGCGCTTTCGGCTTATTGTATTATGCACATTATGACGTTTTTATAAATAAGCTTAGTCTCGTATTAAGAAGCTTGAGCGGAGGTATTTGGTCAGGCCCTCTAACGACACAACGCCGCTTACTTCTTTTTCTTCTTCTCTTTCTTCTCCTTTGGCGGCGGCGTCCCGCTTCGCTCACCCGTTCCTCCGCCCATTTCATTCATCATCTCTTTGAAGATGTTGTCGCTGACACCACCGCCAGAGAGTGCAGGTGAATGTAACGGCAGGATCTCATTGATCTTCCACCCCTTAGGAACCGCAGGCGGTGGCGGCGGCTTATCAGTATGCGGCATCCCATGAAACCGTAATAATAGCGGTGTTCCGGGCGTGGTTGGGTTCTCTTGTAGATGTTTGGCGACAATCTTGTACATCTGCCGTTTCGTCTTGACAGTAGGATGGACCGGCTCCCCATCCTGCTTGAGCATGACCCGGACCCTGCCCGGGTTCGCCCAGTCCTTCGGGTGTGTCTTTGTAGGCTCGAATATTGTTTGGAAGCCGTGCATGTTGAGAGCGGCGACGAGTTCTTGAGCGAGTGGATCTTTGACGGCGAGGCGTTTGCCCACACGGCGGCCTTCCGCCTTGGATTTGGAGATATCAAAGTAGACTGGATATATGCATTGGAATTTCTTGAATTTGCTCTCCATTTCTTCCTTGTTGATGAATTTTGTTTGATTGAAGCCGGAGGATGATATGCCGGCTTCCGGGTGCCTTTGCGGCGGCAGAGGCTGCCGTGGAGCTGCCGCTGAAGATACTGTGGAGGGGATGTCTGCGGGGCGGATTATAGGGGCTCGAGGGTCGTAGTCTGAGGGATCGAAGTCCATGTTATCGACGTCAAAGTCATCTTCGTCAGCGACTTCTTCTATCCGGGGTCTGTTCGACGCCATTTTGATGGATCGCGGTGGTTTCGATGTTCTGGATGTTGTATGGAGGATGAAGCTCTGTTTTTTTGGGTGGTGGTGATATCAACTCTCCTTGGCACTCTTCCAACCAGCACTTCCAATTCTGACCAAACTCGATGAGTAATCGCGAGAACGCCAACCTTCCTCCTCCCGCGATTGCATTGGCTTCTAGGCCAAGACCATACTGTCTGTCGACACGGCTGGGAGTCTTCTCTCGTCGACGCTGTGGCCGCTCCTGCTTCACATCTTGCATCTTGCTTTCGAAGCTTTCTGTCAGTGCTTACTCATCTGGCGTGGGTCCCGGAACCTGGGTTCTCAAGCTTACCAAGTCGCGAATCCACCAGTCCTGGAATGCTATAAAGGCCTATCGTTAAGGAACCTTTCCTCGATAAGAAATCTGATCTATGCTCTGAATATCCAAATAATACATATATCTTGAATCGCATTTCACCAAACAAATATACCCATTATATAAAAATAAACCCCTACCAAAATGTCGTTCACCGGGGGCTCGTCGGACCAGAGTTCTCCTCATACTTCTGGGTTCGGCCTCACTCCAGGTTATTCCGCCTTAACGCCGGGTCAGTTCGGCTTCGACTCGCTCAATGACAATCTCATGAACGCCGCGTCGAACGAGCCCGAGGGAGTCGTCAATGAGTTCCAATTCAACACAATTCCGTTCGAGGAAGACACCAAAGCGGACATCTCAAAGTTGGACTTGAAGCCGAGCGGGTCGCAACCAGCTGGTATTCCACGTAGCGGAGGGGCTCGACCACCAGGTGATATGTCGCTCCATGGGAGTACGTACCGCGGTATAGCGTTGTCTGGGAATTGTCTGCTAATATACAATCCTGCGGACAATAGTGAATCGGATACCCCATATCTTGCCCCATGATAAAGTCTTCAATGTTCAGGTTGGGTGTCAGATGTTCTCGTTGAGGTCAGTCTTATATAATTCTCTCTTCGCTGATGCGAAATCGCGCCTAAATATCTGGTTATTAAATAGAAATACTGGTCAATAGTGGAGCTTCTATATCCTCGGATGGCAAGTCCTATCACACCTAGGATACTCAATATCATCGTCGAGCTTACCAGGCTAACAAGGAACCACCAGCCCCGTCGTACTTTTCTGCATACTTTGGAAAACAACTGCAAGATTCGCGAGCACAGAATGAGCCTATCAGAGCCCTCCATATCGATCGCGATCCTAAGATCTTTCGAGACATTGTTCGGCATCTTCAGGGCTATTATGTTCCGGTCCGCAGTCCAGAACATTTTGCGTATCTATTTGCCGATGCGCAACTTTTCCAGCGTACGTAAAGTTATATGGGCATCAAGGAGAACACGGTTGCTAATATCGATATCGCTGTCTCTACAGTCCCAAAACTTATTTCTCGTCTATTCGAGTCTGAGATATTCATGGCAATCGGGTCGCGATCCTTCCAGATCCCGAGAGATCTCTTCTCAGCACCTGGAGACTCTCCCAATTATTTTACTATAGGTAATCCTCCCCGGTTCCAACGCTTACCGGTGAATTATGACTTATGGCCAGCTATAATATAGGATTTGCCATGTTCTTTTCTTCACCGGATGAAGTATTTCCTGGATTGAAAAGAGAAGGTTTACTTCGACCGCCCTCTATAACACCACCTGAAGTGTCCAATCGATCTGGTGACATATTTTCTGAGCTTTTACATCTTCTGAGGGGATACCCCGTGGAAATCAGGAACGAGACCCATAGGGCCGCTCTCCTACGAGACTGCAGATATTATCACCTACGTGGGCTGGAGCAGAAGTTGATAGCTCACACGATAACCTACAACTCTTCACGAGAAAGAGAAGAAATCGCACTCAGGATCGAAGATATCAAGCCTTCCGGCCTGAGCTTTGTGTTGGACAGCTCAGATAAAATGCTGGGATTCGTGACCTATGCAAGGCCGTTTAACGACGATAACGGTCGAGAATTGGTTCTTGAAATCAGTAACGAGCATGTAATCGTGAGCTCGGTTACGATGACGGCTACGTTCAGGGAAGACACGAAGAAGAGAATCGCCGCTATAAGCAAACTGATATTCAGCAAGATCTCGGCCGCCAGTGGCTCGGCTTCGAGAAAACTGGCTCCGTATCTTGTAGGCCAGCCGTTTAATCCCTCGGCAGATCCCCATCTGCGTATCATAGTCGACGATGATACGGATGTCGTACTCGATGGCAGGGCATGGGGTGCTCCGCCGTCGGAAAACGTACATCTAGAGTTCGAGAATCCAATGCAGGGCCCGAGACCGTTGAAGCGGCGGCGAACGAGCTTCGAGGGTGTCGGTACCTCTGATATCTGGACCATCAGGAAAGGCCTTTGGAAGCTGCAGATATTAGAATTCCCTGACAACAGGGTAGAGCTGATGCTCAAGGCGATCAAGCTCGAGGCGCTCTCTGGTGAGATGGGTAGAAATCTGGCGAGGACATTCCTGCCGTGATCCGGCTTGTGCGACAAAGGCATCATAGATGCAGTGATCATGCAAGAATGAAAACGCAAAACACCTTTGCACCGGTGGGGATATTACTTTTCATTCTTGGGCGTGAAATGATTTTTGGAAACCGAGGAATGGCTGTCCATGTACTGCGACATCCCCACCTTTCCAAAGTTCTCAAAACATCGTTTGAAAAATTTTTATTTTATTTTTCTTGATAGGCTTGAGCTTGCGGGTACTAACCGAAGGCGGCTGCCCGCTGCGGAATTTTTGGGGGGTGGGAAGTGGATTCTGTTACGAGTTTTGAGTACGAGGTGCTTCGCTTGGGGTGCATAAATCGGGCCAGATGGGTATCACGGCCTCCATCAGAGTGTACTACGCCCGCTGTGTTTTCAGTTCAGGCCATTCTCTTGAGTTCTTTCTTTGTTTTTCGCAATCTGAGCCGGCAACATGGGAGTTATTTAATTAAAAAATCTTTGCCTGCAGCCCCCACTATCTTTCGAACATCCGAAACAAGTATATGAAGTTTTTTTTTATATATTTCATCCTGTTCAATTTTTGAGCCTAAAGATCAAAGCGATATTTCGTATCCTAGCTGAAATCACAAAAATTTTTTCATTCTCATGTTTCCTGTACAGGATCGAATGGTACCCTATATGCGGTACCTGCATCATCGCTGAGGGAATTAAACACCCAACCCCAGACAGTCGCCATGCATGAGAGGTAGCTCCAGCTCTCCACTCGTCAGCTGTGCGGACATCGATGTGGATTCTGATGAATCTTTTTTNTTTTTTTCCCTCGAACAAGGGCTTTGATTATCAAGATAAAGTTGGGAGAAAGCCGAGGTGATCGGGTCGAACGGGCTTGAAAATGGATGAATTCAACGAAATATCAGATCGCTCTCTTGCAGAACAAAATGCATTCTTTAAAGTGGTTCTGCACTCCGCAGAAAGCAGCTCGACTGATGGAGCTGGCTACCTAGGTAGATATGCAAGCTTAACTTAGAGCTTCAGCGAGCAGCTGAACCAGTGGCATCTATGCATATCATCGACCCTATTCATGTCGTCTACCAGTCGCCCACGAGGCAAAGGCAGCCTGAGTTCGGCAAGTGGAAGCGCGGGCTCGACAATGGACGCGGCCTTACGAAATACGATACTGTCAGCACGAATCGATACTAAGATATCACCGTACGTGCACCGTGCCTTCGGTGCCAGGTCCGTGTGGCTTCATCGACAACAAACAGTTTGCCAACCACGTTCAGAGACACCGGTCCAATTTACGTGGCGACGTTCTGTGTCTACCTGCTCAAACCTAAGCTGCTTTGACCCAACATCACGACCACCAACAGGGAAGCTAACCTCCCGGCTGGCTCCACCCTCGTCGACGCACCGCATTACATTGGCTGGCCAGGATCATAGCTGCAGTTATTGCTTTTGCCAGGAATGCAAGCTGACCTTCTGCGAAGCACCGAGACTTCCAGTCCAGCAAGCATCCACATGCTTCCTTTGCTTCTCCCTTACCTCAGATCAATATGGACAATTAATTGCAACCTCGAGTCGCTTTGACGGTCACATCACATCTTCGATATAATATAACCCGTGGAATTTCATCTCATTTTTCTCTTCGAACCACAAGGATTTCGCACATCTCAAAAAACCGTGTCCAACGTAAACCCCCTTTTTCCACCGATGCAATGTTGAACGGAGATCGCACCGCCATTTTTCTTCCATTTTATCTTCGCATCTCGTCGCTTTTATGATGCCCCCTCTAGAGCGGACGCTTTCCGTGCAATCACTCGCTTTCGGACCTTCCTCCTGCTCTTTTGAATTTCTTTCTTTTTTTTACTGTCTGTCTGGATATCTCCGATCCCTTCACACGTGGTATACATAGCTGTTGTATTGCCGTTCCAGCTGTGCCCCGAAATCTCAACCATTTACGCGTGCTCACTCGCGACCAAGTCTATCAAAAGCCGCTTCGCTTGTGCTAATTCCAAGCCGCGGTCAGACATAAAAGCTGAAGATATATTATCCAGCTCTCGAAAAATCATAATCGCCTTGAACAATTTTCTTTCTTTTGTATCTTTTATATATTTCTAGTGTTTTGATTTTACGCCAGTTACGAATTATATAATAATATATACACATTATTATCCCCGACACAATGCCTGCCAGAACAATCAAAGACGCCGGAATGGAAATCCTCCCAAACGACATAATCCTCCTCGTATACCCCGAGCTAGACTCATGGGAATCAGTTGCAGCCCTATCGAGCGTCAGTCGCCGATTCCGCTCTCTGTTCCTTTACAACGAGGATCATATAAAGAAGCGAGTCTTCGCCCGTCATTGCGCTATCACACGCCCGCGGGGTCACCAGGATGCATTCCGCCTGGCCAGATATATGGTCACGAATAAGCTTCAGCCTACGAATACTCGCATTGAAGCTTCCGATTTAACTTGGAAGGAGATCGAGCAGCTTCAGAAAAACCAAACTGTTGTTCAATTCCTCGAAGATAGATTTTTAGAGGCGAGGAGGGAGTCGAAATATAAAGCTCGTCATGAGTACCTCACCTGCAATGAAATTGACAAATTCTGCCAAGCTGCTGTACGTACCTTTTATCCAATACTATCAATATCAAAAAGAAGTTTGCTAACCAATGATATAGTCGAGATTCTGGCTTTTCTGCACCGTATTCTCTGATAATCCACGAAGCCGGGCGGATCAAAAATCTCTCGTTGAATCGTGGTGTTTCAGAACAGCGGCTGAGCTTCAATATATCCGCGAGCTCATCCTCTTCCTCTGGAGATTACTCCGAAATGCGATCCCGGAAAGCGATGAGCTTGTAGTCCAATCATGGGCTGATAAAGTGGGTATCAGGTGTTTTGACAATACCACTGGTGGACCTGGCGATAGTAAGTTACTCAACCCTCAATGATCTTCGTTTTACTCGGATTCCCAATACTAATAATCGACTTTTAGCCCACTGGATCGATTTCCTCCTCTCCCGGGGTTGCGGAGTCCTCTTTGATCTCGTAACCCAGGAAAGCGTGCTCAAACGGGTCCTATATATCGCAAAATCACCGTTTGGATACCGAACCGACGCTGCAGACTATGTTTTTCTATGCGGCTCCGCCGTCAATCAAGTCATGGCAGAGAGATCTAATACACTTCCCACGCGGCCATGGGGTATACTTGATAAGTGTTAAAAAGAACCTTTCCTCCATAAAAGAAAAAAGCGGCACGCGAGCGAAAGTACCCTGCCACAGTAAAATCGTGGGGAAGGGGATAAAATGATCCATGATGTGGGACGACTTTCCAAAATTTTTTTTTTTTTTTTTTTTTTTATGTTTTTCCCTTCTCTAGGATATAGATTTCTTATTTTCAGGATCCAAGAAACTGGGTTCGTGGAAGCAGGCAGGCAAGCGATTGCGTCTGGGGAAAGTTCTCTCTTGACCTTATTTTGTGTCCAGTGGTCTCGGGCTCGAGACTTGTAAACTGGGTGGTTTCGAAGGAACTTAAAAGTAACCAAAGTACAAAAGTATTATGGCTAATAATTAATACACATCTACACTCTCACACCCGACAGTTTTGTCCCATCCGGTTTTGTGGGAACCAAATTGTTTTGATATCGGTGAAGGTGAATTTTAACAAGCTTATTTATCCATATAACACGATTATATAATACTCGACTTCCTTCTGTGGGATAAAAAATTCAAAGAAAACAAAGTGAAATTGAACCTTCCTGTGTATACGATATATGGGGGTGGCTTCAATCATTTCGGGCGGGGTTTACTGATCAAACCGGAAGCTAAGAGGCTGCTACTATTTTTATAAGGCGAAATCGAAAAGATCACCAACCTTGCATGAGATGCGTGTAGCAGCAAAATATTTTATTTCGAAAGGTGCCGTTTCCGGGAGCATGACCGAGACAAGCATAATTAATAGCTCCGTGGTTCTTGTTTGGGCGTAAGTTATAACGAGGAATTAATTTATATCTATCTATTTTCATTCGAACAAGTAAATATTAAGTATCTACTTTCTGAAGTATTTTCTTCAGTTAGTATTTTACTTTGTTTTTCGAAGCTGAAAACCATGTGGACGGACCATATTCGGATCGAGACGGAACGGACAGTGTTTAACCACCGACTAGCACGATCACGGAGAATAAAAGTCGAAATAATACGCAAAGCAAACAAATTATCTTAGATTCGATAGTATGTAAGTATTTTAGCTACTCGCGAGGCCGCTTTGTAAGGTATGAAAAATATCAAAGGAAAAGTTTGAACGACTATGTGAAAAAAAGGACAAAAAGTAAAAAAATAACACAAGGTATTTTCCGACCCTGAATAGAAAAAGAAGAAATTTCCATAGCACCAAATTGTAGGAGAAGAGTGTTTGCAAGCTGACTTGCTGCTCGTGCAAGACCTCTTATTATAAAATGATAAAAGGCGAAAGGACAAGGTTATAGAAGTATAGGAAAAGACTGTGTTGAGTACATTTGGAAGACAGGACGCCGGAAACTCCATACATCATCAAGATATATTATATGACAACTGAAATAATAAAACAGTAAGGAAAAATATAGTTATGAGATGGATGATAAATACGGGACTATCAAATAGGCAAGAGGAACAAAGAAGAGTGTGGTTTATAAACCGCAGATGGCACCGATTCTTCGATACGTAGATTCGATAGAACGGAGAGTTTTTGTGAGCTGGGGATCGTGGCAATGTTCGACAGTAGTTTGTTGGGGAGATTTTTCCATGGCATCGGTCGGCTCAGGTGACTGGGCGAAGAATTGGGCTTCAAGAGTAGTGAACAGATTCTCAAGACCAAGGGCTGGAAGAACATCCTCGGCCTTTGGTTCGGCTCGGGGTTCCTCCTTCTCTGATAGTGGAGCGTGGATATCAAAGTGGCTGTACAAGTAGTCTGGGACGGTTTCGAGTTCATCCTCGAAGACGTTGTAGATGTATTGACCGTTGCTATCGTACGAGTTGGAGAAATCTGGTTTGTACTCCTCCTTCTCGTCCTTGAGGATTGGTCTGTAGGAACCTGGGCGGAAGCCATCGGCAGGAGCGTGCAGATCATCCATGATGTCCTTGCCAGCTAATTCGTTAGCATTGGCAATGGTTTCAGGAATCTCAGCCGCGTATACAGTGGATGAACCCATTCCCCAAGAACCAGACGCTGCGTAAAGAGGCCATTCTTCAACACTTGATTGGGATCGGTTTGGGTTGACGTCTTTGCGTGGGTTATATGTGTTGAGAAATTGCTGGTGTGGTGGGATGTAGGTTGGCACCTGGAATTCGTGCATGACAGGGGCGGGCTGTTGAATTTGGATGTGAGGAACAGAAGCCCGGTGGACGGTGATGTTGTCCGACATCGCAGACTGTGGAGCAGCGCTGACGGCTAAAGCGGCAACGTTGTTGGCAGAAAGGGGGTTCATCTGATCGAGGAAGGATGCGAACTGTGGAGATGCTAGAAGCATGCGAGTAAGTTCCTTGAGGGACTTGTTCTCGGCTTCGACAGCATTGAGTTTACGTCTGAGCTCAACATTATCGTTGGCTTTGTTGGAAACTTCGGTTTCGAGTTGGCCGATGTATTCTATGGTCAGGTAATTAGCATCTGTGGAATCGGATACGGTTTGATTTAGCTGATTTTATTCTTACCCTTTCTACGACTTCGGAAAGCTCGAGCAGAGACCTTGTTTCTAAGTTGTCTTCTTTCTTTGCTGCTCAACTTCTTTCCCTCTTCACTAGCGAGCAGACGCTCGTCCTCATCCATGTCTTCCTCGTCCTTCTTTAGACGGGCGATCTGTGGCATGGAAGGTTCATCGTCAAGAGATGGTTGAGAAGACAGGGCTTTTCTCTTCACGTCTTCAAGAATCTGACGTATGCGCTCTTCGGTTGCCGCGTCGGGAGCAGCCGAACTCTTCTTCTTTCCTTGGCTCGATACAGACGAAGCAATCGAAGCATTGGATTTTGATCGCTCAGTCTTGATTCCAGCAAGAGCGTCGATATCGACCTCTTGGCTGCTTCCAAAAGCGTCGCTGGGGTCAACAAAGCTGTTGTCGTACGAGGACTCTGGGAAGAAAGATGCAGGCATGGAAAACAGGTCGGCATTTTCAAGATCCATTCCTGAGAAACCCATTCCACCGAGGTCTTCGGGGGATAACGACATGGAAGATTGATTTGGGGTTCGGTTGGGTGATGAGTTCATCGAGTATGGCAGCAAACCAGTCTGTTGAGTGTGTAATTCGTATTGATGCGACGGACCTGAGAAAGATTGGTTCAAGGCGAGGTGAGGTGCCTCAGGGAAAACTGTCGAGCTTCCCGTCGACGGAGGAAGGTTATTGTTCGAGTCGGAGAGACCACCACTGAGATCCAAAAAGGAATCGATATCGTAGTTTTCTCCGGTCATCTTTTGGTCTTGATGATTCACGGTGACCTTGAGGTCAAGAAACGGTTGGATAGAGTCTGCTATCAAGGAGGTTATTCGGAGCCTCAAAGGACCCGTTGTCGCGGTCGGTTGCGTTTTGCCACGGTATTGTCTACGGCGGCGAGAGTTGATATGACTCTGATCGTCTGAATGATGATATATGTAGGTTGGTTTAGTGGGACGAGTATGAAAAGGATTTGGCGTTAGACTGTCGTTAGAGAAATAAGGAGCCGGAGGTGACTTTTTGTTTTGTATATTGCGAGAGTTTACAAAGAAGGAAGAGTGTCAATTCGACAGTATATGGGTAGCAAATAGGGCAGTCCAAGAAGGGGGGGACGGGAATAAGGAAATATGGCAGGACCCGAAAGTCGTCGTAAGCTCTCACACCCAACTTGCAGGGTTGCCAGGCAGCCGCAGCAAATTGACCAGAAAAGTGGGAAAGGCTTGGGAACTGAATAGGAATCGGGCTGGGGCTGCAGCCAAGGTAAAAATTGCAAGGCAAAAAAAAAGTAACAAGCCTCTTCCTATCGAAAGTAGCGTTATTGAGAGAAGGTCCTTGTCCAGATATTCGATCGCTGCAATATGACGATGAAGGTCCCAGGTATTTTGAGAAGAAACGGCTTTTGCTGTCTTTCTTTCTTAGACAACGACGGGCTTACTCGGAAGGTGAGGTTTGTTCTTTTCTGTCAGCTTGAGTTGAGAGATTGTAGATACTCTTGTCAACGGAGACCGGCAATTTGAGGTTCCCTTCTTTCCAAGGGAAATTGATAGATGAGGATGTTGCGGGCACTGCCACAAAGCCAAAAATTGATGGACAAGAAGGCAAATGACGGAGGAAAATGAAAAAGAACACACCACCGTTTGCGTGCAGAGGAAGGATTTAGCGCCGACAGTATATAATATGAGGTGGTCCTCAAACACCTCGAGTGTGCAAATTGGATGATTTGGGATCTTGTTTGGTGGCACGCAACGACGCTTTGTTCTGCTGTGCCCTATTCACATCGAATCGAACACCCGTGTGAGTGACCGTATCTGGTGTTGGTCCTGAAACGATAACAGTTTGTTGGAGGCTATTGCTTTCGTTAATTGTATTGCATCAGGATCGGGAGAGGACGCGTAAGCTCTTTTTCCTTGCAAGGGATGGTCTGGGATCATGGGAAGTCGGGGCACAGCATTGCCCGATGTCCCATTATTCGCCCCACTTGCCCGTTTTGTTCGGATTCGATTTGATCCGAAGCCCCAATCAGAAAAGGAGCCTGTGGCGTTCCTCTCACTTGCTATGTGTGAAAGCCACAGCGGAAGATTAGGCTGGATATTTTTAGAACCTTCTCGAGGTATTGAGTCCAACTCGGATATTAACTTAACCTTCACCGCCCCAAACCAGATTGTCGGTAAAAAGTATGCACCGACTGTCGACTGTGGCCGTTTGGCTCCCATTTCCAGAAGATCTTGGCGATAAGCGCCAAGATTTAGGTTGCATACAGATGACGAGTTCCAGTGACGAGGCCCGAAGGGTGTCGATGTGTGAAGTCTGCGCGGTAATTTTTGCGGACAACCTCGTTGGAGAGCCCTGTGAGAAAACGCCGCCGAAACCTTCCGTTTTAATTTAGCGAGCGGTTCACAAGATCATGTTAAGCTTATTTTTGCGGCTATCCCTATCGAAATTGATTCATGATTAGTACATCTCGCATAGAGCCCTCGCACATTAATACGCAATTTTTTTCCGGATTGAGGGATTTTGTCCATGGCTTACATGAGCATCGACCAAAGACGAAGAGAAGAAGTGACGAATCCCTTGATAACTTGGCGTTGCTGCATAGAAATAGAGGTAAATCGGTCTCGATGCGTGAGCATGAGAATCGGAGATATCTTACCAGTGCATGTGGGTCCGGGCTTAACATAAGATTCGACGGGCCTGACTGTCGAGAGAATTCGATATGCGCAGTCTCTAGCAGATGCGATGCGCAATCGAAGAAGCATCTTCGCTTCGAATGGCGGGGTTCTGAAAGGACCCGGGGGGGTTATCGATGTATTACGTCGACATATTTTTGTACCTCCACAATTTGCAGACGGGTTCATAGACGTCGAATATTCCATTGTATTTGATGCTACCGAGCGGGGTGCGAATACGCAAGTCTGTGGAGATGTCGAGATATATGGCATGATTAATATTATTGTTGGTGAGGAGTGTTGAAGTGTTGAAGTGTTGAGGTGTTGAGGTGTTGAGGTGCTGAGGTGCTTACCACGTGACTGTATTGCAACACACACAGCATCAAGAAATGGAGATTTGCTCTCCAGCTTCAAGTTGTCTCGTAAACCAGAAGCCTTCAAGTGTTAGCTTGCTCCACCTAACACGCAAGCCCTCGCCCTGTGCAACGCGACTCTTCGAATTACATCTACAATGCCTCCAAAACGACCTTCAAAGACCGGCAGGGAAGACCCTGGACCAGCTGACACAGTTGGTGATGACAATGTCAACGAACGCGATGAACGCAAAGCCACGATCCCTTCTGAACTTCTCGCCAGACTCGTCAAGAACTTTATGGAAGACGAAGGAACAAAAATAACTGGAGCTGCAACTCAGACAGTCGGGGAGTACATGCATCTCTTTCTGACCGAGGCAGTCTACCGAGCAGTCAGTAATCGAAGGGATGGAGACCCATGGGCGAAGACTAATGCAGGGTTGATGCTCGAAGTATGCTATGCTGCTTCCACAAATCCCAAAAACGTCTACAAGGAAGCTATGCGGTGAGGTGAAGATGTATGTCTTTGGGCGGAGGGCTGACAAATACTGTCGCCAACAACTGCAGGTCGAAGATCTTGAGAAAATAACACCACAGCTATTATTGGACTTCTGAAGGGATTTGTGTTCGTTGGTGTTAAAGCCAAGCTGTGTAAGCTCCGCAATGCGTATATGGTGCAAGGGTAGCCGCAGGTCAATATATTAGAAATAACGGGATTTCATCCTCAGCCTTATCCAACGAAATGTGATCGCTGTTCGAAGCGAAGGGCGGCGAAATGTACCGATCCACAGCATCTACAAGCCACACTTGCCTGAGATCTTAAATGATGTTAGACCAATGAACTTGGCTTCCAGGTGCAGAGTTTGTTATCAAAGGTGACACAGGTGCGACCCGGATCCAGCCTCTTCTTTTCGTCTTCCCTCTTTCATAGTTATCCTCCTGGTGATAGTATTTAAGTGCTGAAGGATTTACTCAAATTAGACACTGGGGTTAGACTTAGAACCCAAATATCCCGCGGTGGGCATGGCATCCGCAGGATTAATCAATTTGTTGTGATAGCACATGAGCTCCCCAGGGCAGCCTGCGAACGCTGTTTCTCCTGCCGCCAGTCGTCGTCTTTGCCAGACCGTTGCATTGACACCATCTGAAGTCTGTCATATTATTGATCAAACATTTCTGCTCTACATGGAATCGCTTAGACGAAACCTGTTCTTCGATGCAGTTTTTATCAATGACGACAAGGTTGTATGATGGACTTGTCGATTCAACGGTTCGAACTTCCCAGCCAGAAAGAAACGGTTCACCCGGTGGCGGCGGATTTCAATCGCTAAGCCAGCTGGAGATGAGACTGCTTGATTAAGCCTAGCGATCAAATCGATGGCTCGGATCAAATGACTTGTTTCAACCGCGGGAAACATGAACACACAGTCGAAACAAATTGACGCTGTCGGGCAGTTATGAACGTTTTAATATGGGTTGGCCCCAGCCAATTTAATAGAGAAAAGCGGGCGGAGCAGCTCCAGAAGGGGCAACGGGGGTCGAGACCCAGAGACATCAAACGCTGAACAGGGTCTGCCGAAGCGAACAACGTCGCAGAAATGTTTGGTGCCTCGAAACAACAGCACTTTCAAACAACACTTTTTGGTGTTCGCCGTGGGTTTGTGCTGCGTTCCGCGCTTCAGAGTAGCCACACTGGCCTGGTCCTGCCCAGGCGCCCTTTGACGGGGTGGACGGGGTGAACGGGGTGTATCAGGTTCCTGCATTGATGATATAACAGACCTGCTAACAAAGTACTGGTCAGTTCAAGCTATATAACACCTGCCCGCCTGTGTCTTCCCCAAATTTTTCTCCTTCCCTCAGCAGCAGCAACCGCAGCCAACAAGTAGTATTTTCTCCCTTCCGTCTACGTTCTTTTCGGTTTCAACAGCGCTAGTCGCTTTTTTTACTACATTCACTTCTCACTTCGATTTTATTCTTGGATTTTTTTTCTTCCTTTTTAACGATTTGCCTATTTCTCAAAACCGCTAGACGGGAAAGTGAACTCGAATACACAGGATTGATTCCGTGGAAACTGATATAATATCACAATCATCACCGCTCTTTTTTCAAATACACACCTTTTTTCAAAAATCCTTTAAAAGAAATCAAGCCAAAATGTTCTTCTCCAAGACCCTCGTTGCTATCTCCTCCCTCGCCGCTTTGGTTTCGGCCCAGTCCACCACTTCCAGCGGTGCCAACCCCTCGGAATCCGTCAAAGTCCATGTCGTCCAGGCCATGACGTCGAATGGAGCCCCAGTCTTCATGCCATCCGAAATCCAGGCCGCCGTTGGTGATCTCATTCAGTTCCAATTCCACCCAATGAATCACTCCGTCGTCCAGGCCGCCTTTGCCGACCCATGTGTTCCAATTGGTGACTCGCCAGCAGGAAACGGTACCACCGGTTTCTTCTCCGGCTTCATGCCAGTTGCTGCAGATGCTACTTCCGTAAGTTAATATATTCAATTATTGACTATTGCATCATCATACTAACAGAATTCATAGATGCCAACCTTCACCATCGAAGTTAAGAACACCAACCCAATCTGGTTCTACTGCTCTCAAGGCAAACATTGCCAGGCTGGTATGGTCGGTGCTATCAACCCCACCGCTGCGAAGACTCTCAGCGACTTCAAGGCCCGCGCCGTTCAAGCCGCTTCCAACTTGTCCCCGGGCCAAGTCAACCCTGGAACCGGTGGTACTTCCAGCAGCGTTCTCCCCACTCCTACCACACTCCGGACCTCTGCTACCACCGGTGCCGGGTCGGCCACCAACACTTCCATTCCTCCACCCAACGCTGCTCCCAGACTTGGAGCCAGCATGTCTCTGGTTCTTGCTGCCATTGCTGCTTCTTTCTTCCTCTTGTAAATTTCACGAGATCAGATGTGGCTTTCATTTTCGCAATCAGCATGTTTCCTTTTCCAACAATCATCAAATGGCGTTCCTGGGGACTTGTCTTTTTCTTCTTCTTTCAAAAGCGGCTGCCATCGTTCGGGTGAGCGGGGTCGTATTTGCATTTTGACTTTTTTCTTTTTCTCTCGTGTATTTGATCTGGGTCGTGCCAGTTCGATGGTTTCCTCTATCATTCATTATATCTTCCCTCCCTTCAAACCTCTCCACGTTCACTTTCTTCGTCTCGACGGTCGCTCATAAAGAAGCTTGACTGAAGACACTTTTTTTTTAAAACCCCTTTCTTCATTCTTCGCTTTTTACCTTTTATACACTTTATGGGTGTCACCGGGCAAGTTTTGATAGGTAACTTCAAGGAAAAACCTTCACCTAATAGTCCGTCGTATCGCCAGAGGAGCTGATCCGGACGACCACATGATTACATATATACTTAACTACCAAACAAAATGATGAATACTACTGCTGCTCAAATTCTACTGCTCGTCGTAAATTAAATATTCGTAATCTGTGATTGAAATAATAAACGAAGTAATTGTGATTGATTGATGCTGAATGTTGCAGTTTACGTGTTGTCGGCTGGCTGCTTCGAAAACGCCACTCGAAAGCTGATTTAACGTTTGGCTGGGCGCAGTTCATCCTGACATCATTCAACTTGCAACCAACCTTCGATCCAGCTTCTATGCCACGAAGCAGGATACCTGCCACCGCCTTTCAACCGAGTATTGCTCGATTACACTCTCTTTAGCATCGTTGAAACACCTCACGCGCCTCTTCCTGCTCGGAAATCGTACCGCATCAATCGCGATGAGCTCGGGCAAGCCAGCATCTGCGACAATGATAGCTGACGACGACGAATACAATTCATCTGAAGACGAAGACTTCAATCCCGACGAGCAGCCCGCACATAACGATGATGATGGGGACATATCATCTTCGTCTAAATCAGAGGATGAGGGGGACTCGAAACAGGTTCGAAAAGCTTCAAAGCGCAAAGTCAAAGATCTACCGCCTCAGGACGAGCTGGTTGAGGACAACTCGGGCGACGAAGCCGTGATTCGGAACGCAAAGACGAAACGGAAGAAGATCAAACAAGAAGACGACGACGACGAGGGCGGAGAAGGCGGATTGATCAAAACTCGGGCACAGAGTGCGAGAGAGTACGCTTCCAATCCACTCCAACAACATCACCATTGTCACGAAGCAAGCTGACGAGGAAACCATTATCGCAGAGGCAAAGCAAGAGCACCGCCAAGCAATACAAACTCAGCAACCGTCGACGTCAACGCCCTCTGGAAATCCCTAAACGCCCCCTCCTCCACCCTCAAGCACCTCGAACCGACTATTCCCCCACTAGGCGCCCAATCAATCCAAACCATCACCACCTCGCGAATCGAACCTGTCTCGTCCGCCACGCAGATATCTGATGGTACGCTATTCTTGCACGCCCAACTCTCCACCCGAGTAACAAGTATAGTAACATCATCCACAGACCATGGGATACAGGTCTCCACCGCGGACGCTGCGACCGCTGTGCCCCTCCCGACACTGCTGGGGAACGTGATACCACCTGAAGGAGTCGAGTCGAGAACCGAGACAACAGCGATCATACCTCTGGAGAAGGATGGGATGATCACGATCAAACGGACATATGAGTTTGCTGGGGAGACTATCACGTATGCTTTTCCTCCTTTGCCTTTTTACTCCCTGTGAGAATCGTGTGAAATGCGAAGATCGGTAGCTGATGCGGACGATGGGACGTTTTCTCCAGAGAAGAAAAAGAAGTCCCAGCAACCTCCTTCGAAGCCCGCGCTTACCTCTCCTCCCTCCAAACCGCCACCAAACCCGCATCCCACACAGCAAACCAAGCCAAACCCCTCCGTCGTCCAATGCGAAAGGCATCGAAATTCGATCCTGGGGTCGGAGGCACAGCACCCAAAAAGGCAGCAAAGTTGAATTCACTTGAAAAGTCGCGATTAGATTGGGCAGGGTTCGTCGATAAAGAAGGCATTGGGGAAGAGTTAGATAGACAGCGGCGACAAGGAGGGGATAGTTATCTTGAGCGGCAAGATTTCTTGGGAAGAGTCGATAATCGCACAAGTGAGAAGAAATAAATGATAGGATTTTCGCAGGATTTGGTGTACGATAGTTGCTTTTCGATAAACATGTTTGTAATGATACCCTTGATGTACTTGATGAGAGATAGATTTATCATATACTTTTTTTTCCCCTGGTTATAAGATATTGATCCTTGAAATACAGCTTTGAGTTGGCATAAAGGCTATAGAAGCTCTGATAGCGAGGCTGATAAAAGATATAAAGTTGTAGTCTCGAGGCTAATAAAGTTGGTGGATATATGATACAAAGGATCATGCTTCGTCCCACTCCACCCACCCCTCCTCTCTCCAATCCCCGCTCTTACCTCCAACCTTCTCAACAACCCTCGTCGCCTCAATCGTCATCCCCTTATCCACAGCTTTACACATATCATAAACCGTCAAGCTCGCAGCACTAGCTGCCATTAACGCTTCCATCTCCACCCCCGTCTTGCCCTCGCAGGTTACAATCGCCAATACCTCAACTGCGCCGTTTACACCGTTCCCTTTATCGGCATTCGCAAGTCGTAGATTGACTTGGATATGCGACATACTAATCGGATGACACAGTGGTATTATTTCTGCGGTTTTCTTGGCGGCCATTATCCCCGCGATACGGGAGACAGATAATACATCGCCCTTCTTGTTGGTATTGCTCGTAATTAATTCTGCAGCAGTGGAATTGGAGAATCTGACCGTAGATACGGCTTTGGCGGTTCTTCGGGTCGGAGTTTTATCATGTATTGGGACCATAAAGGCTGCCCCGGAGGGCAGGACGTGTGTAAGCTTCGGCTCTTTTACGGATATCGAAGCTGTTGACTTCGAGTTTATTGACGTAGGTGGTCGACCAGATGAGGTAGAGGTACTGTACACCCGTATACTACTCATATACGGGGTCGAAAGGAGGTGCAGCGGTATATTCGTAAGACTAGGTCGTTGACCGTTCCCTGCGTGCCTCAAATCAATCTTCGACCTTTGAACCGTACAGCCCGTCTCACACGAAACAAGTCGTATCCAGCACTTGCATATGTATATAATCGTCGTCTACCCACCGATTAAAATCATTGGCCGGTTCGGCATACTCTCCAGCTCCCCCAAACCCGCATGCTTCTCCTTCTTCCCTTTAACAGCGACCCCAATAACTTCGAGTAGTTTCTTTTCCCCTTCTGCGCTCATACCTCCTTCTGCCCGCATCAGGTCTCTCAAGCTGACTTCCGCATTATCGAACAAACAAACTTTGATATTCCCATCACTGGTAATCCTCAGTCGGTTGCACGTTCCACAGAAATTATGCGTCATAGAGGTTATAAACCCCAGTTTGCCAGTATACCCCGGTATCTGATAAGTTTTACTCGTATCGTTTTTGTGGTCTTGTACCTTTTGTAAACCCGGGTGGGATTGGCGGATTATATCCAGCATTTCTTGGTATGTGATCATTTTCCCCGTTGACCATTTGTTACCCGTAAAGGGCATGTATTCTATAAACCGGACTTCGATGGGTTGGTCCTTCGTCATGGCTATGAAGGAGGGGATTTCGTCGACGTTGACTTTATTCATTACCACGCAATTTAGTTTGAGAGGCTGGATGTTGAGTGAGAGTGCTGTTTCGATCGATTTGAGGACGTTGCTTAGACCTGCACGTACTATCCGTTAGCAAACCTCGCCAGTATTTAGGAAGCTAGAGACGCCTTGTGCAATATACCTTTTCGTCTAGTCATGAACTGGAATTTGAATTCATCCAAGGTATCAAGGCTTAAATTCAACGCTGTCAAGCCACCCTGCACCATTTGCGGCAACTTTCGAGCTAGCGATATGCCATTACTCGTCATAGCTAGTTCTTTCAAACCGATGCTTTTCAGTTTCCCCAATTCGGTGATGAGTTCGACGATATCTTTGCGGACGGTGGGTTCTCCGCCTGTGAGTCTTATCTTTGCGACACCCTGTGAAACGAAGAGTTTTGCCAGACGAAGGATTTCATCTGTGGTGAGGAGATGCGAGGGTGAAGAGAGGTCGATGCCTTCCTCTGGCATGCAGTATAGACCTATAAAGCAAATGTCAGGATAAATTTGCAATGAGTAATAGTGACCCTATTTATGGGGTATAAAATGGTGATCATACATCGTAGATTACACCTCTCAGTGATAGATATCCGAAGATAATTATGCTGTCGATTATAATTATCCGTCAAGAACTCGCTGAAAGGTTTCGCATTCTTGATTGCGGCCATGCGCTCGGAAAATGATTTCGTCGGAATTTCGATATTCGGACGAACTGGCGGAACATAGAGCTCATCGTCATAGGATCCGCCGTTATCACGTCCGGTGATGGTAGCAGCAGCGTTCGATACGATTCTTCTGCGGATGGTAAAGGATGCGAATGACGCCGAAATGTCGCCTGCGGCAGCCCTGCTGCGTCGACCCACCAATGCCCGCCTGGTGGCGGCAATCGAGGAACTCATATTGCTTTATCGTTGAACAGATAGGTCGATACGCCGGCTCGAGTGGGGTCCGAGAATTCAAGTTCAAGTCGATTCATCTGGACTGGAGCAACTGTAAATACTCAGATCATGTTTGCATTGTTGAAAGAGGGAGGATGAAATCGCAGGATTTTAAATTTGCAAGACCGCACCTTCGAGCCTCTGGAGGAGCTGCACCGCACTAACAGGCTCCGCGGCCGAGAAATGAGTGCTAGCTTAGGATCTCGCCTCAGCAATTGACCTGTTCTAATAGGTTCGAGCTGCCCGATGCTACCCTTCGAGCATGGATCTCGCCGACCGGGGCTTACAATCTGAGATCATCCCGCATCCAGCGCATGTACAAACATCCTAGCGAAAACTTGGGGGCATCGGCCCTGTCCGCCAAAGGCTTGCGGAAAGACCGGGAGCTGGCTGTGATTATATGATATTGGTACATCTCGGTGTAGAGCTATTGAGTACATGTATAGTAATCGCAGAGCAGAAGTGATAATAGTAAACGTGATAATATTGGTACAAGTGGGATACAATTAGTATGCTTTAAATTTCAATCCGCTTTGCATCTTCAGCTGCGTTGTTCGGTTGGGCCGCAACCTGCTGAGTCAAAATGCCACCCTTCGTGAGCTCTCGAAGTGCCATCGTCGCATATTGACTTGTTCCCAGTGTCAAATTGATGATGACTGCGATTCTCGATCCGGTGAGGCTATTCACGGCCTCATGGACAAGCCCCTCGTCTGTCGACAAGGGCTGCGTCTTTCCTCTCACCCGCTGTCGTTGCACATACATAAGGTCAGTCTCGACTAGCTGATCGAGAGGGTTCTCGTATCGCTTAATCTCCCATTCGACCTTCTCAGGCCTGTACAGGAGACGGCGATAATGGCCCGACATACTGATCTCCTTCTGATTTCGAATCATGTTGAAGGGATCCAGCCCATCTCGTCCCATCACCTCGGCGTACAAATCTTTGAGATCGTTCTCAGGATATAGAACGTCCCAGCCCGGCGATGGTAGTACAGTGTCGTATATTGTATACTTCCCGGATGCGATTTCTTCTTCTGTTACAGGTCTCGCACGAACAACCCGCTCCTCATCGGCCGCGTCTCCCGTCCCTCCTTCTTCCTCTAAATCGACTGTTGGCTTGGAAGCAGTAGCCTCTTCGGCAGACATGACCACTAGATCACCTGCTCGAATGCTGGTGCCGTATCGCTTCAATCTTTCACTAACGATAGTGTTCCAGATGTAACTCTGGTAAGCGTGAACAAACATCAACCGTAAGTTTCTTGGTATCTTTTGCAATGCCGTGAGATGGTTTCCGACCTCGCTCGGGTTGCTGAACCATCTTAGGATTGCATTTTCGGACGCAAATTTAGCAGGCATGAGCTTCGCGGCGGCTGCAGCGTTGTCCGATGAAGTTGGATCTTCGAACCATAGCTTGCAAGCCTGAGCTCTTTGCCTTTCGTCCGGGGGAGCATTTTCGAGAGATTCGCTATCGTACGCCATGACTTGATATACAGCCTTCTTCCAGTCTCCTAGAAGCATGGAAATACCTATCTCGTGTGTACTGATCGCGAATGTCCCAAAACGTTGCATGCCATAATAATTAATAAACCCTTTCTGACGAAGGATTGAGACGCCGTCTTCAACAACCTTATTGATATCGGACCCTGGAAGGAAGACGCAGTCTCTAAGTGTGATTTTGAAGTCGTTGCCACTCAGGTCGCCGAGACCCAGAGGATAAGACTTGTACTCGAAATCACCAACTTTGAGCCCTTTCAGTTTTCGATTCAGTGCCTCCAACCGTTCAGCCTTCAGCCGATAAGCAGATATCTTCTGCACCGTAACGGCTCGACGGTCTTTGGTACCGGCGAATAAGAATGTCTTGGGCGCCACCTTTAAGAATTTACCGAGGAGGGTCAGACACTCCATGGTGTCTTTGTTCTCCTTGTAGAGGTTGAAGTGCAAGAACTCGCCTCCGAGGGAGTCCCAAGACTCGATCGGCTGGCGAGCGCCACTGTTCTTCTCGTTCGGTACAGGTTTCGCGCCACTGATCTTCGTTGCCCACAGTTCGATATGGTATTCATCGTTGGTGGAGGACTGTATCTTGCCGGAGAAGACGCGACGGATGGCTCGGTGAAGCTGCGACCTGTCGTCTTTGTCATCGATGGGATTGGGCGACAGGAGTTTGGTATCGGGTGTGACAATCTTGTAATTGGGCTTGATCTCCCGTTCGATGGTTAGAATGTCGCCGTAGAGCTTGAGGAGGCTGCAGAGAGTGTCTAAGCCGAACCAGGAGACAAAAAGAGCCCTGTCGGCATCCTCGAGCTGTGACGACGAGTGAGCATTTGAGTTTTAGAATAAAAGGCTGCAAGTTTTTGAAGTATTGATATTACCTGGAAAGAAGTGGCTTCCTCAGTGGGTACAGCGGTATCCCTTGCGTCCGATGGTTTCTTCTCTGGTATATCCGCAGGAGTCGTCGATATCGATGGGTGCCCATTGGTATCTGTAAGATCGGCTAGGGGTGTGTTTGATTGGGCGGGGAGGTCTGGCGCAGGAGCCGTACCTCGCCTTTTCGCGATGTGTAGCGACTGGAGTTTGAGGATATTGCCATCCTTGTCGATTTCATTGACCAAGAAGTCTGTATACCTAGAAGAGAAGAGGGTCAGCGGGTTCTCGAAGGTTTCAGCCCCTCACTTCGATCAAGGTGGTGGCGGCAGGATTCTTTTTACCTCTGCTTCAAGAGGCCGTGGAAGCCAACAGCGCCTGGAACGAGGTACTCTGTGATACCAACGGATTCTTCGCTACGGGCAAACTTTTCGACACGCCCAATTGGATTGTCGACAGGCGACGATGACGAGTTGTCGGGGATGGAAGGTTTAAGACGCTTTGAGGGAGGAGCTAGTGCAGCGTGGTTGTCGTCGTCGTCGTCGTCAAGGTGGTGACGGGCGGACATGATGGGAGCAAGAATGTGATGATATGATGCGGCTCGGACAAGAAAAATACTTAATTGCAGATTTGATAATCTAATCGGTTCGCCGGATCCGAGCTAAGCAGAATCAAATGGCACAAAACGTATTCTGTACAGAATACTGTAATGTACAATTGTGGGTTCTCGATGCAAAACTCGCTTGTCGGCCACGTTGATTGGCTGGCCCGGCCACGAGACGGACCAACACGATGGCCGAAAAGATCCCTTTGGAAATCGCTTGGATTTGATTGTAGCGAACGATGTGATATGATGAGCTTCCTCTTCTGTTCGTACCAACGATTAGTGACATATTCGACGGATGTTTTCGCGGTTTGCGCGGAGTAATATCTATACCGTTTCCTCCCAGTGGAGCTGGGGAACCCTCGCAGCTGCCAACTTGATCCACCCTGTAACAGTGCGCCCGTTTGGTCTACAGAATATATCTGATTATATCTGATTATAACGATGATGGAGATGATGATATGCTGCTGTCTGAGGCAAGTGGACCGGTTTGCTTCGCCCAGGAAACAGGGGCAAGCGAATGCCAATGATGGATGCCGTTTCGTCGCTTCTTAGCGAGGCCTGCTCTCTTTACCCTCCGTCTGGTCTCTCCGACTCGAAGAAACTCTCCTCCTCTTTCTTTCATTCTTTCATTCTTTTCATTCCGTTTTCCTTCTCTTCTCCTTTCCGGGTAGGATGCCGAGGAGTCCTGTCGGAATTCGTATTAGTCGTTGTAAGCGCATGACCGTTCGTCAAACAATTATTTATTACTCTTAAGTATTCTGTACTGAATTGGATATATCAGTTCGGAGTATTTATACCACGTCCAACGCAGTGTCTTCAATTCATCCATTCAGATCTCCACCAGCCATCAGCCGCAGCTACTTAAGAAGTATATATCAAATATTGAATCCACTTCCAGGCAGCCAGAAAGATAAATTGTCCATTCGCGTCCGGACGACCGTTTGATATATCCCCTCCTGTCCCTTTAATTGGACAACCCCCAGCTACACTTACATGTATGTCCTGCATTTCGAACAACCTAAAACAATAAGGGAACTAAAAAGACTAACAAGAACTCTAGCTATTCATAAGAACCTCATATCGCTCCATAAACAGCCTTCCAACCATTCATCAGTCAAACCATTCAGCCAGATTGCTTCTCTACGCATCCCCGTTCAAATTCAGCCATGACTGTCCTTGATAACATCCCCAACCCCAAGGCGCTTTATCGAAAGAGTTGGACCGCCAAAAGTCCACCGAAGACCGAAGACACAAAAGTCAAAGCCTACAACGATTGGCCAAACGACCCAGGCGTAAGTCTATAATCTAATGCTTATAAGCCGAGGAGATTTTAATATGATTGTTCCCCAGTTTGACTGGCAGGAAGAGATCCGAGAACCCGTTGAGTTGAAAGTTACCGGCACCATCCCTGAATATGTTCGGTATGTCGAATATAATATAATTTCATTCGCCCGAGGAGTAATGCATCTGACTTATCCTATCTAGCGGCGTACTGTATCGCACCGGCCCCGGAGGCGACACCGTCGAAACCGAAAAGGGCACCTACAAAGTCGACCACTGGTTCGACGGTTTCACCCTCAATCATCGCTTTGAAATCGCAGCCGATAACAAAGTCACCTACCGTTCCCGAAGGGCTTGCGATGAGCTCCTCGAGTACACGAGAAAGAGCGGCGCCAGAGACAGCTATAGTTTTGGTCAGAAGCGAGATCCCTGCGAAGGCTTCTTCAGAAAGATCATGAGCAGCTTTCAAAGTAGTCCTCTCTCTACCATCCAAGCTATCGGGGGCACCAAGCACCCCAGTTGCCAAAACGTCGGCGTCACACTCTCTCCAAACATGCCTGGTTCCCAGAGACTTCCCGGAAACAGTAGCGCAAACGGCCATGGCGGAATAGTCACCCTCACAGCCAAAACTGACGCGTCAACGCTACAATCGCTCGATCCAGAAACTCTCGAACCCATTGGTATCGCCAAGCAAACCAGTCTCCATCCAGAGCTCGACGGTCCCATGTCCGCTTCCCACGCTCGCACTTGTCCTGAAACAGGTGATTTTTTTAACTACAATCTACGAATCAACGGTCCTGCTGTGTACCAGGTCTTCAAGATCACCCCAGACGGCACCTGCACCATCCTAGCAAGAATTAGCGGAGCGAACGCATCATACATTCACTCTTTCTTTCTGTCCAAAAAATACGTTATTCTGTGCGTATATTCCTCTAAATACTCATGGGGTGGTGCGAAGATCGTATACACCCGCAACGTCGCCGACGCCATCGCACCCTGGGATCCGAACAACAAAGCCAAATTCTACGTCGTAGACCGTACCGGCGAGAAGGGTCTCGTTGCTACATTCGAAGCAGACCCCTTCTTCGCCTTCCACTCCGTAAACGCCTACGAAGACGGCAACGACCTCGTCTTAGACGTCCCGGCATATCCCAATCTAGACATAATCCACATCCTATACTATTCCTTCCTACGATCAACCTCGCCCGAGGCACCCAAGAAAATAGCCATGTTTAAGAGTCAATACACCCGCTTCAGGCTTGGTGATATTCCCGGAACCCCGACCCCAACCACGGTCAGAATGGCAACTATCGATTTAAAGGAAGATGTAGGCATGGAGCTTCCTGTGATTAATCCAAACTACATTACATCAAAGCACAGATACGTCTACGCTATAGCTGTCAGAGGGAAAGCATCATGGGTTGACGGTATCATCAAGTATGATACTGAGAATCGTACTTCAATCTACTGGGAGAAACACGGGCATTCGCCTAGCGAACCGATCTTTGTCGTTGATCCAAACGGTAAGGATGAGGATGACGGTGTGTTGCTTACGGTTGTTCTTGATGGGTACGCGGAGAAGAGCTATCTCCTCGTTCTGAATGCGAAGGATTTGAAGGAGATTGCACGAGCAGAGTTGGAGAGCGTGGTGTCGTTTGGCTTTCATGGGACGTACGTCGGGAAGGATAAGAAGAATATATTTTCTGTCTGAACGACTGGTGTTGGCAAGATCATGTCGAGTCTGTTGCATTTTCGGGGAATATCTGGGCCTGGAACACGTTCGCTAGGCTCGCACGTTCTCTTTCTTCTTTGGTTATTGTACGTCCATGCATGCATGTTCCCTGTCCTGGTTGCGCATTGTATTCTGTTACACGATGGTATTTTGTTTTAAATTTATTTTTTGGAAGTTCTGGACTCGGTTTATGGTGTGCGTTTTGACAAATTGCTTTCTCTCTTGGATTTCTGTAGCATACCCTAGCGTCGAATTATAGCACATATTATTTCAAATAATCTACTTCTTGAGTAACCGGTGGAACTTCAGACGAGGACTTCATGCCCGTATGTTGTGATATCTGATACACCTCATTGATTTATAGACCCAGTTTCAAGTTATTGGCGGACAGGTACCTACTTACGTATCTTCATTTGAATTCCAGGTGAAATACTGCCTATGCTATCTTCCTACTCGTACCTCAATTGTCTATTTCGTAAAGATATACCACAGTCTCAGATATAACAAACCGTAGATTCGTGCTCCCGCGAGACCTTGGCTTTGGATAGAAATTGTGTTGACAACCGATTTCCCGATTCGGGATAGCCTCCCCGTCACAATCATATCCAACCTCCGAAACGACGATATATCACCCAAGCCCTCTTCTCGCACCACACCCCCACCGGCTCCAATCCATCAACCACAGAGTATCATACATCACCGGCAAGATGGGTGGCCACGGTTAGTCCCTTCACTCGACTTCAATCGACCAACAGGCGTCATCATGCATCCTATAACTCCCTCATTCAAATCTAGAGCATAGCTAACACTTCTTCTATCTCTAGTTGACTACGATCCCGCATATTTAAAATGGCATGGTACGCCACTCTTCCCTTACCGTTACTTCTCGATACCTTCGAATCCGATACACCCGACCCACCTACCGACCTCGGTCCAGGCTCGGACAAGCTCGAACAACCGCATCGCTAACGTAGGATGTTGATTGATCGATAGAAATGCACAGAAACCGCATAAAGAATTTCAGGTTCAACCCTCGCGCTGCCAGAGTTACGTTTTGGTTTGTCCTGGCTATTCCGAGTGCTATTATCGGATTGGGTATCTGGGCTGAGGTATATATTTTACTCTTTGCTGTGTCGACGGGAGGAGAGGTGGGGACAGGGCTAATTGGAGTTTGCGGTATAGGGACGACATGAGCTTCGGGGGAAGAGACGGGGTGATGTTATCAGGGAGTTTTAAACGCGCTCGGTTATATGTTCCTCGTCCGATCAGAGACTAAGTTGAGCATGCCAGTATACTTGAGTGGCGATGGAGGTATGATGGGATGATGGACGGATTGTATCATAATTTTGAAGGCTGTGGAGCTGTTTATATGCAAATTCATATTGAACCTATCAATCTATCGGGAACAGGTGATAATGATTTGGAAATTTTATACTGGAAGCGACAACGAAAAACTGAAACTCCATTCTTCCGAAGCCCCGATTTCCTAGAAATACAACCCTGGTAGCATCGATGACGGTGCTATATGGGTTTATAATACATGAACCCCGAGCATAAACTCGATGTTGATATTCGACTCTTCTCCATTCGTTTTCGTGGTATCGTGGTATCCTTTCGTGAAAACCATAACTTATCCCATAATCTGCATGGGATCCTCTGGCGGCCACCTCGTCTGCGCAAAGTTCAGACACCGTTTTATACTCTGCAAATACTTTCTCGTCGCCTCATCACTCATAATATGTGCCGACTTGCCCTTCTCGTGTAGCTTTTCTCGAGCCGAACGTTCGTGAATACCAACCATAGTAACACCAATTGGCCACGCCCTATATATCAAAACTCGTCAGCATATCACAATTCTTCCATCAGATTTAATCATAAAGAGAGAAGGCAAAGTGGACTTACGCATTTCCAATACTCAACCTCAAATAAACATCATTGGCCCTTACATACCTCCTCCCCTGCGCCTCAACCACCAATTCGACAATCTTCCCCAGAATCTCCTCATCTAAATCCCCCTTCTTCAAATGTCGAAACAACGGCTGCAAGCTCTCTATCGCCTGCGCCATCGCCGTCGTAGCCTGTTTCCCCTGATAAGACTCCCTGACCTCCTCATCTCTATTCGCCAGCGCGATCTGCCACTCCGATATCACCAGTTGAAACCAGCCTAGTAACTGTCTACGAATGTAAAACGGGTCCTTCGTGACGTTCTTAGGATCGATGAGTAGTTCGCCGCCCGATAGCGGTGGAGGTGATACCGCTCGTTTCAACCCGGTGGAGGAGATGCCGTGAGCTAGTCTATGAATGCGCTTTAATCTCTGCGCGTGCGATTCACCGAATAATCGGACGGGTTCCTTCAATTCGCGTAGTTTCTGCACGGCCGTATCGTCGTCCAGCTGTTCCACCCCATATCCGGGCTTCTCGTCGTCGTCGTCGCCATCGTCGGCAGCGGTACCGAATTTCTCTTTTTGCTTTCGCCGCCGTTCATCTTCCTCCTCTTGTTCCTTTTGCTGCTTCAACCGTTCCTTTTCATCCCGCAGACGCTGGCGTTTCTCTAGTTGTCGCTCACGTTCTGCGGCGGCTTCTTCGTCTGCTTTACGTTTCTTTTGCGCACGGTCCGCACGTTCGGCTTCTAGGCGGGCTTGGTCGGCGAGGTATTGTTCTTGTCGGGCTTTTTCGACGTCGGCACGGCGGATGTATTTGCTGGTTGCTGAGGCGGTGGTGGAGGACGATGTGGGTTTGGGGGTTGTTGTGGATTTCTTTTTCGCCATTTCAGCGGAGAGTATGGAGGCAAAGGCGTCCATGGTGGATGTATAGATTTAGTCTTGCGAAACTTGATCTGTTGAGGTTCGTGATCGAGCCGTAGAGGTATGTTCGTCAGGTGGGATTGCACTGCAGCTGAGTGATTGATTTCGCGAACGCACTTGGTTGGCTAAGCTCTACCCAGCCAACCTGTCCCCGTTGGCCCGAACCGCATGCAACCAATGCAACGACAAGGCTAGGAGGTTAACAATCACAAATAAATCCCAAGTACTGTATACGATGCTACGAGAGTTATGTCAGGAATCAAGTCAAATTTAAAAGTTAAACTAAGTAACTATTACTCCCCATCCAAGCCTAAGAAGAAGAAAAGGCAACGAAAAAAAAGAAACAGCATATATGTTCAAGGACCAAAAGGATGAAGTCAAGTATCCAAAGAGAACAGAGCAATTAACTCCATCTATATAAGTACAAGCTACAAATCAAGCTGCTAAGTAAATCACAAGACGGAATACCGTAAAGTTTAAAATGTAAACACTTCTAGAAAGGAAAATCGTGGCATCGAAACAATGAGATAGAAACAAAAAAAAAACTCTCAACGGTGAATCTTTTCGTCAACACGTTGGCAGGCATTAAAATCGTACTGAAGGAAAGAGGACGTGCCAATAACAAACAATCAAGGACACCGTAGTCTGAGGTGTAAACACCACGTCCGGAGGCAGCTGAAGGACCGAGCTCGTACCAAGTCTGTGGTAAATGAAACCAAAAGAAACATAGGAAGGAAATTCGCCTTTGGGGTATCTTACAAACTCTCCAGCCGAGATTTGGAATATATAAGAAAAGAAAGAAAAAAACAAACGCCACCGCTCTCAAATGCAGATTCGAAATCGCTGAAAATAGGATTTTTAAAAAAATAAAAAAAGAACTCCATGAAGGGTATAGAGGAGAAAGTAGTGCCAAGTTGGTCGAAATTAAAATGTGCTCCACGACCAGTTGTCACGGTAGCTACCGACATAACTGTTCAGTCTACCTCTTAGGGTTCCGTCGTTTGCATACCTTGCTGTCATCATTTGCTTGGCAGGCTGGGGGGCAGAGGCGGTGTTTATTGAAGAGGCAGAGCTGCTGGTCGAAGAAGATCTACTCTTCGCACAGAGTCTTTTGTATTCATCGAAACATCCAATGCAAACTCTGGAGTCAATACCCTTCGCGTTGTATCGGCAGTTCTGGTCTAGCTTGAGGTATTGGTTGGTGTGCTGAGCACAGAAAATGTTGCCACATCGACGGCAGTGGTGGCGGCGGTCGAAAAGCGAGAACGATTTGTTGCACACAGCTGCGTCGCAAACAGTAGCTTCGGCATCCGGCTAGAAGTGGAAAAGAAGTTAGTTGGTGTTCAAAATCTGGTTTATTAATCAGAGATAAAGAAAAAAGGGAAACAGAGAGAAAACATACCTTCCAGTTTGCCTTCGATGGTGGCCCAGTGACTTCCTCTGTACTTCCAACAGTAGGCTCCATGACTGTCGAAACTTCAACGATCGGTTTTGGTGACCTGACCGGAAGTCTGATGACAGGAGATGGGATATCAGGAGTATCGCCTTTGCCCTTGACAACGAGAGTTGCTCGCTCCGTAGTACGGAGAGCGGCAGGTCGGTACATGGCGCATTTTGGAGGGTGGAGTTGCCTCGGAGCGAGAGGAAGATACGGGTTCGGAGTAGTAGGAGATGTTTGGGGAGGAGTTGTCATAGCAGTGCTTGCGCTATGAGGTGACGTCGGCGATGTGCTATTAGGAGAAATGTTTTTTGCCTGAGTTTTTGGATATTGAAACGGTTGAGAGTAGATCGCGGTCTGCTGGGTGTACGCCGAAGGCATAGCAGTGGTCGCCATGATAAATGGTTGATTGAATTGGTCTCGAGGGACTGTAACGAAATGCATGTTTAGTTTTAGGAATCCTCGTGTAAGAAAAGAAAAGAAAAGAAAATCGGATGATCGTTCGAGAATCGGGAAGCGAGGTTTGATAATGCAGGCACAAGAGCAAATCAAGAAATTCGCAATAGACCAAATAAAATAAGAAACGAATTCGCAGAGCGAGATTCTTGAATATATATTATAAGTACGATGATCGATTCCTGGAGAGACCAGAAATGGAGGGGTTCGAGAAGGTTACGCTCGGTTGGGGAGAGCGAAGGCTAGGTAGAAGGGCAGGAGACGTTCTTACCTTCTTGGAGGTGGCTAGTTTAGCTCTTTATGTAGGAAAAGGAAGGTCGCCACTGGGTGGTTTCCCAATAAAGTCTGCGAAATGGTTCCACAAATCCCGGTCTAATCCTTCCGAGGCGGTTCGCACGTGGAAGTCGATAAGGGTCTTGCCTGTCCTCAGAAATAGACCGGTAGGCACTCCGACAAAAGCTGTCAAGGAGAGCAGGTGACGGATGAAAAGGGTAGTAGACAAGAAAAAGATGGGGAAGGGGATGTCTGTCGAGAGTTTAAAGTTGTCGCAGACGGTGTGTGAGCCTGGCAGTTTTAACTCTAAGTCAGTAAGAGAGAATTAAACCCCCTCGCGAGAGGACAAGAGGCAGCTTTTCCTCGTGAGTTTAAAGAGAAACAGCTGTAAAGAAGTGTATTTATAGGTTGACGAGAACTCAAAATCGAAAATGAAGAAGAATGTGAATACAAATATTGAAATTAAATTAAATTCTGTCTTGACCTCTTCTTCAATTTTTTAATTTTTAGTTTTGAAATGGGAAGAAGAGTTACAAAGGCTCTTATGTAAACGAAAGTGAGCTGCAGCAAGCAGTCCGCGTTGACCTGCTCGATCCATCTGGAGGTTAGCGACGATGTCGGGCGCAGAAGCCTCGAAACCGCCGCCGGAAAGAACTAGCAGCTAGTACCTTTTCAGTGCAGAGCGTTCGTTCATTTCATCCATTCGTGGAAATACAATAAAAAAGATCGAGGCAAGACGTATTCTGTGCATGTACAGGAGAAGAGCAGCGAGCAGGAGCGCTTCAAAGGATGAGAAGTTGGGCAAGGGTCAGGAGAGCGTCGGGATCTGCTGCACTGCCAGCAAGCAGCCAGCGACGCAATTGGATGGTAAAAGGCAAAGGTGGGTAAAAGGCACAAGCATCCCAGGCAGGGTATCCAGGCGGGCTTATCTCTAACGAACCCAGGCGAGAGCAGAAAGGAGGAAAGAGCCACGAGAGATGCTGAAGAAAAGAAAGAAGGGCGACGATAAGATGGGCTTGTGACCAGCCTGAAAAGGGTGCGAAAGCAAGGGGGGAGGCGACACTGGGAACTTACTTGAGGTTTCGAGGGAGCAGTTGGACTGATATTGCCGCCTTATGGACCGAGATGGAAGTGTCTAGATGGAGGTAGCTGCGGTTTCTGTTGGTTGGTTGCAGCTCCTGTCGTTAGAGGGAAGGAAGGAAGGACCTAGACGATGACGGTTATGGTGATGGTGATGGTTATGTTTGGAGGGGGAGAGAGGGAAAAGTGTTGTCGGGTGGGAGGTGAAAGTCGTTCGTTACGTCGTTGTTAATAAGAATAATTATTATTGTATTCTTTAACAAGTAGCAACCTCGATATTATACTATTGCTATTGTTATTATTATCGATGATGAGGAAGAAGGATGTTATTGGAAGAAGAAGATGAAGAAGTGAATGAGGTCTGTGTGCCGGACGGGGTGGTCTGGTCTCTTTTTATTAATATCGTTGGATCGGAAACACAGATGGCGGGTCCCGGCAGCGGCAACGTAAGTAGCTGATAAGAAAGAAGATCTCCTCCCTAGCTAGCTCCCTGAAGAATATTGATTATTGCTAAGTCCAGCGGTCACGATAGATTAAAACAGTACACAGCCTGGCGCAGAGGATATTCGTCGGCTCGAGCGACTGATGATTTAATTATGTCGTTAATTTACACGGGCGCGGTCCAACCGTGGATGAATAAGATATTTATCAACAACAGCTCTGATTATTATTGCTATTGCTATCATTACGACGGTAAGTAATATGATTAACGGAATAATATAATTCAACCACAACTGACCCTTTCAGGTATCTTTTACTTCAGTCAAATTTAATTCGATAATCGACATTCAGGCAAAGTGAGGGAGAAAGCGCCCGCCTGTCTAATATCCAAAACATCGATCTCTAGATGCATCATCCATTACGCCGCAGCTATCATTTTGACTGCCATTCCCAGGGTGCAAAGCTTCGATGAGACAGACGCTTCTCCCTTTGGGGTGCCGTGGAGGCAATCGTTGTAGGAGTGCAGCGTCGACCATCAGGCAAAAGTAGCCGCCCTGGAGCCTACAGCCTGGGTACCTGGTTCTGGTACCCAGCAATTCCAACCGATAAACCTTTATTTTTCGTCCTTCCAAAACACCAAAGCCAGTCGCAGCGTCTGCGTCTGCATCTGCATATTCGCGACTGCATTTCGCATTCCTGTCCCCGCCAAGTGATCTTTCCTTCCTTGCTTCCTTGCTTTTCTGCCTGCCTCGCGATTTTTTACCCTCGACAATATTTGAATTCCAGCGGAACTCGTTTGCGAAAACATCATCAGACTGGATCAAAAGTGTGAGTGAGACCCACGTTTAAAAAAGTAACGAGCTTAAATGGAGTCTAGGTGGAGACCACCGGGGAACCGGGACACGGATTCAGGTAGCTTTTGGAGCGAGACAAACGCAAACGTCTGGAAGGAAAATGAATGACACTCGAGCTGTTACTTTCCCCCCTTTCGATCTCGAACTCATTAGCACTGAACGGTCGGCGTTTCTGATCTCGCAAAACGAGCGAACTCCCGCGTCGGTCATTGCGTTTCTGGGCTTGTTCCCATATCATAATGACATTCGAAGGTCAGGCATCTGAGAAAAAAGAAGAAACAACCCCCTTGGATAGCAGGCAACCCTGCTCCGAGTTATCTTCGACTTGCATCCTATCCCAAATACGGACAAGCTGCATTGGTAATTCCGTTTGTTTGGGTGGTTCGCAAAGCTTTCTATTCGACGAGCACAGCGACACTATTTCTCCCGCGGTAACAAGCCAGAAAATAAAATAATGAAAACTAAAATAAAGGAACACACTCGCAAATTAATCGATCACAATTTGATGAGGTCGCCCCGAATCCCAGACCCAGACGCATACCGCCCAGATCAATAGAGGTGCGACCACGGTGCCAGCCATGTAACGTATCGATCTGCCAGATTGTGACATAAATCTCAGGATCAGCTATCAGCCTTTGTTACTATTATATTTTATCTAAGAAGAACTATACATGATGGGTAATCTGTCGTGTGCGGCAAGTTAACTCGACTACGTAGCGTTACCGCTAGCGAGCAGATTCGAGTGTATCGCCTCCCCAACCAAAACCGGTTTGCGAATTCATCTTAGCTGTACCGTTACATGTATGAGAAACGCTGGGTATCATAATGGCACGGTCATGTCGGAAGAGGTTACCAGATTCGATGCAGCAAAAATTCAGAATCTGCAAGCAGGACATCTCCCCAGCCTGATGTTTTTGGTTTTTTTTTTTTTTTTTTTCTTCTTTCTGTTTGGTTTATTTCGACGCAGATAGCTCACCTGATGAGGACCACTCGGTCTAAATTTTTCTGCAAGTCATCAATATTATCACCCGTGGTCCGTTTTTGTTCACAGAGCAAAGTCCCAAGATTCAGGACACCTTCACTCTCGGGTAAATATAATTATATCCAAAATTGATAGGATTAAGGTTGAGCCCGTCGTTATAAAAATAAAAAATAATCTCATTGGAGTTGAGCGAGTGGACATTTGGAATCCATGCACATCATACCGTCGTCAACTCCCACACAGGTCTCACCTTTGAAAGTCTGCAGCTGAAAAAAGAAAGGTTAAAGAAAAAGGATGTCATTCACATGCCTCTTCAAATGTAGCCCCCAACTGCAGCTATTTGATTTTGAGCTCTGTCACTTTTTAATCGTTTAAGCTTCGAGTTTGTATAGCTCAGCAGCATCCATAAAAAGACGTGCTTCGACCCAAAGTACAGGTACCTGTACCCCATATGCAGTCCGATGTAGTGGATCCCTCTCAGCCTATACTGTTCTCTGTCCGGAACTCGTCAAAACAGATTCTTTGAATGTGATTGGAAAGCAGATATTGTTAAGACATCCATCCATCCATCCATCTTGAGATTATATTATCGTCATCTACTGTATCCTCGACCGAATCGAGAGACACGACCTTCATGCCGGTCGTAGCCGCGCAGAGTCGTCAACATCCGAAATTGTGCTCGAGGAGTGTGACCCGAAGCCGCAACACAAAGACAAAAGCTAAATTAGTTTGGCGGCTGTGAGCCTCAACAGACTGAACTCGAACTTGTACTCGAACTTTGTTCAACAGAAACAGTCAGAACTTAAAGCTTCGGGAGTCACAACTGCGCCTTCCGATTGCCTCTGACATCAAAGATCTTTTGTTCGACTGGTCCAATTTTTGGGGTCATCCGACGTAATGTTAGGATAACTGCGTGGGACAGCTACTAATCTGTGGCAAATTTCGTTCCGAGTTTGACGATATTTAGGCGTATCCCGATGTAAGCTATCGGGCACCTACTCCGCGGGGAAGGAAGGTTGCTTCTGCCCTTGCCGATTACTCTCCGGCATCTGTCTCGGCTTCCTGCTTGTCGGTCTGATGGGCATTAGGATATTCCTGCAGGGGCACGAGCACATCCCGTCGGCCAAATGGATTGGATCCACTGGCTGTCCTTCGCGATACAGTTTAATCTCGCCACTCGCGTTGCCAGGGTCCAACATTGTTTCCGAGGTGGCCGACGTCCGTATTCCGTTATTTCTTCGACGATTCGTTCTAGGCTACGGTACTGGACTACCTAGGTGCTAGGCTATAGGCTATAGGCTATAGGGCCAAAGCCGTCGGCAACGGTTCTCACTGCCAATTCTTCTGTGTCGGCTGCGTATGTAAAGGAGCTTTGCTATTAAAAATTATTACTTTTAACGGAATCGAGAAAAAAATTAGATCAAAACCGAGAGATGCTCCAAAAAATGACCCCAGTGCTGCTAAATATAATTTGCAAAAGAAAATCCATCCGGGTCCACGAGACAGACATATGCTAGTATTACAAACGAGGAGAACGGACGCCAAGCGTCAACAGTATCCCAGCACACATGACTATTACCTTGCTGAATAACATCGCCAATGCAGTAGGCAAAACTGGGGTTTTATTATCTACCCTAGATATTCTAGCTGGCAGTAGTGTGCATTCTGGTTGCCTACCATCTACCACCTCGTCTCCCGCCTCCATGGCCACCGCCTCCTCCAAATCGCCTTCCGCTCGGTGGCCCGTCGTTTCGTACTGGCGGGCTTTCATCTCCCAGTCTTTCTCCCTTTCTCCAATCGCCCGTTGGAATACTGCCACCGATACCGCCTCTACCTCTTATCCTTATGCCATTCGACCCCACGACTGCATTACCTCTGGAGCTGGATGACGAGGACGAACCGACTGTAACGGCAACATCGATCCAATCTCCTACAACGAATCGTGCTTCGTCTAGCGATAGTTTCTCCGCGCCGATACTCGAAGCTCCATTTGAAGATCCACCGAGCGGTAACATCAAGTTACCCAATTCTTGGCTGGTGTATCTGCCCGCCTTCGTATCGGCGTATATGAGTCTGAAGGAACATTTTGTCGCGCCCGACGCTAGCGAGGGTAGGGCCGACAGGAGAAGGGTGGCGAGTTCGGACAGGGTGCAGTCTTTCCAGGTGTAAACTTCAACGAGAGAGGATGGCTGTGACGTTGCGCGGAAGTCGTCGAGCCTACATAGAACATTTTATTAGAAGTGATGAATGCGATCAATAGAGAGAGAGTGAAATACCTGTGGAAGGAGTTGACTTTGTAGAAAACTTTGAGAAGGAACGGCGTAGTTAAGTGCCGATCTACCTTGACGGGTGTCGTGGATGCCATAATTTGCGATCGCTCGTCTCAAACAGGCCAATTGTCGTTAACGTTTAATGGAGGAGGACGAGGTGGAAAGCTCGCGAGGTTGGTGGATGGCGAAACGCGACTTTGTCGGGGATCCACCACACGTTCCTGAGAGCCGCATCACATGAGATGATCCCGTCCCAACACACCGCGTTGCTATAGTGTTTGACAATCCCAGGCTGTCCATCTCTAGATGCCGATAAGATAAGGGCTCTGACCTTGTGGGCTTTTCCTAAGCTGTGTTGGTCCTCTCTCATCCCAAAGACTTTTCTCGATCTCTCTGGTTGCGAGAACTCCATCGTCGATAAACACCATCCTCATCAACAATCAAACAAATTCAAAATGGTACGCCGTCGACCGCCGTATACTCATCCTATTCGGCCGAATTGCTAATCAAAATGTCCGGCAATACAGGCAGCAGGAGCATCCGGCGGCAAGAAGCCAAAGAAGAAGTGGTCGAAGGGAAAGGGTACGAACGACTCATATTGAACGACGATTCTCCAAGACAAATAGACATCCGAGAACTAACATTGGCTTTTTTTTGTTCCGTCGAATAGTCAAGGACAAGTCCGTCCACGCCGTTATCCTCGACAAGGCCACCACCGAGCGTCTTAACAAGGAAGTCCAGTCTTACAGACTTGTTACTGTCGCCACTCTCGTCGACAGATTAAAGATCAATGGATCGTTAGCTAGGAGGGCTCTGCGGGACCTGGAAGAGAAAGGCGTCATTAAGAAGGTCGTCGGTCACTCTAAGTGCCTCATCTACAGTATGTCACCGATTTTCCCTATCTACTACCAACCTCGATATCGAGCTTTTAAGATAGCTTGCTAACATATTGTGTGCAGCTCGATCGGTAGCAACAGAGTAAAGGATGCATTTCTTGAAATAAAGAAATTCTTTTTTGCTTTGGACTCTTTTTTTATTTTTATATATTTTGCATTATGAAATATGATACCGATCCGCATGACCTCGAATCAACCACGACCTCTTTAATGAACCCATCCCGACACGCACCTGTACCTGGAATTATCATATATAAGTTCTATTCTCCAGCATTTTCACAGTACCGCTGTCGTCGTTCTCTCTCCTTGCTACGGCAATCCTCTTCCTTTTCCTTATTATTTTCCATTATGTGTATACTGGGATAAGGCATATCGAATTTTACCTTTTTTTTTTTCTCATCGATTAAATAAAATACATTTAACGTAAGCGTGAAATGGTGCGAAGCAGCAAATTTCATTCTTGACAGCAATTCTGGTTTCGCCCTCTTCGTTCACAGTTCATCCGGCTTATGTTCCTTCTCAACCTTACCACTCTTCTCTTCCTCCTCTTGCTTCTTTCTCGCTTTGCTCTCATCCCGTACCAGATACCCCACAAACGTATAAATGTCATGATTGGCAAAAAACTTGGCCCAGTGGCCTAATGCCCTTTGTATCCTCTCCTCATCGATTCCCGTAAGATCCCACGTCAGATCGTTCTTGAAATCGCCTGTAATGTACGCTCTACTTGCGTCTCGGCCCGCTAAACACAAATTCGATCAGTTATATCTTCTCCAACATTGTATTTTTACGACATATATATTGAGTGACTTACCGAAAAACGAGTATCCACCGCCAGGACCATATTTCCCCTTCCCCTGCGTAACATCGTAGATAGTACAGTTTATCGACAAATAAATCGGCAGACTATCATCCGTGCCGTTGTATAACGCCAGCGTGGTTTCGTTCATATAAATCGGTTGTGTCTTCACTCAGCAGCATTAGTATAAATAAGAACTAGCTCATTCACGAAAAAAATATATTACGGTATCGTCGTACCCAAGTCTTCTTCAACCCATTATAGTGTTTTCGAAAAAATTTGTCGTGACCCCAAACGTACGAGTCGCCCATGACGAAATAGCTAAGCATGCAGCTGAAGAATACTACACCACCGATGATACGGAGGGAATCGACGATGCCAAAGTTGTAGCTTTCTTCATCGTCTTCGTCCTGTGGGAGTTTGGATTTAGCTTTGGTCTTTTTGGGCGATTTTGATGCGACGGCGGCGGATGTCGGATCCGGGGTAGCCTCACGGGCTTGCTTGTGTGTTTGGACCATTATAGGGACGCTACTGGACTGCGGCGGAGAGTATACTGGGTGTCGTTGGTGCGAATGTTGAAGTCAAGAGAACAAAAACCGGTAGTGCATCACAAGATATCTGGTATGGAGGCTCCTTCATAGATATCGACCCTGGACTTAATCGAAGGGGGCAATTGAGAACAGAGTAAGCGGATGCAGTTGTTTGTGAAGCTTAGCCGGCTAAGCTAAGGTGGGCGCACCACTCTGCGTTGCTCCACTGTGAAGGGAAGCTCGGTGTTACCGTTCCCGATGGTTCCGGATGGTTCCGTCGCATGTTTCAGGGCCAAGTGTTAGGTTATTATGGCTTGCAAAAGTGTGCTTCGTATTGACCGAGCGCAAGATCTCCGAAATACTCGATTTTGGAGATACTTTTAAATTGATATTATCTGGTCTCGTTCCCAGATATTCTTGGATCTAAATCCTATGCGCATATGCACCAGCAGAAGGTTCAATTTCTCTTCCCGTTTTTGATCTAATAACATTCATACATAACCTAGATTGTAAATTAGATCCCCATAAAACCCAAGAAGAAGTAGTTATAAGATATAAACGGAGAAAGCAGAGATATCTTCCCCAAAGCGCCATCGTATCCTAACAAACAAACCTTCAGCGAATATTTACAAATTAGCTTCCACAGTGGTAACCTTATCGTTGGCCTTTTTATACGCCGGTCTCTCTCTAACCCTCTCCAACCAAGCGTAAAGATTCGGATAACTTTCTTTCTTATACCAGCTACCCAATCTCTCCTGCGCATTCTCGATGGGAAAGACGAGCATTATATCCGCTCCGGTGAGTTTATCCCCTGCGAAAAACGGTTGGTCTTTGAGTAAACTTTCCAGGTAGTCGTAATTTGCCACTAGGTTTTCGTTAATAAATCCGTTTGAGAGGTTGTCTGCGATCCTGTATTATCAATATCCCAGTTAGTCGAGGATTCGATTCTTGAGTGTACCTGCGTAGATACTTATATATGCGTGTATGGTAATGGAAATTTTATAGATGGGTAAGTACCTTCCGGTGATTGGTTTGATGAAGAAGGGGACCGGAGCACCCCGGATCATGTTGGAGATGAGAGCGAGGAGCATGAAGGGCATCAGGCTACCTTCAGAGTAGTGCATCAGGTGTCTTTATTCGGGTTGACGTTAGCATCTGTAATCCGGATGATTAGAGAAATTTAGGATAGGATGTATATGTACCTGAACTGGAGGTAATTCTTGGAGTCGCTTTCCGCGGGCTTGTATTGGGGACCATAACGCTCGATTAGGTATTCGACGATGAGGCCGCTCTCTACGAGGGTATGCCCGTCTATGAGGAGGATTGGTGCTTTCCCCAGCGGATGGTACTTTTTGAGCTCTTCTGGGGCCTTTTTGTCTTTGGTTCTATATGGATCGAATTATGTTAAAAATATATATACACCCAATTGACATGTAGTATTGTGGATCGGTTCATGTACGAGCATACCGTTTATAGGCTTCAATTTCATATTCAAGACTGAGTTCCTCGAGTAGCCATACAATACGCTGTGCGCGCGACTGGTTGAGCCAGATTAATTTAATCTTGGCCACAGGTACTGGAGTATCTGTTAATGTTTCGGACATTGGTAAAATATGCGCGCTTGATAGGTATGAGAATTGTCTATAATATTGGAGCAATCTAGCTAGTCGAGGTTTCGAGCTCGATGTTTCGGTAGTGAGCAGTTCGAATTCTAAGATTGTACGACAGAGAGAAAAACAATGGACATGAGTCTTCAAACCTGATTTATACTCCGCCGTGATCATAGGGTGGTTCAGACGAAGTCAATTTTATTGTTTATGACGGCCGCGCCGGAACCTCGGTTCAGTTGCGGCAACACAAGCGATTTTCGATCTACAGCTTTCTCAAGATTTATAATTCTTGTTCGCTCGACGGGCAACAAAGTTGACCCGCATTGACGAGACCCGACTCCGAGTACGAAGTATTTAATACGAGTGGGGAGGTCCATTGGGTTCCTTACTGGCTCCCAGGGGGGTTTCCAGGCGGCATACCCGTCCGAAACTGGATCGGGGTTACGCATTGTAAGGCGATATATCCAAAAGAAGTCTATATGTGCATCTACTGACAGAGGAGGGCAGGTGAGCATGAATCCATCTGCTTTGTTCGATTTCAAAGGAAGGCGGGAAGATTTCAGTGGATTTTCAGCAGATTTCGGCAGGCCCCTTGCTCGTGGAAGCTGCAGACCTCGTCACATCTCGCCTCCTTGCAGCTCCAGCTCCACACCTTGCAAGCCCTTTCTGCCACGACTCGGCAAAAGGCACTCAAAGTAAGAGGTCCGTACCGATGCCCGTCCGGAGTGCCAGAAGGGAAGAGCAGTCAAACGTCATTGTTACCCAAGGATATGGAAGTCGGGCCAGCTCGGATGCTTTTAAGGCCACCGTCATGCTTGTGGATTCGGTTTCTTCACGCATGCCTCCTCCCACGGCCACGTTTGATACCGGTCTCCCGCGAATGGCCGTTTGAGGCAGGGTGGGGGCCCCAGCCCAACGGGGGACTTAAAAAGGCCTTCGCTCGAACAAAGCTAAGTACTTGGTTATTATCCTGAACGGGGCGGGTGCCCTTGCTTTGCTTTGCTTGGGAACAGCATCGTTCAAATAGAACAAGATACAGAATACGGAGCCATTGAGCTGAGTCAGATCGAAATCGAGCCTGGAGCGGATCTACATGCAAGTACATGTAGGCACACGATGGCTGGCGTGGGTGGAGGGCTGAACATGTCGACGGTATCGCGCTCCTCTCTGGCGGGCGAACCAGAAGGGAGGACTACACTGATTCGAGCAGTGATGTTCGGTGCCTGAGCTGCAGTTGACTAGAAACTGTGCGACCCGCAGGCGAAGAAGATTTCATCCGAAGTATGTCCTTGTACTTAGCTGCAGGTTCATTTGCGAGTCCAAGGGACGCTAAGAGCTACCAGGAGAGAAGGATCTTTCTTCTTTTTCTTCTTCTTTCTGCGGCGTTCGTCTGAGAGAGACAAGGAACTAGGAGATATATCGATATGTGCTTCACGGCAGTGGGAGGATTGCTCCGAGAGCGGGTTTTACCATCTTGCATGCCTCGTGACTCCGCGGTGATCCAACGATGGGTGCGGCGATACGACGGAGAGGAATGCAAAGAAGGGCTGGTTGATACCTGCCCTGTTTGTTCAGCCATTCTTCGATTCTACGATTGCTTGCCGCTGCAGACAATTGCTTTCCCCTTGGCCACCCTCTGCTGCGGCCCTGGCGTAGCGGATGGTTTACCGGGCTTGCTTCCTTACCTGGCCTTAACAATCTATTATTTTTTATCTTATTTTATTTTATTTTTATTTTTTGGATTGCGTGGTGAATAAATGTCGCGATTGCAAAGGATGTTTCAGTGCTAGCTCCGCCAGGCTAAGAAAGAGCGACCAAGCAGGATTTGGATTAAAGAGCTTTCGTGTATCTGCAACCACCCAGAAACTCGACTGCCAGACATCCGATATCCGATTCCAATACCAGGGTTGGCCAGCTTGCTGAAGAGGAGGAGGAGAAGTCAGTCAACTTGCAACCTCCCCTCAGCGTGAAATAACAATATCATTTCACGTACTCTCTTTCTCTCTTTCTCTTCCTCTCCCTCATAGTTCTCTTCTCCTTTGTTCTACCTAGGGCCTACGACACATAAAAATACCTCCAGGATTACCGTCACATTACCGACCACCCTCGCTTGTACCGCCGCATGCTGTCGCCTACGATTGCGAGCCAGAAAATACGACTAGTTGAGTCGAAGCCCGAGGGGATCTCAAATAAAATTCTAACAGACGAACCAAGCAAAAATTGAAATTTAAAAACAAATACAAAATAAGGACAAGAATCTCGGGCAATCACTACCAGCCTGGACGACGCCTTTCCTCATTCACAACCGTCTTGCCTCCAGGGATATTCACTTTCTGGACGAGCCCGTATAGTCTTCGGTTCTACGAGATAGTACTTGTTGCCAATAGTTTTCTATCTTTTTATTTTTATTTTTATTTTTTAAAACAACTCTATTTTCATCTCCTGTATCCGTCTCCTGCTGTTCATCCTTCTCATAGTTTTTGGATTCGTTCGATCTCCGACAAACCCAAGACTCCTTTGAGAGCCAGCTTGATCGCCACTAGGCTCTGGTGCCTTGTTTACGAGGCTAGGGAGGGAAGAAGGGAAAAAAAAAAAGCCTGCCCTCCACGACAGCCTGCCGACAAACAAACGCCGCAAAAGAACAAGAAAAATAAAAAATAAAATAAAAAATAACAACCACCAAGCTACCCACAACCTACCTACTTCCTACCTACCACCTACCCATCTATTGCATGCTAAACATAATAAGCATAGATAGACGTGTCACGGCCAAAGAGGCTTTCCGGATGCCTGAGTTCCCATCATCAAATTCTCTATTATTGCTTCGACCTCGCATACGACAAGAGTTTCGAGTTGAGAAGGAGGCCCTCGCTTGGGTTGTTTCAAGATGGCCAACGACGTCATACCAAGCAGCCCGCTAAAACGCAAAGCCATGCGTGATCAGGGAGAGATGCTGAGGAGCAGAGAGCTTTACAGGTACACCAGACCTTGACGCGCACACGCCCAGACATTCTTCCCCATCCTTGTATTTCGACTATCTATTTCATCTTTTTGCAGTATAGATATATTATTATATTGCTCTTGAAAAGGTTACTGCGAGGTGTGTTTTCTAGCGACTTGTTTGCTGACAATATTGGGTGCCCTGCCAGATATTACCAACCACCTCAGACGGCAGCAGCCACCGCCAAGGTTATAACATCAGAAGACCCATCCCTCACGGCCTATGCGCAACTCACCGCTCTCCGGCTAAAAAAAAAGCGGGCTATGATATCGCTCATCGACTATGACACCCAATGGATCATTGGTGAAAGCACCCAGACGATTGCCCCTTACGACAATTCAGTCTGCGACCCGGGTGATGAGCTATGGCTTGGTGGCGCCGATGTTACCCTGCCCAGCATAAATGGCCTATGTGTCGGCACAGTGGAGATGCAGCCCCCCAGGTTATCGCGGCAATCCAGCACTAAAGGCTGTGACCTCTCTGCTTTATCTGTTCCTGAGGATGGGAATATAACGCCACGGAATGATTTTCTTCCCTTGAATGAAATCGAGGATCTCTCAAAGCACCCGAAATTTGCAAATTTTCCGTTCGTTGTTGATTCTCCGTCGTTACGGCATTATTGCGGTTGTCCTCTACGTACCCAGAAGGGCTATTACATTGGTTCTCTGTGCGTTGTTGATTCGGTGCCTGGGAAGCTATCTGAACAGGATAGGCAGTTCTTGCGCTGGATGGCAGGAACCATCATGCAGCATCTAGAAACCGTCGCCGAGAAAAAAGTAATGCACAAGGTCCAGCGAATGCAGAGCTCGCTCTCGATATTTGTTGACACCAGCACATTTGACCGGAAACGAATCCCAAGAAAAGGGACTGAACTTAAAAAACGGAGAAGCAAAAGAATGACAGAGTCACCGTTAAATGGGCTGACTGCTGCTACTCAAAAGCAGGCCGTGCGAGGAGAACCCACGAGTGAAGGAGGAAGTAAGCAATTGGCACCTCGTTTGAAAGATGATCCTGGGGATGGAAGACTTATCAACCACCAACGACCTGCTTTAGCAGATAGAAATTCGTCAATGTCCTCAAATGATTCCAGTGTTTTATCGAAAAGCTCAGTGTATTCGCAAACATCATTGGAGTTTGACACAGCATCGACCCCGACGATCACAGTGAACCCGATGAAAGAACCACAGACTCCCGAATCAGCCTTCAAAGGGATATTTTCTCGATCCTGTAGGCTAATTCGAGACGCGCTTCAGATAGAGGGTGTCGTAATAGTGGATGCCGGGGATGGCTATCTGGATGATACGGAGGAAAGCCAATCGTTGAGATCTTTGAGTAAGGGTGCACAGGAAAACATGGCGTTCGAGGGAACTAGCCGTGGCAGCGCCTCTTCCTACTTCCGACAGATGGGTATTCTTGGGCATGATATTTCAGGTGTCGAAAGCGATTCAACCATAGGTCGGACTGGACCACTCGGAAACCTCTTTTTGGATGAGTTGCTCGTCAATTATCCTGCCGGAAAGATCTTTAGCTACGACGCCGACGGAACCATCAGCTCTGGAGAAGAAGAAGATCCTAATGACCCTCCAACCCTCTCACCTCCCGGAAGCGATGCAAACAGCTCAGTGGATGACGAAATCTCAAACCTCAGAAGAAGGCCCGAGTATGTCCGAAAGAACCTGTCGGCATTCCTACCTGCAAGCACGAGTTGTATCTTCGTGCCTTTGTACGAATATGCCAACGTTCCGTACGCTTCATGCTTTGTATGGACAACTCAGAACAAGAAGGTCTTTGTAAAGGAAGAGATGGGTTACCTCAAAACATTTTCGCGATTAATAATGTCAGAAGTTGTTCGATTGGATACCCTTTCAGCAGACCGTGCAAAAGGCGCTTTCATATCAAACATTTCGCACGAGTTAAGGTCGCCACTCCATGGTATTTTAGCGTCAGCAGAGCTTCTCGACGATACGAGATTAGATACCCTCCAACGAGATTTTTTGACGGCGATCGAAAGTTGCGGGAGGACACTTTTGGATACCTTGAATCATGTTCTTGATTTCTCAAAACTCAACCGATTGCAAAATGATCGCAAGAACGCACATGCTAGTCCTCTATCTTCACCCGACAAAGTAGCCACACAAATGGTACAAGACATTGATCTCGCAGCCGTCACGGAAGAGGTTGTAGAAGGAGTATTCGCAGGTTTTGACTTCAGAGGGACCAACAGCCATATAGTTCTCGAGAATACAAGCACGACGGATATCATACCTCTTCAACCCGACGTTTCTGCTAGCCCGAACGGCGAAGTACCCAGACGAGCTTCTACAAACAGATCTAATCCGAAACGAGACATCGAAGTCATTATCGATATAGACCGCATCGACAACTGGCATTTCCGGACCGAGGTTGGCGGATTTCGAAGAGTAGTCATGAATCTCGTTGGAAATGCGCTCAAGTATACCGATAAAGGATACGTCCGAGTCAAACTAGAAGCAGAGGCATATGCTGAAGATGAATCCGACTCGGCTACAGCGGGCGATCCGAGGATGAGAGTAATACTGACCGTCTCCGATTCTGGCCGTGGCATATCGAGAGAGTTTCTAAAAACCAAGCTATATGTCCCGTTCAGCCAAGAAAACGCCATGAGCTCCGGTACGGGTTTGGGTATGAGTATTGTTCGCCAAATCCTCGACATTCTTGGTGGAACGATCGAAGTCAAATCGGAACTAGGTGTTGGGACAGAGGTAACCGTCACACTTTTACTCTATCGAACTTTCAATCCGCCACAAAGCACGGCGGCGAGTTCAAAAGATCCCAAGGAAGACGTAGCTGCATTAGTCAATCGAGCGAAGACTGCTGCTAGCAAAAAAACCATAGCATTCCTAGGATTCAACGACTCAGTACCAGCCACGAGATTGATGAAGAACTCACTCGCGAGATGCTCGAAAGATTGGTACGGGATGAATGTTGTCGAAGAGGATGCGGCTACCTCCTTGATGGATTTTGTTGGCAAAGCAGATGTCTTGCTTGCGAACGAGACGTCACCTTTTCTCACGCAATTAGGAGTAAAGGGCCATAAACCCCCAGTGATCATACTTTGCTCCAATGCTGGACGGGTCGACATGTCAAATTTAACACTAGCAGACAAAGGCGGAATTCTCGACTTTGCATCCAAGCCGTGCGGACCCAAGAAACTTGCGAAAGCCTTGTTATTTTGCCTCACTAAAACGCACAACTCGAGGAGGTCTTCGCATTCATCTAACTCTTCGGGCCGAACTGGGGTGTATCGTACTTGGAATTCATTCTCGCGATCGGCGGCAGACCGTGAGAAAAGCTTTGCATCAGCCATCGAAGACGAGGGCCCGACGGGTGCTGTCAGGATATCGCCTCCGGTTAGATCTGGAAGTTCGTCTAGTGAACCGGTGGTATACGTCGGTGGTGTCGGTCCTATATCACCCGCTGCCGGTTCGAGCGCAGTCCCAATGTCATCCTCTCCAGGTCGGCAAAAATCGATTCCGTTTCTCGAAGACTTTCAAGCCGTCCGGTTCAAGGCACAGGCACAAACACAGGCCTCCATGCAAAGTATATCAGGTATCATGCATAGGGATAACAAGGGTACGCTAGCGCCCGCCTCGCACCATATGCACCAAGGGCAACACCTCGTCGACGGAGCGTTGATTGGAGAAGGCGTTGAAATTGATAGGCCACCTTTCGCATCACCGGTAATCGAGAAGGACAACCCGTTACGGCCAAAGTCGTGGGCGCAATGGCAGAGCCTTAATGCTTCGGCGGACGGTGATGACACCCCCCCAAATTCCGGACCACCAATCAGGGTGGTTAACGCCAAATCCGAAGAGGTGGTTGAAGAATTGCGGATACTCTCTGGCACACCGTCAATCCTTCTCGTGGATGACAACCCAACCACTATGAAGGTATATTCTCCACTTGAACTAAATGAGCCAATACGGAAAAAAAAAAAAATGCTAATATGTGTATAGTTGATGGGTACATTCCTGACAAAGAAAGGATACACCTTCAGTGAAGCGGCCAATGGGCTTCAAGCGGTGGAGACATTTAGAAGACGTGCTGGTGGACACGATATTATTTTTATGGGTAAAAAAAACCATCGTTTGGAGAGTGTATCTTGGTATACAAAATACTGATTGCGTATGGTTAGATCTCCAATTACCAATTATGTCGGGGCTCGACGCAGTGAAAGCCATCAGGGACATTGAACGGACAGAAACCCGACAGAAAAAAGCCTATATAATCGCGCTAACAGGCTCGAGTAACGAATCAGAAGCTCTCGCTGCCGGCTGTGACAGATTCTTCACGAAACCTATCAGGCTAGCTGGTCTCACGGGCATTATTACGGAGTACCAACAATCGAATTCATCACATTTATCACATCGCTAGACTTGGTTACACTTTGATACGCGCGACGACATTGCAATTCACGACTTTCACGACTATATTATTTACTATTTTACTATTTCAATTCTTTGTATCATACTAGGGGTCTTTCACTTCTTTCGTTCCTTCCCTCTTCTTGTTCACTCTTCTTTCCCTTTCCCTTGTTTAATCTGATCGGAAATTATATATATAGACACACCTGGGAGGTCTTTGCGGTTAAGACTCCCATGCCAGGCGTCCATTAAGCTCTTCCTGCCCGTTTGCTAATATTTACATGATGTGATTCCCAGCACAGTTTTTCTTTTTAATTATCATCTGCATGCATGCGCCTTGTTTACTCTTTCCATCACTCATCCTATACCACTGCCATTTCAATCACGATAATGTCCTGAGCGACCAAATTCTTATATTTTATTATTACTTTACCCACTTATTATTATTCTTGCCCGCGGATATACTATTATTCCTATTACTACTGCCATTATTACTGTATCAAGGCATTTCTGGGCATATTATTCTTTCTATGGTTTTGATGTTACAAAAATTTGGCATTTAGCTTAGCTCCAACATATATCACACACTCTGTATATGTATATTTCTTATCTTTTCAATTGGTGAGAAGAGGAAAAGAAAAAAGCAATGTGCTCTTGGCTCTCGGGGCATTAAAACGGATGCATTTATGAGATATTTTATTCTTTTGTGCGCAGTCAAACAACGTCACCACGACATCACGAGTTCGAGTTGCACAAAAGCAAATGTGTGCATTTCTGTGGCGGTGGATGATTTGAATCAGTCCACTGCATTGGCAGCCAACCAGCTGGCATCTCGACAAAACCAGTTAGTTGACTCGAGCTAACTGTGTTCGATTGGAGTGCATTTGAGATGCAGATTTTCCTTTTGAAGAGCCCTACTTAGCAGAGCAATCAATAAAATATGGAATATCCCAACCAAGCTAAGCTTAAATTAAGTAAAAGAAAACGGCGATGCGCGATGGGCCCCCACACTAGATCCTTGAAGCATTAATTGAAGCTGGATCACAAATGTTGACCAGTGACCATGCACCAACTGCTATCGGATCGATATCGAACGATTCGACCGCCGCCTTGTCCCACGATATGCAATCACACAAGCTGGGAAAGAAACATGTGCATGCAGCTTAACTAGATATTCGAACCGGCTCACGCGGGGAAAGACGCACGGATTCCCATCGAAATTCTGCCCTTCTTTTCCGAAGTAACTTGAAGTGGTGAATGGGGAGATCACGCCGGAAATGCTGGATTGTGATTTGTTAGAAATGGCGTCACCGATGCAGAGGAGATGCCCTGCATGAGTAAGTGAATGAGTGAGTGGGTGAGCATTTGTTCACAAAATCGCAAACCACAGTTCCGAACAAGTATCTTGCTTGTATCACGAGAGGACTGATATTTTGGCTTCGGACGTTCGCCACGATTTAATATGGGTGTTCGAGTTGACTTTTTTAAACATCCGACCGTCGGCCGGTTTAAATTAATTGTAGGAGATAAAAAAAATTTCTCGAACCCATGTTATTTTTTTTCTCCGCGCGAAAAAATGATAGCTCGGATAGCTTAAAGGTTTATTCCCTTTTTGTTTTACACTAAAAGCGCAGGAGGATTAGAAATCAACCGCTGCAGGAAAGCCTTTTTATTTCAAAGCAGAGGAAAGCGAAGAGCCCAGGTGTGTATGCAACCCCCCTCTTCGGAAAGGGAAAGGGTGTCGGGTTGCCTAGGCCGAGGAGCTGGAGAAGGTAGAAAAGAAGAAATTTAAGAGAGGCCTGGCGGGGAAGAGCCGGTATGTTTTTTTGTTTTATATTTCGATTGAAGGATTATTATATCTATCGTAACTGTGGTTTCCTCCTTCGATTCTTATTTGCATTGGAAATGCAAATATCATTATCGTATTATTATCATTATCATTTATTTTATTTGTAACGATTCGATAGTTCGGTTTGATAGCGAGAATCGGTACAACAGACAGAACGACGGATGTGTGTTGCAACGGTGATATTTAATATATTATTGATAGCGATTAGAGTTGACGTTTAACTCTCGTCATTCCATCAATTGCTCATCCGTCGCTTTTATATTTACTTTTTGGCAAAAGTCTCGCTGCTGGAAAAAAAGAGAGGAAGAAGAAGAAGAAGAAGAAGAAGAAGAAGAATGGTCAAGAGAGACGTTGAATCTACCGGCATGGCCATGGGGTCGCACGGCTTTAAATCGAAACCAGGCAGAGCCAGTCCTGCCGGCCAGGACAATGGCGCCATTCCGGCAAACATTTCGCACGTCAGCAAGACGGACACTGTGCTCATTGGTATGCGTTCCTTTTTTTCCTATTTTCTTTGCTATTTTAAAGAGATCCCTTCAATTCGGTTTCTGCTTATCAATCAGATCAAGCTTTGGGTCACTTGATGGCGATCCTGCGCGGCATCCTGCGGGTCTGATATGCACGAATCTAAGCTGATAGAAGTATCTCTTGATTAGGAAACGGTCCCTCTGCACTGACATTAAGCTATCTCTTACACGGGAACGAGCCGTGGTATAACCCCTCAGAGCCTCATCCGGACGCCGTGCTGCATCGAAAGCTCCTGAAAAGGATTGGAGCTACCCCTCTTACGGAAAAACCGCAGGATGTCCCTCTCTATGATGTCCTTCAGACGCCAGAGGACTGTGATGACATTACCTGCCATTTTCCAGCTGCGTGTTCCATGTCGTATTCCACCGCTGCTTTGCCTGTGAATACTTTCATGGATACTTTGTTAAGGCCGCTTGTGGATATCGATATAGAGGACTGTAAGAGCCGGGTTAACTGGAAGAAGACAGGTTCTGTGGCCGTCCCGCACGTCATACTCGGAGAAGAGTCTAGTGCTGGTGGACAATGGGCTGGCGATGAGGTCTGGTTTGGAGATGAGGTCGATGAGGAAGGCGATAACGGGCTTAAAACTTTGAGGTATGCAGACCTTTACTGGCCATTTATTATTCGAATATATCGATATAGGTTATTGACAGACTGCTCACTTGTAGCTACGCCGACTTGCTCTCACTTCCCGGCTACTCCCTCAGCGACCACTACAAACAAAAATACCACAAGGAAATGGATACATACTACCGGCCAACCAGACGACTGGTAGCAGACTATTACGCCACATATCCTCGCAAAGTTGGTATCGAAGACGTTCTATACCCCGGCACAAGCGTTACAAACGTCGAGCGAATAGACGACAAGTCCGGCTTCAACTTTCTAGTCTCCATCAAACTTAAACCCAGACCCGGTGTTTCCTCACCAGAACCCACAACGGCGCACGTGATACGTTGTCGAAACGTCGTTCTCGCAACTGGTATATTCTCCCACCGCCTCCCACCGCCTCCGCTATTCGCTCCCTTCTTCGACGGTAACATCGAGCAAGCTCCGGATGTGGCCGTTCGTGCAGATCCCGAAAAGAATAAGGAGCTACTGTCGCTGCTGGTAGTCGGATCGGGGTACACGGCTGCTGATGCGATCCTGTGTAACCAGGGGAAACGGCCAGTCGTTCACGTTTACAGATGGGATCCGGAAGACAGACCCTCGCCATTGCGCGGCTGTCATCCCTCGGCGTACCCGGGGTATGCGGGTATCTACAGGTATATGAAGGAAGCTGCGGCGAACGGACCTACCGCGGGTTCGTACCAAGGATTTCCGAACGGGACTGTTACGGAAACACGGGAGGATGGAACTGTCCAGATCTCCTATAGATCAGATGACGGCAATGAGCAGATCAAACTTATTAAAGTAGTGGATATTAAAGTGTGTATCGGGCGGCGCGGGAGGCTGGATTACCTCGCTCCGACGCTGTGCAAGGAAATCGGGATCAAGAATCTAGATTACGGCGGCATGGAACGTAATCACAAAGAGATCAGAACTCCCTTAACCAAAGTATCGACGAGAAGACATTCGAATAGAAACCCGAAGCCGATATTGCACCCGACAACATCACATACCGTGGGTAAAGTCTGGGTACAGCATAACAGTTTGCGGGAACGCGTGGAGAAAAATGTGGAGGTCACCCCGAACGTTTTCATCATTGGAAGTCTTACGGGTGATTCTCTGGTTCGCTTTGCGATGGGAGGGTGTGTTTATTCTGCCGGCAGGATAATTGCGAATAATGGACCGATTCCGGAGTCATCGGAGCCGTCAGCTGCATCGGAGACTTCGTCCATGTCGGAGTCTGATGAAGTGAAGGGGGCTGAGCGGAAGGCCAGGAGACGGGGATCTAAATGTGTGGTGGCATAGATGGGTATACGGTACGGAGGTTTACGATTTAGATCATACATATGATGGGAATATGTTTGGAACATAGCATTGTTAGCGGAGTTTGTTTTTGGTTTGTCCTAGAGAAGGGTATATTCAAGCAGGCAAGATAGCAATCTTTGGGATATATTTTATTAATGATATTTCGATGGAACACGGTAATGTCATAGAGGAAAATAATAATATGAAGCTTTCATGAGTATGTGGGTATCACAAATATAACATTTAAACCGACAATGACACCCAGGCACAACAGGCACAATCAAACAATAAGCAAGTTCAGAAATAGAAGATTCAATCGTTCAAATGTTCACTTGGAAGCAGGGGTAGTCTTTCCCAGGACATCTTCGAGGGCTGCTACATCTGTCTCAGACTTTGTAATTCCGAGCAAATCCCCACCGTTTTTCAAAGCCCCGTCATCAGTAAGCGACAATCCACGAGCCTTCTCCAGATGCCGTCGGCTCATCTTTTCAACATACAAGGCTCTGTTCCACTGCTTTTCTCTCAACCCACCAGGAACCGGTTGGTCCAAGTCCATAGCGTTACTATCGGTGTCGTCGCCAAAGACTTCTGTTGCTTGTTTCTTCAACTCGCCAACCACACGACGCAGTTCCTTAACCTGCACCGCGGCAAACTCTGTGTCCTCACCGAAGGATTTGATGCCCCGAGAGGCGTTGCTGGGAGAGAGGAGGAAAGCGAGTGGACTGTCGCTGTTGGATGAAGGGTTTAGGAGAGTACGTAAGGATTTGACAATTTTATCGTTTCGGGCGACATCGGCTTTGAGGAAGTGGTGGAGGGCGGTTGTTTCTTGGAGCTGACGTCGGGTTTGGGCGAGGGATTCGGGAGTTACATCTTTCGACGGGTCTATGGAGGATGCTTTCAACAGGTTTACGTTCTAAGAAAATCGTATGTCAGCTGCTCTAGCCGGTTACTTTTGTGGCGGTGGGGATTTAACTCACATCATGGTGCCGCAATCGCATCCAGTCCCGGACTTCGGGGGGGACGGAGAATATGTTTCGTAGGACGTAGACTTCAAACTGATCGTACGCTTTGTCAACCTTGCTCTCCATGAGCATCTCCAGCATGTGGAGTCCCTGTTGGATCTCGTTCATTGAGGCATCGTCGAATATCTCCTTGCCATCTTCGTCGGTTTCGGCGATGGAGCCGTCTGCGACGTAGCCGAGAGCGGAGGGACCGGATGAGCGGAGGTAGTTTTCTAGCTGCTGAACGGTGCCGTAGACGGACTCGTTTGCGGCGTTGATGATGTCGTCGACGACTTCCTGGGGACACAATCAGCACCCGTCTGAAGTATAAACTGGCTCGGGCCGGAGGAAGAGGTAACGCACGAGCGGGGTGAAGGTGAGGTGCTCGGTGATGAGGCTTGTGGTTTTGGGGTCGATGCCACTCATCTCCAGCAGCTGGATCTCATGATCGAAGATTGGTGGCGATGGTTGTGAAGGTGAAGGTGAAGGTGAAGTCTAAGTTGTTGTTGTTGTTGTTGTTGTTGTTGTTGTTGTTGACAGGACGCGACCTAAACAACGAGCAGACAAACATCATGAACGAATGCATCCCGGATACGAACGATATCACCACAGAACGACAATGCGCGCAGACATGCATGCGAAGCTGACTCGGAAATCTCGCATTCGGTTGTTCCACGGCAGGAATAGCGGGCACAGCGATATATCACCATCTGGCAACTTGTCAATTTACAATTGCTCTGCGCATCGTAACGGGAGGTCAATCGAAGCTATGTATCGCCGGGATTCAGCCGGCAAGCTGGCCTGCTCGGTTTTACGCAATGCAGGAAAAAGTCTGATGGGACTTATTTGCTCGACTATCGAAACAGACCTATATGTTCCTGCTTTTATAGTCGGGCAAGCTGTCGACCGACGGTTCATTGAGGCATCGCTCTCAGGCTAATTGGGCAATTCCGGTGATATCTGTGCCGTTCGATGGTGCGCACATGTATCACGACCTTCAAATGCAAATGAATAATTAGCCTCGGAGCTGATGAATAATAAGAATAATAAGAATGATAAGAATGATAATGATAATAATGATTGAACTCGTCTCAGCCACTTTAATTTCGTCCCATCTCTCCTCGTGAGCACCACGTTGTAGTGGACGATAACCTGCAGAATGGGATGGAGTGTATTTGTCTCACTGCGCTGGTTGGCTGCTGCCGAATCCACCACACCGCCGCCTTCTCTTCCGGCCTGGACCACGACTCCACGATCAATCGCACCCAACACCGACACCCGTCTCGACAGATCACGGTGGAATAGAATAGATCCCGAGGAGCTCCGGCAGTCGACCCCATGCATACACTAACGCACCTCTTTGAAAGAAATAAAGAAGGAGAGAAAGCATCAGTCCTCTGTCCAGACCCTCGACACCCTGAGGCCGAAAGTGACAAACCTTCCTGCATTTGCGACCCAGCTCGACCCGCTTCGAAAAGCCCCTGCCCGGCACACCCAAGCTCGACGCTCGTGCTCATTGATTCCAGCAGCAGCAGCGATAGGTGCCTGTGCTCATGCTCCACCAAAGCAGGATTCTCGTTCCAGCAACCCTTGACTTGGAACCACTTCACGAAACGTTCCGGCTGAACTGCCTGCATCTCACACAGTCCCCACCTCCAAAATAGTACATTATACCTTTTACTTCCTATACTCGGTCCATTTTGATATTCAGGTACGTACTATACATCTCACTACGACATCATCGAACAGCGCCAGAATAAGAAAAGAAAAGAAAACAAGGGAATCGAAAGAAAGGCTTGACCTTGGCGGTTTTCCCGATAACGATCTCGGTTTCGGAAGAATAAGGTGCAGTTGTTCCTTCGTTTGACATGGTGGGAATTAAACAGCCACAACAAAGAATTCCCTTCCCTACTCTCCCCGTCACCATACATTATCAGAAACCTCCTACATACACCATAGGGGGGCTAGCTAACATTTTGCTCCCCCAAAAAGAAATACTAGCCCTTCTCTTTCTCCTCCAAATTGAAGCAAGGGAGACCAACCCAGAAAAAGAAAAGCGCACAAGCGCCAAAAAAAAGACCGGCCATCCTGGTGTTCTGGAAGTTTACCTTTTTCTGCTCTGAAGAAGAGGTTCGTTCATAATGGAGGTACGAGAACTCGTTGCTTTCGAAGCACACTTCTTTTTTCATGTCCGCTATCCCGTTACCCCCCTCTCAGACAAGCTCGCTCTGTGCATCTTATTTCGTCCTGCAACTATTCAAAAAGAATATTCTTTGCGAAACGTCCACCCATCAGTTTATCTTCCAAAGGAGAGCTGTTGTCTTTATTTAGTTTAATCCCCTTCACCTTCCCGACAATTTTTTATTTTATCCCTCACCTCCATTTGCTCTCTTGTATGTTGTATAATCTGGTTCCGGGTGCGTTGATCAGGTACCGCCCTGTGCAGCGCTAGCTCGTACTAGCAGCCAGTCAGCCAGCCCTACACTCCTACTTTTTCACACTCATGATATGTCGTACAAGCTACCCTTGGAATCAACGGGCTTCACGTAATCTACAATAACTACCATTGCCCTGCTCAAGTATTTTTTTTATTTGTTTATTTTTAGAACAGAAGCCAAAGAGAGTCCTGTTCAGATATATCGATCCCCAAAAGGCATCTTCAAGCGGAGGGTGAACTTTGGCGATATCCAAGCCAATAGTCATTGCTTTCTTACTCAGCCTCTTCGACACCAGTTACTATTCAGTATACCATTTTGCTTTTCAAATACGAACAGTTTCATAATCTACAACGGTGTGCTAGGTCTATAAGGTATGAAAATTTTCACCTCTCTTGGCCGTGCTGTCCATCCACCTGTCTATCTCCTTTGTTATTCCGTATCATGTCGCTATATGTATACATATATTTGAATCGAAGAGACCGTGGCTGATCTACCAAATCCCCTAGCTATTAGATACTTCGCTCTGGGATTTTCCGTCTTCGAAAATTGCAGCTGAAAGTACCGGCACCTCCCTAATCGTATTATTATTGTTACCCTTATTCCCACAAGATCAACCCTCTGGCTTTTATATATCTTGATACCATCCAGAAAATTGCCTTCATAATATACCCCAGACCGCTGCTCGATCTGCTTTTCCGCATTTGATACCCAGCAATAGACGATAGACGACCCTTTGGTCTTTTGGTTTAGAAACTTGCGTTCCGAAAGGGGTTTGATCTAGCGGACTCCATCTTTTGTTTAACCACTGCGCATATAGATCGCTTCGTCTCGTTTCTCTTTTGTTATACCCTCTTGGTATTTTTTTCGTTTCTCCTGCTGAGCTTTCGCTATCAGCAGTTTGGTCACCCAACTCGGCTTTGCCCTGGCATTAACAAGCAGGTTGGTATTGCGGGTGCGATTCCTTTCGATATATTTGAGTATCTCTCAAAATTTCGCAGTTTGCTTCCTTGCTCATCTGTCGCCGTCTGTTTCTTTATTTCGCATTAATTGCTATCTGAACCCCGTTTATAATATCTTGATCCTTCCAAGCTTCGACATCACCCTTCTCATCAACCCTCCTCCCAAGCGAACCTTACCCAAGTGCGACTCGTTCTGTACTGTTTTTAGTCGCTATCTTCACGATGATAGGCGGCTCTCGTCCTCAAAAACTCAATTACTCACTGGAACGATGGATGCAGGATCCCTCTCCTCCTTTACAGTCACCGACACCGTCAAAAGTGTCAATGCAGAATGGCCCAATCCCCAGAGTTCGAGGCGCCCCGCGGCCCCGGTTGTTACTGCAAGGTCAACGAAGGTAGCTATCCCAGACATTATATCTATATGGAAGACTGTTGAACTGAGCATAAAACTTGCAATTGTACATAACAGGAGCGGAAAGTCCTCGATCAGCTCTGTGGTCTTTCACAAGATGCCTCCTACCGAGACTCTCTTCTTAGAATCGACAACACGAATACAAAAGGAGCCTGTCAAGTAAGACTCTATGTTTCTCACCCAACGCAGGCAAGCCATTCCAAGAAAAAGATCTAACAGTAATAAAATGTAATCAAATAGTTCCTTCATGGACTTCCAAGTATGGGACTTCCCAGGCCAAATTGACTATAACGACGGCGATTTTGATCTTGAGGCCATATTCAGCGACACAGGGGCTCTCATCTATGTCATAGACGCTCAAGACGAGTATCTGGACGCCCTAAACCGTCTGCACCAAACCATAATCACAATCCAGCGCTTCAACCCCTCAATTAACATTGAAGTCTTCATCCACAAAGTCGACGGCCTCTCTGACGACTTCAAACTCGACACGCAACGTGATATCGTCCAGCGCACGACCGACGAGCTCGCCGACCTGGGGTACGACGGCATCCACATTAACTACCATCTGACCAGTATCTACGACCACAGTATATTCGAGGCCTTTAGTAAAGTCATCCAAAAACTGTTGCCGGAGCTGGGAACGTTGGAGAACCTGCTCAACGGACTTGTCAGCAATTGCCGCATAGAAAAGGCATTCTTGTTTGACGTCCTGAGTAAGATTTATGTGGCTACGGATAGTTCCCCGGTTGATGTCCAGAGCTACGAGATATGTTCGGACTATATTGATGTCGTGCTCGATATGACGGAGATTTATGGGTATGTTGAAACCGGTTTTTGGGGGTTCATATTACCTCCTGTTTCTGAAGCTACTTCTTGTTTGCGTTGTGTGTGTGTGGTTTTTTTATTGTCAAGCAGGCTGACCGTTCCGACGCGATACGATAGATACGACCGAGGCGAAACAGAAGTAAACGCGATCGAGGAGACCAAAAGCTCTATTGGTAGCATGGAAGACTGGTCACTGCCTGATCAATCAAGCGTTATGAAACTACAAAACGGAATGGTTTTGTTTTTACGGGAGATTAACAAGTATGAATCATCACATTCTTTCGTAGCTATTGACAGATACCCGACGAGATACCGGCGCTGACGTCTGACGCAATGTAATTGCCCTAGATTTCTTGCCCTGATCTGCATCATGCGTAAGGAAAGCTTCGAAAAACGCGGTCTAATCGATTACAATGTGCAAGTCTTTCAACAAGCTTTGGAGAAAGTCTTCGAACTTCACAGATAGAAACATGGAGGCAATCCCGTGTTGAAGCTTGATTGCGACGGTTGTTCGCTCTGTATTATCAAACCGAAGAAAAAGAGGGCGCAGCAAGAAATGGGGCGCAGCGGTGTAACTGATAGTGGTGGTGATGATGATAACGATATCGATGATAGGGGCCAACTGGGCATCACAGACGTGGAGGATCAAAACCACTATCAATAGCGAGACAAGAAACGGGAAGAACGTGACGTGTGGCGCCGGGGGCTGTGTTAACTCGCTAGCTGATCAGGCCGTAATAAGTCGATAAAAATGAAGGCCTTATACATTACTTAAGCTGGCATCTCGAGACCCTCAAGCTGCTCTAAATCGTATTTCCGTTGAACGTTTGACCGCAAGGAGGTCACCTCCCCGTGATCTAAATGAGTTGATCGGCAGCCTGGTTTCCTCCTCCCTGCCCGGCATCTCGGATTGACTTCTATAGCTCTCAGCTTTGTTTCTAGCCGACTTGGCCTACACCCCAAGAGCCAGTACAACGGTTGTACCCATGATTTTGCTCACCAGGCGTTTAACCAACCATTTAAGAAAAACCGGTGGAGCTTTCCAAACTCCGTGTGATATTTTCCCTGCATTGACAAAGTGGTTTTGCATGCTACTCAATAATACTGGCTGTTTGTGTTGCTTCAGCCACCATATTTTATAGATGGCGAACCGGAGGTGGCAATGACTGTTTGAGGGGTAGCGACGTAGATGTGCCAACCAACACCCTTCCTGCTCTTGAAAACAAAGCTATCCCTTTGTTGACAAGAAAAAATACATTCTCCGAGTCTGGATCAGCTGCAAGGGCAGTTCCTGGAGCTTCCTATTCTTGAATCATCTCTTCCATTTATCGGTTTCGCCTCTGCCTCGCTCTCCTTTTGTCGAATCCGCCTAGTACCTTTAGATCCTGTCGAGCTAGTTCACCAATCCCACTTTTGTTTCCCGGTCAACCCAGACCCATCGTCCGTCCGGTCCAATGATAGCTAGGGCGGGCTCTTGCTAGTTTCGGCGAGGGCAGGGCGGACCCCAAAGCGAAATGAATGAAGGATTACTTGTGCAACGAGAAGATGGAGATGAACCTGTCGGAGGGACATTAAGCCTCGCTGAGACCTCGCTATACTCCGCCTCGAGGGAGACTAAGCAAGAAGCTCAATATCCGGAGCAACGCTAATGTCGCGAGCCGCAGACTCGAAGCAGACGCCGATTCGGCTTCCTCGATCAGGAAGCCTGGTGATCCCTGAAGCTTGACTGCTTGCGCCCAGTTCACCTGCCTAGTTTCTCTTCCCCTCGGGGTCAAAAACACGGATCGAATGCGAATGCTCCAGGTCCGATTTCGCCTCTGCTGGTTCCGTTAGGCTGTGTTTGGTTGACATTGAAGTCGCTATTACAATTTTGGTTCCCTGTAGCTGTTCTCCGAACCATTGGTATCTGAGAGCAACCAGATGGCCGTTCGTTCGACTCACCACTAATCCCAACATGGGTTCTCTCATTCGCTGGAAATAAAACGAAGAACCAATACAACCCGGTTGGCCTCAACTGATTCGATTCATCGCCCCCTTTTCGCAAAATGGTTCTCTCCCGACGCTTCTGAGCATCCATACCTGGTTCTCAAATCATTGAAGATCTGAAGTACACAAGTACTTAAGCTAGTGAACACGACCTCCATCTTCTTCTTCCTCTTTCATTTATCCCATTAGTTGGCATGACCAAGTCAAGAACAGCAAACTCCCGTTCGCTCCCGATAAAAGCCCCCGACTTCAGTCTTCGATAAGAGCGTGCCGCCTGCAACGACATACCAACATCATCCGTCTTCCTCGTCGGAAATCCACTCTCGTAACCAGACCCTCTCGCGGATCCTCTTGGTCTTTATTGACGAGAACCACCGTATTATACTCTATTCTCTCCGAGTTGCTCGCCGTGCTCGTATGTTGACGCGTCGTCGTAAATATTCCCCTTTATTGATCGATATCTGACTAGAGAGAAACAGAGACTCTGCCTCTTGGACCAGCGTTTCGACATGAGCACCGGGCCTGATACCCCTCCTCCAACCGACCCGAAGAACACACAAGACCTCGGACCAACTGCCGTCCCAGCCAGCATGTCTGCTCAAGACATACCTCCACTCCAAACAGGCACAGCCAAACTTGAGACTGGGTCTCAGGTGTCAGCGATTGAGAGTCGTAAAACTAGTCCGTCAACTTATTCTCAACAAGAGGAGCGAGGTAGCGCATCAGAATTAGACAGTGAGGGGGAGCCTAATGTCCCGCGAGCTCCCCAGTCTCCGGTAGTAGAACGCTTTGTTGCTAGGCTCCCGGCAAACAGCCCGAGCCACTCTCAGTTCCTCGGCGATAGATTGCCCTTCGCGGAAGAGAATATGTCATTGAGGCGTGAAAGAGTCGATGAAGCCATAGAGCTGGCGCTCAAAAAATTCGGTAATACTGGGAGCAATCCACCAAAACCACTTGACGTATTTGACCGTGACTTGGATATCTGATGATGAGACCGAGGTGACGAGGGACAGGTCTCGTTGCATTTCTTTTGTACTACGGAGAGTTGCACTTCTTCTTTTCATTCCTGGTTCCCCGTTTGTCACGGGTTCGAGTCCAAATGTTTGTCGATTTTTGATATTGTCCATGTTTTCTGAGTATTTTTGAATTTGTTGAATTTTTGGCGGGAGGTGTGTGATAGAAAGCGATCTCGTTTATACAGAATGTCCCACCAAGATATCAGCGGCACTTTTTTATTCTGCTTTTTTCTTTTATTTTACTATGTCTTTCGTCTGGCATTAGTGTTTGGTTTTATATACCTATATCTTTTTTCCTCTCTCGCTTTCGTTTTACCATGGAGCGATATTTTACAAACTTACCATTTCGATAGACTTGCATATTACATTGATGCATTTCGCTTAAAACCCATGTTGTTGCCTTCGTAGCCGCTCAGAGAACCCCCTTGCATCGATGCGGCCGCATTGTTGGGCGGCAATTCATGTCTTGGGTGAATTCGAAAGCCTTGTCGTGCTCTGAGTATAAGTTGAAAGGGATATCCGAACGTCAGGAAATTTTTGGCATCAGTCGTCCACACGACGCGACTCAAGTATATATATATCGACATGAGATTTCGCATTGAGAATTTCGAATCTATTTAGGCAACCACTCAGCTGCATTGTAATTAAAGTAAGACCCCTCGCGAAATGCTCCGGAATAATAAAATATATCGAAAGTTGACACCTCCTGTTTGATGGGGCAGTGCCCCTTGGAAAAATAGTTAATTCGACACAAGTATCCAGAAGTACTGATGCTGCATTCGATGAGATGTCGGTACTGATTCGAAATTGCCTTTAAATTAGGAAGCACACCTGAGCTGAGACAATAGGAAATTCGAGAACGAATCGAGGCACCATCGATCGGATCAAGTCATATTTCAAGCCACTTGAATGTGGACATGTTCAAAATAGCGATATGTCCGAGGATTGATCCCGTGGGCGTGTCTATATCATTATTGTTGTTCTTAGTCGTTCTTTCCAAGAATAGCCTTGTTTGTTGCTATGCTATGCGACAGGGCAACAAAATAGTATGCGACAGGAAGAGCTGCCTCGTGAGGTATACGGCCGGATTTCGATTTCAAGGACGCGTTTCGAGTTTCTCGAAGGAAAAAATGCCGGATTACGTGTATAAATACGTACCTATGAAGGAAGTAGTCTTGGAGCGGGGGGACTCAAGAGTCAAATAGTCGGACATAGTACTGTTGGCCGAATTCTTTCCGTGAATTTCAGTACTCAAGGTCAGGCATCTTCCCGAGGTTGCAAAGCAGATTTCAAAGGATCCGGGTGGTAGTCGGGTCTCCTCCTTCGACCGATCGGAGTGATCGCCTGGAAGAATGCCAGAAAGTGTTCGAGTCTATAAAAGATAGTCTCGGGATAAAAAGAAAGATATCCAGATCAGTAGAGAAGACTAGTCCGACGGAATCCGGGTCGGGTGTCGGCTGGGAAGGTTGGTTCCATCCGGTTCCTATTTGGAAGCAATCTGATACGCGGAAAGTTTTCGTGAATCGTTGGCTGGATAGACGACGGAGAACCAGGGTGATGGAGAGGAATATGCCGTGGGATGAGAGACAGATACCCACAGTATGGCTTTCGATCCTTAGTCGTTTTCGAGGCTGGGTCCAGAAAGTCTCTCCACATCGCGAAGCTTCTTGGGCTTGCGGTTCCGTGCTCGATGCTGGATCATCGTGACGAGATGAGAGGTCGCGAGGTGGAGGAGATAGAAAGGTAGAGCCAGGAGGAGGATACAGAATATGAATATAGTTTGGAGGATGGATGATAAAAGGTCGGCGAGGGAGCCTAGCCAAAGATTGGGTCTATGGAGAAAGATGAAGAGTTTACAAGTGAGAATGAGAATAGAAGAATGGCATAGAACAGAAAATATAAGCGGAGGGCGCATACAAGAACACTATGCCCATGACTTTTTCGGCTTAAAGTGATCCTCAGCGTGAAAAAAGGGCAGGCTAGTCCTCACCAGGTTGATCCTGATCGAACCCCTTGCGGACGCTGGAGCGGGGGGGCGATACCGCAATGAGACGAATAATAACCAACAGTAATAAGACTCAGAACGACTCAATTTCCAGGTTGAACCCTTTCAAGCCGATATAAACTATATCGGTAAACAAGAAGCTAGAAGGCGAAGAGATATCGACATGAAGATGGCTATTGTCCAGAAATAATTAAATCCTCTCTTTCAGTAAAAGTTTCCACGCCAAAACTTCTTCTCATAAAGAAAAGTTAGAATACACCCCGCCAGCATGCACGACAGCGGCAAATAAATCTTGAGAATTCAGAAGGCTCGAGTCCAGGAACTCAGCTGAGCGTACATTCTTCAATATGCTAATGGCAGCGAATTTCAATCAAGCAATTTCAGACATCTGCATTGCATTGCATTGGAAAAATCCTACTAGTGTAACCACAATTGCTCGGTATTGTCTTCCGCGACAAATCGAGTCATAAAACCAACCTTGTTCAACGTCAATAGTTCGAATCTTGCGTACATTGACTTGAGATATGCAATCGATACTGGCTTTGAATATTTCCTGGCGTTGGTTTTCCCGCTCAGTTACCAAACCGGCCAATTGCGAGAAGCTCCGGAATGCAAAGCCACGTACTCGAAAAATGGATAATTGGTCCCTCAACTCCATGGATCCAGCCTTTATCGATAGTGTTCCAAGGGACTATTTTCAGGTCAAAACTTACCTCGGATCATAAAGAGTCTGATAGATTCGAATCCGGACCTTTATTTCAAAATGGAACTCGGTGGATGAGATCATGACGTGGGCAACAGACAATTGGCCTCCTAAAGCGAATATTTCAATTGTGTTGATAGCGGGGTTCGCTGATGAATTTAATAGAATGGACAGATATTTACACAGGAAATACCAAGTTCAATTTTGTGCGCGCAATCGACTGGGACTGCTTATCCTTTATCCTGCACAACCAGGCCGATTTGTGCCGCCGAAAAAACAATTACAATGCCTGCTTAGCGTCCAAAGTACTTTACATGTGGGGTGGTACATCCACGATATTACAGTGCCTCGACAGTTTGGTATCGAAGTCTCCGCATAATATAATTTCTTGCACTGGTTTGAAAAACATCATTTACAAAAATGCAACACCTGTCTCCATCCAGCGGGAAAATGCTCGGAGGTGGCACAAAAGACAATTCCGGTTCGTCGACAACAGATTCCGACAAGCCTGTGTAACCCAAACCTCGGGTGCGTTGACGTTGCATCATCAGTGCATTCCAAAGTCAACGAGAGGGCCTGGGCTATCACGGAGAATACTGTGGTAGTGAAGTTATTCTTAGACTTATATGATAACTCACTAAAAAAGGAGCAAACCTTCACGCTCAATGTAATCGATCTATAAAATTCTGGATGGCGAATTGTAGTCTCGAGACCAGGCGAAGTGGCACGACCATAGTCCTTTTGATAACCGGACAAATAGGGCGGGTCACCGCAGCCCCGCATATTTCCCAACCGTGAGCCGCAAGGTCATGCACCGTTTGCGAAAACCATGCACACTTTGTCTCGTAAACCAGTGGCTCGACACGAAGGCACACTTAAGCGTGTATAAATTCCAATGGTGATGTATTGTTTATATTTTCGGGCACTGTTATAATCAAATTCTCAGACCTCAACTCCCGAATCGACACCAAAGTTTCTATAAAACGACAAACTCGATGCTTCAGCTTTTATTTAAGACGCTTTCGTGAATCATGTCGTCACTCGTTAAACAACAATGGTATCAAATGAACCAACATGCAACAACAGACGCAACGGCTGATAAAATTCAAACCCACCATCATTCGTCAATATTAACACCCGAGAGATCCTTCAACAGCCTCCTTTCTTCCTCCGTGAGCTCCCCGTGCGCTTCCTCCCATTTCTTGACCAAATCCTCTTCCTCCCCGTCAGCCGCAGTGGGAGGGTGTAATCCAAGATCGATATGCTTAGCCGGCACGCCAGGAACCACACGGCCAAGCGCAGGTCTTGGGCTTCTTCGATTCTTAGCCGCCTCTTCCTGCTCCGCCTTCAGCCGTTCCACCTTCTCCATCCTCCGTCGTCTCCTCATCGCCAAGTCATCAGCCTCCTGCCAATTCAAAAAATCCGTCTCATCCCAGTAGAGAATATTGCATCCAAGAATCGCGGCACCTCTCCAGTTCCTAGCGTTGGGGTCGACGCATAGCTTGTACGCGCTCGTCTCTTCCTGCCATGTGTTTTCCTGTTCGGTTCTGCTCCATCCGTACACTGCTGTGCGTGCAAAGTAGTCCTTCTTCGCATCGATAGTCATTGCGTGAACAATTTTGCGAATAGGTTCCGTGCTCGAACCTAACGGGTCAAAGACGGAGATCGCCCCATTACTCGCACCAACAATCACTGCGAGCGAAGTGATCGCAATACAGGTGATATTTGGCGTTCCGGGAATCTTGCAAACTCTCAGAGGAGTCAAGAGATCACTGGATCGTTTGGCGGGGTTCCCTCTAATATTGAATACCAGAACTCTTCCGTGATTTGTACCAACGGCCAGTAGCCTTGCATTCCCACCGACGGTGTTATCGTTAGGTGACAGGGGCATGCTTCTCGCCAGAGTAGATTGATCCATAGCAAGAGTTGTAATATTTTGTGGGTTCTTGCCTTGATCGAATATCTCCTCTCCGGATTTGGGTATCCGCAGACGAGTCTTTGACCAGTCATCAACCGAGCCGGCAAAAGCCTGGCTTCCCAGAATTTCTGTCTCCGGTCGTTCTAGCTTCTTCTCAGTGAAATGAGTGTTGAGGCGATATCTAAACCCTTGAACTCTCTTTTCTTCGGTGCTGGTTGTGCTAAATGTGATGATGTTGTACCCACCGAAATCGACTTCGGTTCTCCACGGTAGCTTCAAGGCGTGTATGTTTTCATTGTCTCCGACGATGAGGCCAGTGTCGCGGTAAAGGTCATCAAGGTAGAAACCGGAGATCGGTCTTTCAACTCTCGTGCCTTCAATCATAGTCCAGTGACCTTGAACGTGGTCTGCGATTCGCTTCTTCTCTTCCTCGATGGCCGCCTCTCGTTCAGCCTTATAGCCCGCAGCGAGTTCACGACGTATTTTCTTCCAAGCGGCATCGCGTTCGAGGTAGTCCATAACACTGAGGTCGTCTCCAATCGGACCATTCTCGATCTCGTTATCTGCCCTCTCAAGATCCTCGTTATCCTCCTCCTCCTCCGAGAGACCACTTTCCTGAAATGTGGGAGGAGGGTTCGGATCTCCTGAGAACGTCCAAATCTCGCCAACGATATTCTGAACAACGCACCACGGTCTGCCGAGCGCCCTTTTCTCTGGAGAGTAGTCATCATCAACCTTGACACTGATCAAGGCGCATCTGGGAGAGATCTTCCATTTTGCCAATCGAGATATTTCAAGCGTTCTATGGATCTCGTACCCAGGTGCGCGAGGGGATGTATCGGCACTCAATATGTGAACTTCTCCTTCGCTATTGACATATACCACACCGACGCCGTACTCTGAGAAAACACCGCTGGCTTCAGGTACCTTGACAATCTTATATTTCCCGTCGAGCTGCTGCTGAGCGTTACTAGCAACACGATCCCCACTGGCGTCCTGTACCTCTTTAATTTTCGCTGCTTCTACCTGTTCCTCTTCGGTTAATTCCTCCAGTCCGACTCCGGGCACGGCGCCGTATCCCGCCAGATCAGCTATCCACACACCGGTTCCGATACCGATAAGAGCGCTGTTGGCTTCATGAGTGAGTGGATATTTCATCGGCTCCCCACTGCCGAGTCTGAACCCGCACAAAAGATTGATTCTATTCTCTCCCCATCGTCGGCCGATGACTGCGAAACTACTCGCACCGTTCTGGTGAACGTCGACGATTTCCATGGCATCAAACGAGGTAGCTAGTGTGTGTTGGGATTTTTCGTATCGCGTGAAAACCATAGTGCCGCTTTCATCTTCGGTCTTGAACGTCCCGTTTCCAGGAGACCAGACGCTTGCCTGTCCGTTGTCGACGTTGCAGGTTCTAAAGGAAGGGATTGGATGGAAATCCGGAGCGCTGTGGTTCACTTTGGTATTAGGCTTGAGGGGTTCAATATCAAAGTTGCCGAATAGATGAGAGATAGGCGGCTGTATGAGATGCATCATGGACATGATTACGCTCTTCGGGATGGTCTTCAGGTGGGTGGACTTGAACTGCGGCTCGACGTAGGTGTTGCTGGTGCTACGGTTCCCGGCCTCGCGAAGCTCGGGTCGAGCCTTGTTCAGATTCCGAAGAAGCCGAGAACGGAGAATGGCCTCGATGCGCCAGTGGTTCGTTTCCAGATCTTCTGGGTGGAGTTTTGCCTGGGCAGGATCCGGCGGGGCGGTCAGGGGGGTGAACTGTCCCTTGGAGTCTGGAAACCATTGTAGGAAGAGCAGGCGCCATGTGTGAGGGGACGATATGAGCTTGTGGAAATACTGATTTGTGAGGGTCAGGGAAAGCAGTGATGGCGGATCGAGATAGGCGATGATGTGTCGTAGGATTTCTTAAACTCGAGTCTCAGCTAATATACCAAAAGTGAGGACGAAACGGGGTGGTGGTGTGTACCTATTGGGACTTTGTAGATGTAAGTTTCCCGGGGCGGTCCCTTAGACCGAGTCCTCATCATCTCCGCCATCTTGAATATAGTCGAAGGGGTCGGTTAGATTCGAGTCAAAAATATTAATGCTAAAATGTTTTTGGATCGTGGAAGATGGTTGCAACGTTTTCGTCAACCTCCTGGACCTTCGTAATGTGTTTGGCGAGAGAGGGTTACGATCTGGAAGTATGGGTGAAAGCAAAGGGACGGGATTGGGATGACTCCAACGAGAGGGTAGAAGTCGAGTCAATTGACGTATGTGGAGATGGCGACGAGGGTGAGCAATGCGAGATCCTGAAAGCCTGAAGGAATCTGAGCATAGTGTTTGCAGCGGGCTGACACATCCTCGAAAAGAGGGGCCGCGCCGCTTGAGCGCTTAAACCGATCCAGTAGACCAGCCAAAAGCGAAAAATGCAATCAGTGATTGTGATTTAATTCTGGATTTCACGACACGACAGAATATAAATATATCTAAATATGAGTTTAAGAGATGATATAATTGCATTCAGAAAATACATACAAGAAGAAAGAGGCTTTTGTCTATTCAAGGACAATCAGATTTCGTTTTGTACACAACCGTGACCCGGGTTAAAGGCAAAATGCTTTGCAGATGATACAAATGCGGAACCAAAGCGAAAGTGCTTAGCTACGAGGTGAAGAAAAAAGGGATACCATGCTTGCCGATATCCGTCGTTCGCAGCGGGAAACCGAATAAAACCAGAACAATATAGATAGAAAAAAGAAATCAAATCAAATCAAATCAAAACACGCAAATTCGCTTCATAACCTTCGTGACTCCGTAGACCAAAGAAAAACGTATCGCAAATCGATCTTGTCCCTGACTGAGCAGCTCTGGAATGGCTGTAGGCTGTCGGGTAGTTTCAGATACGGAGCAGCGAGAGAGAGAGGGAGAGGGAGAAAACATGTTTTAAAAAACTTGGGGTTTCGATTCTTTATTTTTTCAGGTCATCCATTTCCTTCCCAATCTCATCATATGCCGCATTATTGTCAGGGAGGAAACCGTCGGCTCCGTTGCTGGGCTTGTTGTCCTTCTTCTTCTTGGTCAAGCTTCTGAAGACCTTTGCGACCTTGGTTTCCACAAGTTTTGTGGAAACGGTGCGTTTTAATCTGTCGGCCGGGTCGCCTTCTCCGGGGCCAAGAGCACGGCCGCGGTGGTTGCTATTGGTTCTAGACCAGCTAGTGCCGCCGTCGGTGGGACCAGTCGGGCTGCCAACGCCGTTATGATGATGGTCATGGTCATCGCCGTCGTGGTGGACGCAATGACCGCAAAGAGAACCTTTCTTGAGCTTGATGGGAGGATCAGCGTCCTCGGGGTTGCAATAGTCGGGGCTGCAGGGCAAGTACGGGGACTGTTCAGTTTCAGTGTGACCGCAGGTGAATTGGGTTTCCCGGTATCGACACATCTTGTGCAAATGTGTATAGTATGCAGGTGAAGGTGAAGCTTGCGTTGTCGGGGGTGTCGTGTGCTCGTGATAGCGTGGAAAACAGCAGCAGCAGCAAACTGAAGAAGTAGAATTTAATAGTATTGGGATGGAAGGCGAGCTAGCAAGATTGAGATCGAGAGGACGATCGGAGTCTTTAAATGGGAAGATAAGGGGAGAGGGAAGAGAAGCTTAAGAGAAGAAGAGGAGAAGGAGAAAAGAAGAGACGGGCGAGAAGGAGACGGAGGGATAAAACCGAGAAGGCAGGCAGCTAAGTGGATCAGAAGATGCTGACCGATTCCGACTAATCAGAGCCAGCGCTTCACGTTACAGAATTGAAATATATACAACCAAGATATTTATTTATTGGCACGACTGGCATCCTGGAATGGTTGGTGCACCGTGCTGTGTGGGAATGTTTCATCAGAATTTTCGCTCGAGGAAGGTCGCTATTGTACTGAAATTCCCCTTTCGAAGCCGGCAATATATAAGTATATTATTAATTATGATGCTCTGCACGAGACATCTTTCCTGCAGCCCATCTTTGGGTCCTGCCGTGTAACCAAAAAATTCATATCGACCAGAATACATGTACATTTTAACAGGGGCCCGGGATTGCAAATATCCATCCAAATATCGATTCTAGCCCTTCGCAGCCAAGAGATTACAAGCTGAACGTTAACCAGCTGTCGGTTCCGACGCGATGTATTCTTGACATGACAGCCCGTCTAATTATAGATTTTGTTACAGGCAGGTCGTCCGAAGAAGCTTCACAAAGACGACACCAGCAACACAATAAGATAAAATATAATTAAAATAATACTGTCCCCAGCTCTCTTTCTGACCTCACCAACTGTTGTCTCTGGGGCGCAGACTCGTCAAACCCTACTGCCTAATCGTCCAGCATGTCTACATGTTGGCAAAATAGAAAACTCTTCAAACGATAAGATAATAATAAACCCATTTGATCGTACAATTTAATACCATTCGCACGACCGAATATATACATCTTACCTTCCAACTCAAAAATAACCAAAGCAAACCAATTCTACTCGCTGCTTACTCACACAACCTGGACCCTGACAGAAAACCGTAGCATACGCCATATATGCACATCCCGCGCAATCACCATCGTACACCCCTTCTCTCTCATACCAAAAACCTGAACCCCTTGGCCACCGCAACACCCGGTAATCCCTCCTCCTCTCGTCGGCCGATATCCTCTTGGTGCAACGCTGCGGCACTCTGGTCGTCTTTGATGGATGGGGCGCCTCCAACTTCTTCTCCGCGGTCCAGCTTCTTGTTTAATTTTACCAACATGGTGCGCAGGACGGTTGCGAATACCACACCCAGGATTGACGTTCCGCAATTCACTCCCATCGCGATTGCTAACACAACTTCGTTAGCAATATTCTATGAAAGATTATGCGATCGATTTGAGAAACGAGAAAGGTCTTACCATATCGTGGTGCTGAACCCTTCGTATACATGTACGCCGTCCAGATCTGCGAGGCATTCGAAACAGCATTGATCGCAGCTAAAGCGGCAGCACGTTTGGTAACCGGTCTAGGAAGCGTTGATGAAATCCACGATAGAGCACAAACGTATCCTCCGTAGACGCTGGCCGGCATAAACATCATTGCAACTATAACCCCCATGGTAAGCACGATATTCCTTTTGTTGATGGTAGAGTCCTTACCGTATCGAGCGGCGGTATTCAACGTCGACGCAGCAATGATAAACGCCACAACAGAGACGGAAAGCGGTATGATAATATGAAGGTATCTCTCGCCCTTTTTATCCGCATGCCATGCGTTTGCGAGAACAACAATCGTAGCGAGCACCTATCCTCATTAGCATCTCACTTCGCGTTGTAGGGTATATATTTTAAATAGGTCCTTACATATGGAGGAGTCGTCAAGAGGAGAGTTTGAATGGGGCCGTATCCCAGCGTTCCGACGACACTGTATGCTATCGCTTTAGCCTCCTGGTAACGGGGTGAATCGAAAAGAATATACTCACATTGGGAAAAAGTTGGTGATAGAGCCAGATGCCACGCAACAAGTGACGAGCACCATCAAGACGTACATCTTGACGTCCGTAAATGCGAGCCTGAGACCGTGCAGGACCTTTTGAGCTTCACTGCCGTTCCAGTCCTCCTCTCCCGCATCTCTTTCTAACAGTCGAGAATATTAGCAGTTGGTTCTAATCAAAATGTAGAAAAGTAACCCACCCAGCCTCCAGCATGCCAACTGTCTTTCTTCCTCGGACAACCATTTTGTCGTCTTTGGAAAATCCGGAATAATCATCCAGATAAAGAATGCGATAAAAACCTATCCGATATCATTGGCCTCGTGTCAAACAACCTCGAATCAAGAGAATACTAACAGTGATAGACCCCTCCAGGATAAACAACCACCTCCAAGCCGATATTCCCGCCTTCCCATTCAGCCCATCCGTGATCCCCGCAGCGATCAACCCCGAAAACGCACCGGAAATCAACGATCCGGAATACAGAATCGCCGTACGAAGCGACAACTCCTTCTTCGTGTACCACGACGATAGATAAAACAGACACCCGGGAAAATAAGCTGCTTCTATAAAGCCCAGGAAGAAACGGCATGCCAACAGACCGGAGAAGTTTTGGACCGCGCCCGTGGCACCGCTGATGACGCCCCATATCATCATTACTACCGTGAAATAGATGGATGGACGGCCGATTTTGTCTAAGAACAAATTTGAACTAAACCGTAGCAATAATCCGGATGTTAGCTCTCCTTTTACATCTTGGGTAGATTTGTGAATATGACTTACGGAACCTGCATAAGAATATATCCCACGAAAAGAATCGATACCGCAGTATTATATTGGGTTGTCGATAGACCGAGTTCTTTTCCCATACCTGCTACTTGGGCGGCTGTATTACAACATTCGTTAGCATTGTCCTGGATTAGAAGAAATCAGAAAGGTATATACCTGGAATATTATTCCTATCCAGATAATTCATAATATAAACCACGATAATCGTCGGTAATAACCGAATATCGATCTTGCGCTTAAGCTTCACCTCGAGCGCCGTGATTTCTTCGTCGGAGAGGTGTTTTAGTAGCTCTGGCTTTTCGTTTACATCTCTGCGCGAGACCCGGCTGGTGGAAGGTTGGAGAGCCCGTCCGGCGACGCTGGATGCATCGTCGGATTTATGGGATGATGCTGTTTCTTGCATTTTTGCTGTATATTGAGTGACCGTCCTGCGGTTGGGTTTGGTGATGCACTCGACGATGCTATGCGATTTAAGTCGGTAACACTGGAGAAATTGAAGGATATATATATCAATTTGATACCAGGCCAGGATTGTTCCGATTCAGCGAAATTGCGCGAAAGGGCAACAGTTATTTAAATATCCAACGGAGAAAAGCGACATCGATGACGGAACGCAGAACGTTTAAGCTCTTGCGAAGAAAATCAAGCACGGAGACGATGGTGCCGTGCCGCTGGAAATGCATGTAGGATACCAGTGCTTAAAAACCGGATTGGCATTTTCTCCCCCATTATCGCAGGTGTGTAACGTGCGCCAAGCATGACAGCGAGTGGGCAGTACGCCTGCGCTCCGAGGTATTCATTGCAATTTACCCGCTGAAGCTACAATATTTTCTGCTGATCATATAAAACCGTTGAGAATTCTTCCCGGGGGCGGGTGGTGTGGGGAATTGAATATTTTATATTTCATATTGCTCTCGATTGATACCCCAGATTTGATTCGAGACAAAGGTCACAAGGTTGGAAGTGAACAGGGAAGCGCTATGACGACTGCGGCGCTACCTTGGCTCTCGATGAAAATACCACACATACAACGCACAAATACATACAACAGTGGCAGTCAACACTGCTATTAATCCGGATATTTATTACTCTGCCCAACAATCAACCTGAACATCTCCTCCTCAAACCCTCTCGCCCCAGCAGTCAACTCCTCCGTCTGTATCGCGCCTAAAGACTCCGACCCAGTCGCCAAAACGCCACTAGTACTCCAGCCGAGCACCTGATAGGTCTCGGCCTCCATCCACTTGGCCTCAACGTGCCTCGCTTGCGAAGAAACACCGGACGGCACGTACTTTAACAGCCACAGCACCCATTTATTCGATTTGACGAAATCTCTGGCGCGGGCTTTCTCCCCGACGTGCCATGATACGTGCAGACGATTCACGGATTCGTGAATCGTTTCCGCTGCGATGAATTTCTGTTTGGTGATCGCGCCGGTATCGCTGAGGAATGCGCATTCAAAACTGAAGAGACGGCCGTCGATACGGTCTTCCTGCGTGGGGTGCCATGTGTCGATTTGCATCGAGAGGAGGTAGGCGTGCCTTAGGACGAAATAACCGGGGAGAGGAATACTCGTTGCTTGTTTGGCCATCAAGCACGTCTCCGTTTCGACGAGGTGGAGGGAACGAATGTGCGGGGGTAGGATAAATTCGTAGAGTTGGAGTTGAACAAAGGTGCGCACTTGGAGTGCGGCGTGGTTTGTACCTTCTTGGATTCCGACACGATTGACGATCAGGACGCCTTGTGGGACCACGCCCTTATTCATGGCGTAGATTTGCGAGTCGTTGGGCAGGATTATGCGGTCGCCGCGTTTGAGGTCTTGGATGCGTCGGTAGTTTGACATGCTGATACCGTTTAAGGTGCCCTTTTTTTTGTCGGACGGGTTGCGTTTTAGTGTCTGCTGAGGGGCGGTGGGCGTAAAAATGTTCGAGACGGTGGTGTAGTCGTATGGAAACAAGACGATGCCGGTGGGAAAATGGTAGTCGTACCAGTCCCGGGTTTCCGGGGTGGGGAGTTGAGATTTTGAGTCTTGACGTAGGTATTGTGCATCGTTAGGGATGGAGCCAAAAGGGTCGTTTAATTTAGAGTCCCGCGATTTTTTGAATTCGGGGCTATCGAAGAAGCGGCGGCGCCATTCGATGGGAGATTCTTTGGATCTGGGGTTTTGATGACGGGGTGGTTGTGGATGTTCGATTTGTGGAGGAAGACTGCGCATACTGCGCTTGCTGTCGTTCTTTTGCGAGTTCATGATGATAATCAATGATAGGGGACATAAAGTTGAAGGATGGTGGTGAAGATAATAAAGATTAGAAATGAAGAGAAGGTCGCTGTCCAAGCTCCATCGTGTATGCTATGCGGAAATCCGCTCCAAATAGCAAAACAGCAAAAACCAAATGAAACTTATTTGTGATCACATGAAGACAAGCGAGTAGATGGTAGAACGACGCCAAAGTAGAGATGTGGTAATGTAATTTAAAAACCAGATGCTCCTTATGAATCAAAATATCAGGACGTTGTTGAATAGATAACAGCCGCCGAATCCATGATAAAAGCATATTGATTAGGTCCGCATAAGAATTCGAAAGAGCCTTCGGCGGACAAAAAAGAAAACAAAGAGAATACCCATGCAATCGTGTGCAACCTCACGTGCAGCAAAATAAAAACAAAAAAAAGTTGTAGTAGTAGTAAATAGGGCAATCATTAATCAACCGTCCCTATTACTAACCCCGACAACAAAATAGCCTCCTCTCTCTCCTTCCATGATATGGACGTTCTTCCCATCAGCGTCCAACCCGGAACTAATGGCAGCCTCAAGGGCGTCGTAGGGAGTAAGGTACCCCATCCCCTTTGGAGCTTTGAGATTGAGGTCAAGTTCGAGACTGGTGGGTTCTCTGAAAGTCACAGCGTTCCTGTGGTAGGGCTTTCGTTGGCGAACTTGGGCTGGTGGTGGTGGTCTTGGTGGAGACGGTGGTGGGGATGGGAGAGCTGGTGGGAGAGCTGGTGGGAGTTGAAAGGTAGCTCTAGTATTGAACGAGCGAGGGAAACGTCCTGGGGGAGGAGCAATCATTTGTGGAGGTGGGGCAATTTGGACCACATGACAGGAGTCAGTGAAGTAATTGCCGGTGCGGGTGTCAAACTGGTACGGATGTTATTGTTAGCAGGGGCGGTCTCGGCGTAGCAATCTTGAGTATATGTGGACGGAATATGAGATGTCACTTGATGATGATGATGGATGGTGCGAGGTATCACCAGATTGCCTAAGGCAACAGACGAGAGCAACAGCTGAGTGATAACAAACTTACAAAGTAGTTCCCGGGTGGCATTGGGTTAGCGGGAAGAGGTGCAGGGGCCTCAATTGGTGGAGGAGCACAATAAGTCTTGCGCTTCTCCTTGGTTTTGGTTTTGGTCTTGGTCTTGACCTTAAGAGTGTCTTCAACTACCAATCTGATACACATGTTGCCAGAGTAGGTAGTAGAGGAAGAAGAGGTGTATCTGATAGACATTGAAGCAATGACTGACGTGGTGATTGAGTTTTGACAATGACGATGATGAGATTTGTGATGTGGCGATGAGAGATGAGAGATGAGAGGTGACAGGTCAATGGCTGTTGACGTTGTGGTTTAAATATTGTATGCGGACGTGGCGAGGGAAAATTCACGTCTCAAACTCTTGCTCAGCCTTTCAAAATATCACCGTAGTTCAGACACCAACAGCTGTGAACCAGTTGTTGCTACACAATTATGACCGAATCCTTAGAAACTAGAATATTATCAGAGAACGGATGGCCCATCCCGGCACACCAGGTCCTCGAACTGGTCCGCTCCAAAATATACCGCCTGTGGCCGCACGCCTACATTCACAAATGCTCGACCCAGCCATCAAGTTATCCACAAGCAACGCTCTACTGGGCCATCATAGCGGACGATGGCGGAGACGCCTTTTCGGCTTCTTTGGGAGATGCACATCTGACCGGGTTCAAACACAATAATATCCGTCAAGGCCGACGGTCGACACTCTCATGCGGGTTTAGGAGCATATGCCGGGGCACCAGGTCTGGAGACGACGCTTCGAGAGGGGTCGCAGAGGGAGGTCGACTGAATCCAGCCGAACAACGGTGGTTACTGGGTTTGCTGTTTAATCAGGTGTCGTTCAACATACCTCAAAAATGGATGGATCACGTCCAGTTCGAGGAGAGCCAGCCACGAGATCACACAGCCTGGTTGCGACGGGAGGATACGCCTTGGATTGTCATCAGATATCCAAGAGGCGCATTGTGCGTCAGTTTTGGAGACAAAGGCATCGCCGCTTGAAGAGTTCCAGCGAGCTATCGGAATATCGAAGGGTGTTAATTTGTGTTGGACATGTTGCAAAATATTCTATTCGGTAAGTGCTCTATATACATGCCAAATGTCCAATGAATGATGACGGATCAATATATTTACAGAGAATATTGTAGGGAATAATGAACTATCCAGCGACGCTGGGGTCCAAGGCGGCGAGCTGATCATTCTTCTTGATCGTTTTTGCGTCGTCGTCGTCCAACTTTTGTCGCTTGGCCGGCAGCTCTTCCTTCAAGTTTGAGGCCGAATCGGATTCGACATCGAGTTCTCTTTTCGATTCTTTGAGCTGCTTCTTGGGCTTTTGCATGGCGCCGTTCTCGTAGGCTTGTTGAGGAGTGGGCCGCACGTGAGGCTGGCATCTCCACCAGGGTATGGGTAGGACTTTTGCGTCAGCTCCCGAACCGCCGGCTTGCTTCATGATGTCCTCCCACTGCTCGGGGGATTCCGGGGTTAGTTTCAACTGCTCTTCGACGACTCTTTCGAGGTCGTCGGCGATTTTGAGGATTTCATCAAATTTCCCGCCGTAGGCCTTGGCGAGAGCGTTTCTGATGAAGTGGTTTTCCTTTTTGGTGAAGACTGCGTGGAGGAGTCTGAAGAGGTGGGATTTTATGGATGTGAGAGAAGGGTGTTCTCGGACTTGCTCCCTGGATAGCTCTGTGGCTGGCTGGTCGACCCCAAAGGTGATGTCCTGGACGATCTGGAGGTACTGCCGGCACATGAGATCGACTCTGGGGAAAGTTTCCTCAAAGGTGGAGGTGACGGGGACGAACACGGCGGGGTTGTAGAGGTTGGTCTCGGCGCACATGACGGCGTCGGCACCGGTGACCCGGAGGCAGTTTTCGACGTCGGTGTTGTAGAGAATGTTGCCGTTGGCGAAGATGACGGTGTCGGGAGGGAGGTTGTCGCGCAGGTATCGGATGAAGGACCAATCAGCGAGACCGGTGTTGTGGCTCTTCTGGTCTCTGCGACGGCCGTGGACGGTGAGGATGCTGGCACCGGCGTCGAGGATCATTTTGGCGTATTCGAGGGTGTCCTCCTTGGTGTCGAGGACTCTTATTTTGGCGGTGACAGGGACGTCGAGGTCTCTGTGGAGGGTGTTGATGAGGTCGCGGATGAGGTCGGGTTGTTCCTGGAGGAAGGCGCCGTAGTGGCCCTTTTTGGCGATGCCTTGAGGGCAGCCGAGGTTGAGGTCGACGGCATCGCAATGGTGCTGGGCGATTTTAGCGGCGGCGAGGAGGTGGGAGGGATCGTTGGCGCAGAATTGGATGAGGAGGGGTCTGTCGGATTTATGGTCACCGTCGTAGGTTTGCTGAGATGAGGCAAAACGGAGGGACTGGCGACGGTAGGCTTCTGTTTCAGCGAAGAGACGGGCGTGGAACATGGGAGAGTAGGCAGCGTCGGCATTGTGCTTGCGGGAGAGGATGCGCCAGGCCTGTAAGATATTAGCAGATCAATATGTGGTACACCAAGTATATATATAAACAAAGGTCTTACCAGCTCGGAGGCATCGACCATGGGGGCGACGATGCGCTTGGGGGAGCCGATGCTGTCGTAGAAGGTCCGGCCGTGCAGCTTCTGTCGTTTTGGAGGGGTGCTAGAATTAGTCATGGTTCTGGTTCTGGCCAGCTGCAGCCGGCGAGGCAGAAAGGAGCGGAGGGGCGGAATGATGGCGGCGGCACTCGGACAGAGATGAGGATGAGGATGGGCAGAGATGAGCAGAGAATTGAGACAGCCAGGATTTGACCCGAATTGATTCACGTGAGGACGCATCCAGGCCGCGTTGGGAGACACGTCTTCCCGGGCCAGAAATTTGAGTGAATTTCGGGTTCTGAAACGCGTCGGCCACACCAGAATGTAATCACCCTTCCTATTCGGGATTAAATTATGACTATCCCTGTCTTAACATCACATTATTACCCCGTTCTTCAACGCTTACTTAAGTACTACTGTACTTCAGTGCATTCCGTCTACGAAATACAGTACACAGAGTACAGAGTACAGAACAGAGGACAAGGCAAGTGTGCATCGTTGTGCGGAGTGTTGTGCAGTGTTGTTCTGCCAGGACGGCCGAGCGTGCAGTGAGCAGTGCAGCGAGCAGGGGTGGGTGGGGTCGGGTCCGTTCTTTAATAGCGTCCGTCGACTCATCGCGAACTCACCCACCCTTCCTCTTCTTCTTCTTTTCCTCTTCCCCTTCTTCCCCCCTCCAACACTCCAACGCTCTCCCCTCTTCCCCCTCCCCCCTCCGAGTGTTCACCGTCCCTTCTTCTTCTTCTTCGTTGTGCTCTCTTGTATCTTGTCATTACGCCTCCTGTAATCATCCTTTCCTTTCCTTTCCTTCTTTTCAGTCACTTTCCTGTAATCCTCCGCAAGAAAAGCCCTGTCCTTTCCTTTCTTTTTCAGAGTTTCTTTCATTCCCCTTTTCTCCTCCTTGCGCCAAGAATATATAGTCAGTCTAATTAGTGTGTGTGCTAAATTAGCCTTTCCTCTTCCTTTCCTTTCTTTTTTCTGAGCGCGTCGAGAGTTTAAAAAGGTACTGAACGCGCCCTTCGACGCGTCTTCCTCCTTTCCTGCTGTGACCATTTCCTTCTTTCTAATCTTTACGCGTTTCTGGCCTCATTTCGTTTTCATTACTTACCCGGCAGCCCATCTCATTCGGCTCACCCCTCTTCGGCCCGATAATCATATCTCATCATAAAAATCATATCAGCACCGCTCACCAATCGGCACGCTGTCGACACCTCCCCTCGTCTGTGCCCGCCATTCGCTGTCGTTCGTCCGGTCAATCTGATAGGCCTGCCTGCCCGCCCAACAACACCCACCTGTCACTAGAACCTTCCTCGCCTCGTTGTCCCGTCCCGGCCGACACCCCACGACATGCAATTGGCCCTGAGCTGGTGATTTTTCTTCTCTTTCTCTCCATTCCCGGGAGACAGAAGGAAGGAAGAGGAAGAGAATCGGCGTCGTCGTTGTCGTCGTTGTCGTCGTTGTCGGGATACTTCCGAGTGGTGAGTACTTAATTAAGCTCGTTGTTTTGTGGAGCCTTGGCTACTTCCTCGCCTCGCAACCACACACACACACATATACACTGCACGCACTAATCCCAATCTTGGCCTCCCCCCAAAACAGAACAGCCCTGACTGCATTGCAGCCCCTTGTCATTATCACCCAATTCGACCCTGGTGAACAAGAACAAAACTTCATTCATCTCGAGCCGCTTTCTCTTTTCTGTTCTGGGCGAATTGGCTTTCTCCCAGCTCATCGACTCTTCTGGAACCATTATCGGTCCACAGACCTGTCGACGACAATAAAACTAATCGGCTCCATTGGAAACGCACTTCTCCATCACCGTCGTCGCACTTTTTTTTTTTGACCGGGACCACT
>JAJTUE010000008.1:0-108199 GCA_036971405.1 Orbilia quercus | reverse complement strand
CCCCTCTCTTTCCTCAGGATTGTTGATGTCGCTCGCTGTGCGGGTCGTCGTCGTCTGAAGCCACCCACATATCTCTCCGTCAATATGGAGGACCCAACCGCTTCCTGGCAGAATCCCTCTCTATCATTCGGGTGAGTTTCCTCCCTTCAATGCATTCCGCATGGATACATAAATAAAATAATTCTAATTGCAACCAGCTACGGTATGCCTCCCGCAATGGTCCCCAAAAACCCCTTTGCGTCCAACGGCCAAGGCTCTCCCTCCAAATCAAGGTCCTATCGCATTCGCTGGCATAACTCCGGCGCCGAAGACTATAACCCCGCAACCGACAATCCCATCTCTCACAAGAGGAGCGCCTCCATGGCCATGCTCGAGACAAACTTCAACTATCCCGAACCCGTCTCCGAGCGTGATCCATCTACCACTCCGACGAACTCGAACCCGCTGCCGAAGAGGAGGAAACCGTCAAACTCCACCACCTCTCTCGCCTCGAGCCCTATAAAATCAAAACAACACTCCGATAGAACCCAAGACACCCCGCAGGATACCACCAACCCACCGGCCAAGAAGAAGCGCGGTCGACCCCCGAAGACCTACCCCCCGGCCAATCCGAACCCGTCCAAGATTGAATTCGTCCACGAAACAGGAGTCGACTCGGCTGCAGCAGAACCCCAGAGTGCCGCCCAGTCAAGACCTCCTTCCTCGCTCGGTTTGCAACCTCTCGACACCTTTGTCTCCTATCCGGGCTCCAATCTCCACGGCGTCAGCTTTACTGACGCGGATTTTCACGCCAATAAATATTGGGACGCTTCTTCCTTTGCTGGCTCCATGCTCGAAACGAATCACATGTCCGCCAGCTTTACCACCATGCCCGGTGACGTTGATCTTGTCGCTGCCACCGCAACCTTTGACTGGTCCGTCTTGCCTCCCATGGCCAACTCGACGGCCACCCATAGTATTATGGATCCGATGCGGCCCATGGCAATGCACTCGCTCGGTGAAAGCTTCTTTCACGACGTCTCTCACTCGGACACGTTCAACTTCTCCTTCGGCCAAGACCCGCTCTCCGCTAGCGACATCATCTCACCGGGCTCGGTGAACCCCAACCTCATATTTGCTGGTGAGAACCTCGATAGATCTTTCGGAGGCGGTCTCGAAGCCTACCGGCCGTACCACCAACAGAATCTCCAGCAGGAACAGGAGCAGGAGCAACAGGGCGGACAGCGAAAGCGAAAGAGCAAGACCGTGCCTCCCAAGGGCCAACCTCTAACGGCGTCGAAATCAGCAGCCGCAGCCGCTGCAGCTAATAGTAGACCCGTCATGAAGAGGGCTCTCACGGAAAGCGCCTTGATCAAGTCCGCTGGCAAATCCAAGTCGAACCACAGTGCCGTCTACCCTAGCCCTGTTAAGCAAAAGGGTTCCTTTTCCGGTAAAATCAGATCTGCCATCCGGGACGAGAATACCACGCCGTCACCAACCATCGATGCCGTTTCCGTTCGACAGCTTTCCCCAAGAAGCAACGGAACGAAACCGGGCACGAGGAAGGCCAAGACCGCCGTCAGCTTCTCCATCTCCCCAGGAGGTAGAGCAAAGGCCGAAACCGTTGTCATTCAAGATGGCGACTGGCAATCCGAACGCTCGGATTCGGACGATGCTCACGGAGAGTATGACTCAGACTCTTCCACGGATGAGGATGACGTGGACCCGCTTTCAAGCTATTCCATGGCCGCTCAACGTTTGGCAGGTTCTGAGAGTCGACTCCAGGGTTCGGCAAATCGATCCACGGATAGACCCAAACTCGCCCGTTTCAAGACCGCGCCTGTCAATTCATTCTCCGCCTCTTCCCAGTATCTGGTTTCCGGTGACTTTACCTCCGACAGCTTTGGTCTTGACAACAACCCGTTCTTACAACCGACCCTCAATTTCAGCAAGAGTCCACGCAAGAAAGATTCTCCGAGAAAAGGATCCAGACATCACAGCAGGAGTTCAAGCGCTTACAGTATCAGATCCTCGATTGCCGCCTCACGGGCGACAAACTTGGGTTCGATGCGAGAAGAAGATGAATACTCCGAAGCCGAAACCGTCATGGATGAGCCCACTGCCGCTTCTCAAGGAGATGCCATCCTTGCCTTGAAGCAAGCTGTAGCCCGCAGAAACAGCTATTGCGCTCCAGGTACTTTTTTTTTTTTGTCACAAACTGATTCGCAAATTTCCTCCCTGTGAACTGTCCGTCATTCTTTTGCTAACATCATATCCCCCGTCCAGGCAGCTCTTCAAGGCGACCTCCTTCGTCGTATGGAACTTCTCGTCCTTCCACGAGACACACCAACATCCTTCCTTCTTCGCCTCCGATGCAGCAGCAGCAGCATTCCTACGACTTTTCGACCCCGCAAACGGTGAGGTCCGGTTACTCCTCAGACACGTTCAACATTTCGCCGACGACGGTCACGGACCCGGACTGCGTGACGCCAACCACCTACGGTGGTATTGGACGTGATATGGCTATGGACATTCGTTGCAGATGTAGCTCCACAGGTTCTCCTGAAATGCCTGTATTACAATGGTGAATAACCTTTCTAATATATGCCGCGGATGGTGAAAGAAATGTGATGTGAGAGAGAGACAAAAAGATACTGATTCGGGGAAACTTTGTGTCTAGCAACGCTTGCTTCAAATGGGTTCATGTCCAATGCGAGGGATACGGACACAAACCGATTCCCCAGAGCGTCGTATGTTCATTCTGCAAAGGTGGCTGGCAAGGCCCACAGCAACCCCAACGTGTCTTCCGAAAACCGTCACTTCCTCAGACTATTTCACCACCCACGACCCGAAATTTCCAAGGCTAAAGGGATTACTCGGGTGTACATATTCTTCTTTATCCTTTTTCTATCAGTCCCGGATTGTCGGTTTTCTTTTGGTTCCCCGCAAAGTTTAATCTTTTGGTCTCGCCCTCAAATGCTTCTTGGTAACTGCCTTTGTCTTTATCTTTTTTCTTTGCCAGTCGCAAAATGGTCACAGCTTTTTGATATCCTCTCGGCGTTCTTGCTCTTTCAAAACAAAAAAATATGGTATTTGCTCGTGTTTTTTCGTCCCTATTCCTTAACCGTTTTCCTATTGTTATCGGACCTGAACTCGAGTCATTTCTTCCCCATACATTTTCCTATTTTCTTTACTGATGGTTGCTCTTTGCTGAATTTGTTTTTGCTATTCACCATCATCAGATTGGCAATTGGTGCATTTCCAAAAGAAAAAAAAAACCCCTCATGTCACCTCCCCCAATTTCCTACGCTCAGTTCTACCGTCTTGATTTTGCGAATCGGTTTTATTTCCCCTTCCCTTTATCTCATTTTTACAATCCTTATAGATGGAGCATGTTGTTCTTATCTGCCTTTTCTAGCTTGTCACGAACCCCCCACTATATCCCTCATATTTCATTTGCATACACTCCGTATCCCCCCCACCCCTCCATCGCTGTGTTTTCCAAGCGTTTGCGCGCTTGTCCTTTTTAAACTTTCTTTAATACCCCCTTTTATTAATGGTGTAATTACAACAGGCATGAAGCGACTAGTGTGTGCTTTTATGCTTGAACTCCCCGGCAAAAAGTTCGTTCTTGTGGCTTCTCTTTCTCTTTGCTGGATACAAGCACGGAAGGAGAAAGAAGGAATGAATGGAAAATATTATCCTCTCAATCGATGAAATCGATCGAGAACAGAACTACGTCCTCTCCTAGAATAAAGATGTGATATTTGCTAACGACTATTGAACCGGTATATGAAAATTCTTTTAACTTGGTTTTGACCGGCAAAGTTAGTTATATTATTAGGTAAAGTACGCACTCGTCGGGCAGGTTCCGAAGTATATGAGTACTACGATCCCAGTTTCGACACCACGACACCCCATCTATTACCTTCCACACCCCGCTCAGAAGTCTCCGCACCTCCGATATCATGCAGCACCTTGATACTCCTTTTCCACGCCCTCCCCTCCCGTTTAGATGTCTCCCGCCACTGGCGTATGACATCTAACGTCCCCACTTCTTTTTGTTTACTCACACTCCCGTTCTGCCTTTTCTTTTCAGGAACGGCTCGTTCATCTTCAAAGAATGAGAAATCGTCCTTTGACATCTCGAAGAAGGTCAGAGTGTCTTGCTCTGTTGTTGGAGTGGAGAGATACATCCCCGCCGTGTTCGACTCGACGATTTCCAGGAAGAGGGATTTGAGTGTCCTCTGGGGTAACATGTCCAGGAATTTCTTTAACGATTCCACGAACATCGAATCGGTAGAGGATGACGGAACCCCCGCTAACGCCAAAGTTTTCAACCGTGGCAATTTGGAAATATCCAGCAGCTCGTTGTCAGCGCATCCCACAGTCGCATTGTTCAACACTGCGTCATGTGCGATTCGAAGATTCCGTAGCTTTCGAAACCCGTAGTACCGTATCGCCGTATTGACTTCCCGGATCCCCTGCCTCTGCGCATCCGTAGAATCCAGTTTTCGGTGGATAACCCCGCTGTCTAACGTTCGTAATCTCGTCGAGTTTAATAAACGGCTTACGCCGTATGCGGTGATTTTATTGTCGGAGACGTGGAGGTGAGTTAGTCCTTTATCGCCGCCTATCGTGGGTGGGAGATTTCCCATAGCATCGGGGATCAGGGTTTCCGCTTGTGTGAACTCGCGCCGTTGGAGTTTTCGGGTGGTTATCCATTCTTCCTCGTCGCCAAAGTCCGGGTCCGAGTCCGAGTCCGAATCGTGGGCTGTTGGGATTCTGACACCGACACACGCATTCCGATCCCTTACGTTGGTGTTCACGGTATTGGTATCTTCGTCGACGGCAACTTCAAACTCGGGTGGCATAAAACACCAATCCAGCAGATCGTCCGTTACGTTATCCGTCAGCATGTTTCCCGTCACATCTAGCCGTTCGATCCGCACCTCCAACCCACGGGCTAGTAAGCTTAACACATCATCTGATAGCTTCAACCACCGGAGCTTCAACGATTTGAGGTATCGTAATCCGCCAACGGCGCGGATAACATCCGCGTGTCCCGCGCCATGGGTACGAGATAGATCTAAGATCCTGACCGACGGGGTTATATTCTCAAACAGTGCGACCAGTGATGTTGACGTGGTATTTGTCAGGTTCGATATGTTTAGGTGGTATAGATTGTGCGGTAGGTTGCCTTGGAGAGAGGGCTGCGCGAGAAGGGACCTGTGGTTTAGGAATGGGATGCCGGGGAGTAATAGACGCTGGAGGTTAGGGAGGAGGACGAGGAGGGTGGAGAACCAGCTGTCGGGGAGGGCGGTGTAGATGGTGCTTATGCATTTTTCGAGATTGAGGGTGTGGACTTTACTCCGGTTGAGGGGAGTGGTCAAAGGCAGTGCTTTGAGGAAGAGGAGAAAGCTTGCTGTTAAAATAGAGTTAGCCTCTAGAATATACTATATCTCTATTTTATTGTAACTCATGACTGCGATGATTGTGAATGAAGGAAGGACGGACTTAACACATTCTTCTCACCGAATCCAAAACAGGCTGCCGGTTCGCCCCATAGCTCGTCGTTTATAGCATCGTGCCATTCACGGCAAGCCAGAGAGCAGTTGAATAAATCTTCGCGCCGGACGTACGGGGCGATTACTAGGATCGGGTTCTGGGATGTTGCGGCCTCGTAGCTGGGCAAGTGGTTCGGGTGGTTTGCGGCAAACGGGTTCATCTTGCATGCATCGCAGCAAGATCTATCTTCTAAGAGCTGTGGGGAACCAGCTTAGGGCTGTTTAAACTACTTAGATAGCTTAAATCTAAATGTTGGCACGCCATCAGTCGATTGAAGTTTACTGTATATAAGGTATATTGCATTAGACGGGGAATTAAGTCAACTGATCATGCAAAGTGGTATTTGCGATCTCCTTATAAGCTCTATTGGAACCCGAGGTGGCGAAAGTCCAGTGACCGCTGCGCCCCCAATTATACCGATCCGCCGATTCTAAGCCATCTCATATTAATCTACGGAATAGTATTATGTTCACTTTCTTCGACAATATAGTACAAACTTGTGCTTTTAAGCACCCATATTCGTATGTTGGATATAATAAGATGTACTCCAAAAACCCCGCGACGCGAATAGTTATACAGTATAACGCTACCAACCTGCTAAAAATACCCCAAAATTCTCGATCCTATGCACTCGAAGGGGCGTTTCGGCCCAGTGTACGCAGTAACCTTCTCTTATTCCGTTCTCTCGCATCTAACAGCGCAGCAATGCATTGCCCCGTGGCATCCAAATCTCCCAACAGAGAAATATGCCCCCGGTCGCAATGCACTCGCTTTTCACAGATATAGCCTGGCGGCAGCATAGCCTCTCTTGCGAGGACCACACCATCTATACGGATCGTATTAGCAAGCGCTCCAGATTTGCTAGCGGTTCGTGAAGAAAACTTACCTCCAGCCCCAAATAACAAATCGCTGTAGCCTGTAGTCTTGATACCCTCTATACCGTTCACCTTCGCCGCTTTGACCGTAGGCGTCGTCTTTGAATACAAAACCGCAAACGGAGGGTACTGCTCCGCCAAAGAAGGCTGAAAGGCCAACTCGGCTCTGAACTTTTTAGTGTCCGCGAGCGTTGCTGCCAGGTACGGCAGAGTCACCGAAAGAGGCAGGGTGCAACTGGTCTGTGGGTTTGTCGAGGTCGATGCCGTGGTCATATTGGGAGCTGCAGCGCCAGCGCCAGTGGCGGCGAAATCCTGTACTTCATTTGCTACCATCCCAGGAGTGGGTGGATTCACGGTATCCGGGATCAATGGAGACGATGAATTTGGAAGGTTATCCTCTCCGGTGCCTGTAGATTTCTTTCGCGAATTTCCATCTCCGGAAAGTATCGCTGGAGCAGACGGAGTCCAGCGGCTCAATTTGTCCCGAACGTCCTTTCCTTCACGTAATACAGACGCCATCGCTTCTGTCGCCGTGCTGATGATACCGGTAGAGGCGGGGGTAGTGGTAGCTTTGTTGTTCGGAGACACGCAGGGGCTGAGGTTATGTTCTTGCCAGACGGCTGGGTCGTATAGGTCGACTGGGATGTATTCACCAGTTTTTTTATCAACAAACACCTTGCCATCCTCGGGCAAAAAGACAAAAGTTGATCGGAAGGAGAAGTTAGTCTGTGCATATGTCTTGTTAGCTCTGTATTGTTCGAGAAACCTCTTGGACACCCCCAACTTACCTGGGCGTTGAGAACTGATTTGTTGAAGGCAACAGAGTCACCATGCCGCAGAGGACCCAGAATATTAACACATCTTTGTGGTGTGCCAGCGAATAAAACTCCACCGCATCTAAAGAGGTCGGGACGCTGGTTTACGGCATGCCTAGTGATAAGCCCGCCCAGGCTATGAGCGATGACGAACGGTCCGTCATCGTGCCACAGGTCTCCAATGGTTCCAGGCTGTTCCGATTTCGCGGAAACAGCCCGGTTACACGGTAGATTCGACATGAAGGCGACGAGTTTCTCGGAATTCAGTCGTGGGCTCAACCTCCAATCGTATGCGAAGACATGAAGCCGCACTTTTGAGTTTAAGCGTAGCTTTTTTATCAATCTACGGCTGATATCAACTCCGGCAAGGTTGGAGAGCATATCGGTTGCGGTTACTCTCTCCTCCATCAGGAGCTCGGCTTCAGGATCAAGGGGGACTTCGAGATCCACGCTCTGTAGATTGAAGCCGACCTTCACAGGGATCCAGAGCGTTCTTCCGATTCGTCGTTCACCCGGTGTCGTCAGAGGGGGCTTGACCTTCTTCAATATCGAGCCCCTGTATCCGCCCATGATGACCACATCCCCCGAGAGTCTATCTAGGTAGTCGATGTCCTGAGAAGAAGAAGCGGCGAGTGCGAGGTTTCCAGAGGTAGCCTTTCTAACGAGATTAGGGGTACTAAACGTAAAGCTATCTTTGATATCTGGGAGAAGTGAGTCTTTGATGGCTTTATATCTAGCGTTTGTTTGTTCTCGAACGTCAATGAAACGAGTATCAGAGCCAATGGATGAGGTGCGGGAGAGACTTCGTCGGAGAGAGCTAGAGTCGGAGTCGGACCGTCGCGGGTTGGGCGGATTCAATGGAATTGTTTCTGCAATTGCAGAAGGCATGTCTGGGTGGGAACTGATGGTAAAGTCTTGGGCCGTCGTCGACGGGTGTGGTTTTTTCGCAGGCGCGTTGATCGCCATAGGTTGAAATTGCCCGGAAGCACCTGCAGCGAAATGATTTGAGACACCTGCAGCGGCTTTCGCCAACGAGTCTATGAGAGACCCCGCTCGTTTACTCCGGGTGTGCTTTTCTCCATCCTTTGCGCTTGACCCAAAAGATGGAAGTTGGGGCAACGCTATGTTAGGTAGATTGAACGACGGGAGCTTCGGCACCCATTTGTCGTATTCGCTCTGCTCCTTCGTTGCTTGCTCAGCGTTGCCTACAGATGAGGAGCGAGGACGGAAGAACTTGGTCTGCGACAAGACGCCAAGGCTGCCAGCTTTGCCCTGTGAGCCGAAGAATGCTTTCTTGGGAGATGGAGATTCCCTATTTGGTTCGTCGGCAGTCGGTTTTACATCCTGAGAAGTTGGCAAATGAGGACGGGCACGGCCATGAGCACCGGTTAGGGTGGAGTGTCGATATGTGGATTGGCTTCTTGATATGGATGGAGAAAGGATGCTTTCGACATCGTCTGTGGGAAGGTCATCCGAGAAGACATCGTCGCCTTCTTCGTCACTGCTGCTTTGGTGGGTGCCGTTGTAGTTGCGATGATGTTGGTGGTGGTGATGATGATGGTTATGAGGATGAGGCTGATTGTGATGATGATGGTGGTGGTGGTGAGGATGAGCATTGTTGTGTTGCAGGCTGGCGGTGCTGTCAGCAGGAGCAAGCGAAGAGCCGTCTTGGGAGGACATGATCACGCATAATATTTATTATCGATTGAATGTGTCGACGGGGGCGGACGAGACTGAGGACGAGAGACTTGGCGGATGAGGCCGGCATGACGCTGATGTTATTATTATTTTTATTTATTTCATTGGAAATAGCATTGGAAATAGAATTCGAGTTTAATTGTCAGCCTCTTCTTCCCGGGCCATCTGTCTAGCACATGCTTTCTCTCCCAATCCCAAAGCCACGAATAGGCAACTGCAACTACAACTACCATTACTGAACTCAAATCCGGATCGGATAGCGAACCCACGATCGATATCATTCGTATAGTATCGTATCATTGCCGACATGATGTCGAACGCGGTCTGGAATCCAGATGACCTCATCCGCGATGCAATGGCCGACGAATTCAAGCCTGACTGACAGGCGACGCTAGCGAATGCACCTGCCGACGACCTCCTTCATGTCAAACCGTCGTTAGTTTAAGTTATTATTCTTATTATTCTTACTATTCTTCTTTTTCTTCTTTTTCTTCTTTTGGCCTTCAGCCCTACGGCCATTTCTCCCGGGGTGCATGCACCGATGTCGTCGACTCAGGTACGAAAAAGGTATCGTAATCATCCATCATATATTATTTTGTTCTCTGACCGTATTGGCAATGTTGGCAGATGCTACCTGCCCCTCCTGTGACCAGACAGATCAGCTCGACCTTAATCTTGTCTTGTCGGTTTCGAATAGAAACCGGACAGTCCTGCTACTTACATACGTTACGTCCTGCTACACCGCCCCAATGCTCACGCCCTGGGTATTCGCTTACCCCGTCCTGAATCGCCCCCGATTTAGCAGCCCCAAGCAAATTCCAAGGGTCCTCCTCTCTTTCTCGGGCCCCTCTCGCGGCACCAGTCAAGACCAGTCAAGCTGCCAATCTGTCTCTGCACTGCACCGCACCGCACTGCTGCGATGGTGGTGGTGGTGGTGGTGTTCGGCCCCTTAACGTCCTAATAGCACCCAGCTGAAGCACACATCTCACATCCCATTTCTCGTTCATGTTTTCTCTCTTTTCTTATCCTTCTTCTTCCTTACCTCCTTTCACCATCTTTCCTTTCCTTCTCGACTCTGCATTCTTCGAACAAACTGTACTTCCAACTCCGCAGTCACTCGTTCTCACACTCACACATACAACCCCCCGAAGCCAACAAACCAACCCTCTCTTCGATTCCTCCTCGGTCCGTGATCCGTGTACCCTACCACCTCTTTTGTTGTGGTATTTCGAGCATGAGACTCTCGAGATCCCTCCTACCAGGACTATGCTTGGCGCAAGCCGCCAGAGCAATCGACCTCAATGTCGACTCCTATGGTGCGCAACATCCAACAAACAGCTACCCGTCCTGTCTTCCAAAAACGAACCGTCCTGACTCTCCCTCGTAGATTCCATCAAAACAGCTGCCAAACAAGTGGCCAAAGATCTCGCAAATGGATTCTGGAATCCATACTCCACCAACGGTGTTCCGTTTCCCACATATGTCAGTTTTTTCCGATCGCTCAACACATGCAACTTCTATTCTAACAGAATCCTAGTACTGGTGGCTGCACGGTGCCATCTTGGGCGCAATGGGTATACTCTTCTCTTCTCTTCTCAGCGGTCTTTTTTTCGATCTTGAATCCCGAACTCGACGAAACTAATTGTTTGTTTTTTTCCCTTCCTCATAGTTGATTATTGGGCCTTGACTGGCGATACGACCTACAATTCCAACGTCACCGTCGGTGAGCATCCTCGCAACAACAAACAAACCCCCCGATACAGATCGCTCGGCTAATGTTTCGACGCATGCAGGCTGGCTTCGAGGTGTTTCCCCGAGTTTGGATTTGCAACCAGACGACCAATCGTTCAGTGAAGGTATACCAACCAACCTACGATCGACCTACTATGTACCCGAATTTGTTGCTGACCGCGCTATTGCCACGGAAACCAGGAAACGACGACCAAGGATTTTGGTCGATCATGAGCATGGATGCCACGGAACGAGTCTTTCCAGAAACAGAAAATCAAAAAAACATGGGCGCCGGGTTTCTTGAAATCACACAGTACGTACGAAAGAACACCAAAAAAAGGTCTCGATAGCTCGGTTTTGTTAATTTTTTCAAAAAAAAAAAAAACAGGACCGTTCACAATCTGCAAGCCGGTCGCTGGGATAACGAAACTTGCGGCGGCGGATTGCGATGGCAGATCAACATTGCCAACAGTGGCTATCTTTATAAGAACACGATTTCAAACGGTTCGTTGCCCATGCATATCCATTAGTCAGCCGTTCAATACTGATGCTTTCCATAGGTCTCTTTTTCCAGCAGAGTATGCATTTATTGTCAAAAACATTGATTTTGTGATTCCCGCTTACCGCCTTTCTAGGTGCTCGGCTCGCAAGGTACACCAAAAACCAAACTTACGCGGACTGGGCAGATGCTACCTACAAATGGCTGCGCGCTACAAAAATTGTCCGGGACGACTTTTATATCAATGATGGCGCCTTTGTCCCTGATTGTACAAAGTTTTCAGAACAGAGGTGGAGTTACAACTATGGCACTTTACTAGCTGGTTGCGCCGCCATGTACAATTACACAAACGGAGATGCGTACTGGAAGGAACAAATAGGTATTCCGCGCGTGGCATCCAGCTCCGGGTCGTCGAATACGCTAACACACATCACAGACAGCATCTTGACGGCTACTTACGCGACTTTCTTTGATGCCGAAACCGGAGCGATCAAGGAGATCCAATGCCAGGATAGCGACACCTGTAATTCGGATCAGCCAAGTTTCAAGGCCTATCTTTCAAGGTACTAAACTCTCTATGTGTTATAAACTATCCGGAGATATGGGATTAACTCGGAATTATAGATGGATGGGTTACACTGCTCAGGTTGCTCCTTACACCTTCAACGACATCATGCCAAGACTGAGAAAGAATGCTCAACTCGCAGCTGCCACCTGTATTGGCCAGCCCGGCGGCACAGCTTGCGGACTTAAGTGGAACGTTGGAGCCACATGGGATGGGAAATACGGACTAGGCGAGCAACTCAGCGCGCTGGAAGTTATTCAGAATACAGCACCGTTTGTGGCACCTGTGGGTTACATCTTTGACAACGGGAACGGAGGAACGTCCAAGTCGAACCCGGACGGTATGGGAACTCGAGGTGGTGTGCACGATCGATTTTCGCAGTACCTTCCTTACCGATTGCCGACCTACAACATCGGAATGGCGGATCGCGTTGGTGCTGCCATCATCACGATTATAGTTGTTGTTACTCTCGGCATCGGGGCAAGATTCACCATGATTCATTAACTCTCGCCATGTGAATATGGTAGACGCATGTTTTCTTTTTTCAAGCGATTTTGATGGACTCGCTTTGGACCTGGCATTGTTCTTGATTAGCACGTAGGTCGGATATTTTGATATCTATGGGAAAGAAGGGTTACAGGGTGTTCTAGGTTTGGTTGCTTAGACATTTAACGCATTTATCTACTTGCAGGTCACACCATTATCTCATCGACGCATATATTTTTTATTGTTCTCCGGAGTTAGGGCTTGATCTTTTTACTTTTCTTTTCTTACATTTTTCTCTGTTTTTTGCAATCTTGTTTATATTAAAGGTTCCGGAGCATCAGACACAAAGATTATAGCATTTAGTGAAACTCGCATGTACCATACTTAAATTTATTTATCTCGGGCACAAAAGCAAATTTTTTGTTCGGTCTTTGATCTTGCTTGATGTACTATATCAGCATAGGTTGTTGTTTTGTGAAAGGACTTGTGGATTCTTGGCGACTTGCATCTAGAAAATCCAAAATTATTGCGAAAACCGTTGATTGAGTTCGCATCTCTGCACAATGAGTCTCTACCTCGAAGCCGCATTAATCCTGCAGGCACCGCAGACCACGTCCTTAAAATCGATAATATACAAACCATCGAAGCCGTTCAAATCGCCGCAACCTAAACTCTACGCTTTGATCGTTGAAACCCTGAAGTTTCAGGATATCCTGAAGGAAGTTGTCGAAAATGCCGGAATCTTGAAGCTAGAGCGAAAGGTACACAAAAAATATTTTATTTTATTTAATTCCTTTTTTAAAAACAAGACACAATTAGCTAACTCGATGCGCATTACGATAGTTAACCCCACTTCTATCGATTCTCCTCGCTCACGATCTCCTACTTACGAAATCCGGGATAGCCACATCTAGCGGGCCGTTAAAAGATGCAATTTTACGTCATAAGGCCCGGTTGAACGCCGAGTTCGCCCGCGCAAGAATCAAGCGCGGCCACGCGGACGTCAAATCCCTCATCAATGCGGTGAATGCGGAGCACGGGCGTGAATCCGAGGACGGAGTGACCACCAGCTCTGCCGGTCTCACGACCTTCAACCCTCGTTGGATACGGGTCAACACTCTCAAGACCACGATGGGCGATGTGCTAAAGTCGTCTACGTTCGATGGATTCGAGGCGGTATCCGGGATGAGTGATATGTTCTTTTACGATACGGTCCGGAGGGTGTATTATCCCAAACCGGAGCTGTTGCCGGATATATTTGCGATACATCCTTCTCACGATGTTGTTTCTAGCAAGCTGTACCAGTCCGGAGGCATGATTCTTCAGTCTGCCGCATCGTGTTTACCTGCTATAATGCTGGATCCGCCGAAGGGAGCGACGGTGGTGGATGGATGCGCGGCACCGGGGAATAAAACGACACATTTGGCAGCACTGGTGGGGGTTACAGGAAAGGTGTTCGCGGTGGAAAGGGATGGATACCGCGCGGATATTCTGGAGATGATGACAAAAAAGGCATGCGCGGATGGGATCGTCAGGATTCTCAAGGCCACAGATTTTACCACTATAAATGAAGGGCACGAGGCGTGGGATGCTAGCTACTTGTTGCTCGACCCTTCGTGTTCCGGAAGCGGGATATTGCAACGGATTGACTGGGATATATCGAAGCTTAAACTTCCTGTGGTTGGAAGTGCATCCGTTGTGTCTAAGAATTCACGGAAGAGGAAGAGGGAAGAAGCTGGTAATGCGGGGGAGGAGGCGGCTGGTGCTTCAGGACAGCCGGTGGATGAGGAAGTGGTTGAGAGAGATACTACGAAGGAAAGGTTAAAGTCCTTGTCTGACTTTCAGCTGGCGATTGTTCTCCATGCGTTCGCATTCCCGCAAGCGAAGAGGATAACCTATTCGACGTGTAGCATCCACACTGAGGAGAACGAACTGGTGGTAGTCCGTGCGTTGCAAAGCAAGATCGCAAGAGTGCGGGGGTGGACGGTTCAGAGCAGGGAGGATAATCCGCTTTCCACATGGCATAGAAGAGGGTTGGTTCAAGAGTTTTCAGATCTCGATATTAGCGAGGAGGAACGTGAGAGGGTGGCAGAGGGTTGTGTGAGGGTTAATAGGACGGATAGCTTAGGAGGCGGGTTTTTTGTAGTCTGCTTCATTCGAAATTCCGATGAAGCTGACCAATTAGAGGAGAGGGCCAGAGATCGATGGTCTGGTGGTGAGGATGACGGGGTATCGACGGCTGGAAAGGTTGCTTCGAAGGCGGACGACGAGGAGTGGGGCCGGTTTTCTGATGCGAACGAAGCAACATCAGAGGGTGATACAGCACCAGCACCAGCACCAGCACAAAGACAGAAGAACAAGAAGAACAAGACGAATAAGAATAAGAATAAGAAGTGGGCAAACGATGACGGGGATCCGGGGAAAGCCAGGGTGAACGGTCAATTTCAGAGAGGCAAACGAGGCTGGTCCTGAAGTCTAAATAGCAAACATTTTCAGTATTTGCTATACTGAACATTCGCTCGAATTGGTGATAATTGAGCAACTAACAGCAAAGTGCACATATATAAAGTTAAAGGGTAGGGGCACGCCAAGCTAGCTTCCCTGCCTTAGCTTGTAGCATACCTACTTCCGATGCAGTTGTCCAGAACAGTCGGAGGTTGTAAATATATTAAAACGGGATACGTGCATGCAATTCGCACCACGGGTGATAGTGGTTATGTGTATGTTCCCGTGGACGAGTTTCAACCCCCAGGATTGATGATACAACCAGCGAGCTAGCATGCTTGAGGGCCTTGCTATGTTGGGGGTTTCCGTGTTACTTTGACCAATTGGTCGTTTGACCCTGAAGATTTCCCTGCTAGCACGTCGCTGCGATCATGTCACCAGATCAGAAAAACAAGAAAGATATCCTTCCGTGCAATACGCAACGTCGGAAGGCATCAAACTCGGAGACTAAGCACTCGAGTAGGTACTTAAGTACTTCCTTACTTCTTATAGGTTCCCAACCTTTCCGTTGTAATAGTTTATACGCACACCACCAGGGAAGTTCAAGTATCTGGTACTTTTTCCCGCTGATATATCAAAAATAGAACAGCCAGCCCGTTGGGATGTCTCCACTTGACCCGTCTATCTTGAGCACCCGAGAAAACGAATGTAACCCCAGTTTCAAGCATAAACTCTCGAGATCTCTAGCTCTCCTATCCGACCAATAACCGAATAAATACTCAGGAAAATACATAACAAACCTATACACTTAAAGGAGCTTGTAGCTCGAGCTATGTACACATCCCCATGAGTATGTCCACTACAGGGTAGTATTTCTTGTTGGTTTTTATTCTTTTGAAAAACTGGACTTGATTTGTCAAATATGCTAGAGCTCCAGCCGGGGTCAAGGTTCCAGCTTTCGAATATCATATGCACATGAATACTGAAGAGATCCAAACATTATTGTTGTTTCTGATAAGCCATAGGACTATTCAACCGTGATATAACGCCATTGACTTTTGTACGTATTTTATTTCATCTAGGTAAGTAAGTACTTAGTACTTAAGTTGTATCTTTGTTGGCCGGAAGTACCCTAGAGCCTTCCAATGATGGAAGGAATACCATATTTGGAGCGGGGCTAACTCATGCAAGGTACCTAGCCGAGATATACATGCGCTTTCGGTTTTTGGTACCAAGGGCCCGGAGTCTTGCTATGTATTTCCGTAGTGCAGACCTGCCACCTGTTTTAGGGTACACCGACCTAGAATATCCATAAAACTCGACCACGTCTCGGCGAATTCTACGTCTTTGTTTTGGGAGAAGTTGGAGGGATTTTGGTTGACAATTGGTGGGGTGGTAGAAAGCTTGAGTAAGTACTTACTCCTAAGGGAATAATCACACAGCGAAATCAATCTAAGCCCATATATTTGGACGCAATAATATTACAATGTAAGTCGCGTGTACGGATAATTCCGACAAACTTCCTCAAAAGGGGCGGTAATCCGAGCATCTGGATATTTTAAATGACCCCTCGATGTTCATGGCATTTGGCGTAAATATGCATGAATTGTGAGAAGAAGAGCTGGTACAATTTGTATATGCATAGCCAAGCCAACATCAAAAAGGTAAGCCAGGGCAGATGTAATTCTCACTAACGTTGAGTGAGTTGATTTATTATTCTGTTGCACAGGTATATTAGCATGATAATAACGGATTATTCGAGATCCATTATATACTTATTTATGTAATTATTTATCGAAAATAGGTAATTGTGACAAGAAATCGTGATAACACTTGAGATCTGATGCTGGAGATTTCCAATTCTCTGCGGCGGGCCAAAGTGTCAATCGTGTTATCACATTCTCGTTTTAAAGTCTTGGAATGGTCTGCGGTGCCCCTTTACGACCCCCCGTTCCTGGTATCTGTGGAGATCCAAATTTGGACACCTGCGTGACTTGGCTTGCGTGCTAGTGGGGAGGACATCAGACACTCATTAACACTGGTGGCTCCGTTCTGCGACTAGCCTGACCAGGGGCGACAGGCCGTATTCCGTAGGTGCGAGCGACAATTGGAGCAAGAGTTTGGATCAGCGATAGGAGGCTGTATTGAAGCCATTGTTGCGATTGATGGTTACTGAAGGCTTGTTAGCCGGTTTCGAATTCTGATCGATCTCCAGTGCTGGAAGCAAGGAACTCACTCACTCACCTTTGGCCGGACGTTTTAAATTTTAAGATTGCAATGCAGGTCATTATTATTATCATTACTTTTTATCACCGTCAAATTCGATGCAATGGAAATGTCAGTGTCGTGTCGGGCTGTGCAGGAGGAGTAAATAAGAGTTTTAGCACACGCACCGGGCACAATCACGAGTAATTCTATCGAATTCTGTATTTTATTTATTTTATATTTTATTTTATTCTACTGCATCTGATTGTTTTATTTATTTTTATTTTTATCTTATTTTATTTCCCCTCTTTCTCTCTCTCTTTCTCTCTCCCTCACGGTTGACTGAGTGTTCGGTGCAGCCTTTTTCCCTATCAATCTTCTCTCGTTTCTTTTTCCCTGCCTTCCTTCCTTCCTTCCTTTCTGCTTCCTTCCTTCTCATCTGTTCTCCACACACGCTACATACATCTCTCTCCGCCTCGCTCTACCTTCAACCGCGCCGGTGTCCCTCACTGCCTTCCTCTTCCTGCCTTCGCTCGTTAAGATTGAATTCCTCCGCCCTTTTTATTCCTTTCTTTCTCATCACCATCCATCTTTCGACAGTGTCGAGCAACAACACCTCCCACATCCCTTCTACGCCCTTTTTATTTTATTTTATTTATTTTATTTATTTGTTTGTTTTATTTTAATACTTTTTATCTTTTGTTATTCGTATTTCAGTTGCATTTGTTCAATTCTCGACATCGGCATTCCCTTTCTTGCGCCCCTTTTGATTAACATATACTCTCGCAAAACCCTCGCATCGGAAACCCACCCCGTCGTTCTCTCTCTCGATAGACACGCACCGTCCGTCGCCACCCCCCTTTTACCTGGAACCGGCTCCAGATCTCGTTCATGTACAGACGTCCTCTCGCAGACGCCAGCCTGTGTATTTGATACCAGGCACTTCACAAACTTGTGGGATAGCAGACCCTGATCATTGTTCGAAAGCGTCATCTATTCTTGAACTCTTTCCTTGTAGGGTCTTCCCCAGGAACGCCTTTTTCTTTCTCGACTCCATACAGACATTTATTGCCTTTCTGTCGCTTTCTCGCCAACACTCTCGCGTTCGATCTCTCTCTCTCTCTCTCTCTCTCTCTCCCTCTTTCCTGCCACCGGACATCTCCATTTCCGTTTCTTTTTCTGCGTGAACATTCTCCACTCGGTAGCGGACCTTGATTTCGTCGACACGCTCCAGGTACTACCTTTTTTTATTTTATTTCTATCTTTATTTCTTTTCTATAAGCGAGGCCCGTTGACTCGTAATTCGAGCGGGAATTGCGGCGCCGGAATAACTCCGCAGTTTGGACTTTGGTGTTGATGGAATGATCACGATCGCGCGGCCTTGTCGGTGACACTCGCTCAATTTGTCGACTGCTCTTTGTTCGTCAAGGTGGGTCATATATAGACTCCTTTCTTCCTACTTGCTCTCTTCTGTGCCATTTGTCGTTTTGATATATTTTGCTGGTTGTAGACGTTGTATCTCATCCCTTGATTTACTTTTCCTTTCTCTGCCCTTTTTTTTTTTTTGGCCTTGCTCGGATTTTATTCTGCCGGTTAGCCCAATCGCAGCCACCACCTCTTCATCCTCCCATTTCACGAATCCCTCCCACCGATATATCCAATCAATCAATCAATCCATTCATCCATCCATCCATCCATCAACCCTCAAATCTATTCGCGATTGCCTTCAACCAACCTCCCCGTTGCTTGTTTAGAAAGACTACCCTGCCTCACACACCCACCCATCAGAAGCCAGCTAGCGATTTCTCCCTCCAGACTTTTTTTTTTTTTTTTTTGTTGCCTCGTCAGACTTCCGCCCGACCAACATCATCTGAACCTGGCCCCCAAAATAGCCTGTCTTTAGCTGATGGTGGACATCCTGTTAAAGGACCGTGCTCCTTCGAGCTAGATCTCTGCTCCAGTCTGTTCTCGGACAGGGCAAGTGGTAACTCCTGTATGCTTTCCCTGGAAATCGCATTGGCATTTCGGGTGAACGCTGCTGTCCGCATCCAACCAAGATTCCTTGTGCTTCTTTCCTCGGCATTCGTTCTGCCTTTCATCTTGATTTGACTTTACACTTCCTCCCCTTCCCCAACACGATTCTACTATCTCACTCTACGCATCTCATCTGACATCGCCGTATCCTAGAGAAGCTACATTACCGTCATATTGAGAAATTTGGCTAATTCGAACCTGCAGAACTTGAAGCCTGTCTTTGCTTGCCTTCAGATTCAACCCATCTCGATTTATACCAACCGCGTGTAGACAGCACGTCCGTTGTCAACTGTGGTGATATCTGATCCTATCGATTCCTCACCTCTCGTTCATCTCACTATATTATACCGCCTCGCTCTCTTGCGATAATGGCAACTCTTGTCCAAACAACTACAACGAATAGTTTCCAACCTCAGCCTGTCATCGCTCCTACCGCTTCGCAGTCACTCAACAACATGTCTTTCACCACCCAACCTCACAACAATTTCCAAAGAAACATGTCCTTCCCTCAACCCCAGCCGGTTGGAAATATGATGAGCGGCTACCGTGGGATCACAGCGACACCCGTTGCTCCCTATGCATTCAAATCAACTCCGAATCTTACGACGAATGATCCCAAGTTTCAACCAAACAAACAGGAGGTACGGGCGAGTGCAGGATTCGACAGTCAGCCACGACAACGACAACCCACTCCTCACTCAAACTCTGCTCTCCAACAACCTTCTGCAAACGTCCCATTCAACCAGCACCAACAAAACCAGAGGCCTCCCAGCACGGTCTTTGCCAATGGCTCGTCTCATTTGCTGCCATCACCGGCCACCAGGCCTTCCGCTGACAGATATCGCAGAAATGTGAAAAGATCTGAGAGCTTTGGTCAACCAAGCGATCATATGCAGCAAGCCCCCGTTGACGGCATGTCAAATATGAGCATATACAGTCATCCTGGAAAAGCAAGCAGCAGCCCATCTCTACCTGTATCGGCTTCACACAACGGCTCTGCTTCTGGATTCGGAAACCGCACCTATGCAGAGGCACTTGCCGGTGGTTCTGGGACAGGAACAGGCGCAAAGCCTGTTTATGGAAGTGATCCACGAGGTTTCAGCAAAGATGACTCCAGTGCTGTGAAACAGGCGAACTCCCGTACCAAGCTTCAGAAAGAAATGATGGATAGGAGGAGATCGATTGGCGCGTTCGATCTCAACACGCAAGTCGGAAACTCCGCTGGCGGACTACATACTGGTAATCCTTTTATGTTCAACCAACCAAATTTCTTCCAACCAACCCCACCCAGATCTCCTGCTACGGAAACATCTTCTCCCGCTACATTTACATCTCCCATACACTCTTTTCATCGCAGAGAGAGCTCAGACAGTGCTTCATCCAAAAATTCTTCCAACGGATCACAGTCGCACAAGGTTCGTATATCCATTTCGTCATCGTAGATTCAAATTTGTACTCTTATGATCATGACGGTTTCTTTGCTAACTTTTGCGGAATAAAGACAAAGCAGCAACAGCCGACGACTAGCACGACTTCTGTTTCGACTTCGAAACCAAGTCAAGCTACCGAATCCTTAGCAACCTCATCGGCTCGCGGTGTTTCTGAAACCAAAAAGCGATCTACCAATCCCTCGCCTCTATCGAAACCTGTAACGATGAGCCCTGATCCAAATGCACGAGATATTCCAGAACCGGAGCCAGGGATAACACCTGTACGACCCAGAACTGGAAACAGCGTGGCTGCCGATCGTCTCGCAGCTCTTCAGGCGGAATCTCGAAGAGGATTCAAGTCAAGACTACGCAGGGCTTTCTCCTTTGGAAGCACAGCCGAACTCAAACAAGCTGCTTCTTTGACGGCGGAAGAGAGGCAGCGTTTGAGGCAAGAAAGAGAAGAGGCAGAGCAGCAAAAGATTGTTGAGAGACAAGAGGCTGGTGGTCTGGGAAATTCAATCTACTCAAATAATCAAGGTGGTATCTTTTCGGGCTCTACGGATAATCTTTCCATTTCATCCACAGCATCTTCGGCCTCTGTTATGCTACGAAAGATGGGCAAAGGAATGAAGCGGGGCTCACGGAGCTTTGTTGGATTGTTCCGACCCAAGTCGGTTGTTGGGGTTGAGGCAGCATCGGGTCCCGTTTCTTCGTCGGCTGCAATTGAGCCTGCTACAGCCCAGGTCAGCATGGTCACTGTAGAGGCAGAGAGAGAGCGAGTCAATGTCAACGCAAGCCCTCTCGAGCAAGCCGGAGGCGGTACTGGATTTCCAAAATTGGAGCGCAATTCTTTGGACATTGGCAGACAGGAGACCAACGGCGCCGGCGAGGCAACAGCATCGCGACGAAGTATTATCGGCAGCGAAAAAGAAAGAGCGGAAGTCCTGGCAGCGGTCAAGAAGGGTATTCTCAAACAGTCAGGGGGCGCTTCTCCTATCGTAAAACCTACCACCGAACTTCCTGCGGATCTACAATTACCACAGATTCCCATAATCTCTTCACAGCCAACAACCCCCGATCCTGCGGATGACAAGAAAGAAGGCACTGGCGATTATTTCCTCACTCCCAACACTGCTCCAAAATATACCGCTCCAAAAAGCCCATCATCAAGCGCAATCTCTGCTCCTGTCACAAATCAAGAGATCAGTAAAGCCAAAGCCTCTGTTCAATTCAGCCAGAAGCTTACGTTTTATGAGACCTGGACCAGCGGAGAGTATGACAGAAGAGGAGAGATTTCCACTTGCAACAAGTTGACCCCAGCACTTGCTCAACAAATTAAGGAAGAGCTAAATACATTCAAAATGGTAAGACAATTCGCCAGCCGCCGACACTCAAAATATACTAACCACAATCTATCACTAGGAAATGGAAGTTCACGAGAACTCTAGAGTTTACACTCATTTCTTTTAACGAACCATCAACCATCACATCAACTAGCTTTAAATCGGCACGGACTCGGCGCAAATCATTTTTCGGGCATCTTATTTTACGACTTTCGTCCCCCTAACTTCGGAAAGGTGACTCGAAATGTTTCATGACCAGCACTACTACCGTCACATGTTTCTCAGCGACCCCAAATATAATCTCTATTCCCAAAGTTTGCCTTTCAAAAACAAATATCCCCTCTCTGGGCACCTCTTAACATCATTTTCTGCATTTTTCATCCTGCTCCTTGAATACTCAACTATATTCCAGATTTGCAGTGTTTTAGCCCGTTACCTTTCTTTTTCAAGAACATTAAAGGCATCATGGCAGCATTGTTCATTTCATCCGTTCTTCCTCTGCGGGGGGTCAGCATTCCTCTCCGCTCTACGACCTGTACAGTCATTCTTGTATCGTCTCCTTTTCTCATAAATCATCTTCATCTTCCTTCAGTCTTAAGATAGTTTTCGGTTCTTATTTGCGTGCGTATTTCTTTGACCTTTTGCTTCTTTCCGAACCACTAAATTTGGCTTTCTTTTGTCATTGAGAGGGGAGTTTTTCTTGAACATCTTTAATAAAAAAGAATTTCCTTTTATTAATCATTTCTTTTGTGGTTTCTTTTATCGTTAGCATTATAATTCCCTTTTACTTTTTTCGCATTATATTTGTTTCCGCCCGTGAAGTTGTTCGAATATGGGTGGAAACGTTAAAAACAGATATTTGTAATGATATCTCATTGATTCAATTCCAAAATCCAAACCTCTGAACTTGATATGCTTGAGGATTAAATATCGTCGTGGCGAAACAGTCTGCAAAAGAATATGAGATGTATACATTTCATTGGTGACCGCATTCTCGGTGGTTCCTGGGAGCAACTTTTGACTTCGAGAGTCCACACTACACTTGGGTCGTACTTTTGATAAAACGTCATAAAATGATGAGATTTTTCAAATTTGGAAAGAACAGAGCTGCAATCGGTTGGTTTCAATCAAACTATGTGTTTCACAGACACGTCAACAGCACAAACACCAAATGGTCTAGAGTAAAATACTTGACATGAATAGACAAACTAACGAAAAGTAACACGCTAAAGAGAATGGAGAAGAAAACAATGAGAAGTCGCCTGATCCTGACATAGAGGGGGGTATACAATATTTCCGACCTATCACTTTGGTTTTGTACCCAGCGGTATTGGAGGCGGGAAGCCGGCTGGTTCCAAATCTCGAGGCTTAGGAGGTGGTGGCGGCTTTTTCTTGCCTATTACGGATGGTAATATTGGGGATCCAGAAACCTGGGCGATAGTAGAAGAATCCGATGTTTTACCATATGCTGATGCTGGTTTAGACGCTCGAGATGCCACATCACCCCATTTTGTTTGGGGGAGGTTTCCGTGCGAGTTATTCTCGCTAGATTCGCCACGAGGTATTTGGTCAACCAGACCTGAAGCCTGTGCATGTTGGTAGCTTTGTGAAATTTGATCTCCATGCCGCTGCCTGAAGTTATCAGCCGTTTTCGCCGCTGTAGCAGCATCTGATAGAGAAACGCTTGTTGGGTCCTTTCGGAACTGGGAAGCTGTGTTTACAGCAGCCTGTTTCTGAGCCCATGAGGTTCCAGCTGACGGGGTGTTCATTGATTTGGAGTTTAAAGACGTTTTCAGAGAAGAAAATCGGCCAGAAAGCTCGCTCATCGAGTATGAAGGGGGTGAAGTGGTGGGGTTTCCTTGAGAAAGATCACGAGGTGGTGGCGATGATCCAGAACTACGGGATGGCAGAGGGGGGGATGCTGTTCCGATCCCGAGGCCGGGTACTGACACCCCGGCCTGTGCTAGTCGGGTCGATGCTGCGGCGGTGGATGAAGCGATCCCGGGTCCGTTTATTCTTGGAAAGGAGGATGGTTCTTGTGAGCTTACTGAGCCGCTGGCCTGTCGTCCAGGAAGTGGTGGAGGCTGCGCTCTATTCGGAAGAGGAGGAGTGGGCCTCGAACTAAGTGGAGGGGAGGGAGTCGAAGTTGTTCCAAGCGCACGCTTTGGAGGGGCAGGGAGACCTGCTGTATTTATGCCAGTGGTATTGGCCTGAAAACTACGAGGCCGTGGGGGTTCTTGCTCTTCGGGCTGGGGTGCTTCTGGCACTGGAGGAGATCGAGCTTCTTCCCCTAGGATACTTGGCTTAGTAGGAGGAGGGAGCGGAGCTTTCGGGTCTCGTTTGGGTGGAGCGCCGAAGGAGTAAGGATCTTTGAGGGCAGTGAGCGGTCTGGTGGTGACAGTAGATGGGTCTTGAGCTCCGCCCTTGGTTCTATGGCCAGTCCAATTCGCCTACAAAAAGTTAATGAATCAACGGATGACCTCAGAACTCAAGAAAACAAAAAGTTTAGGTGCTGGGACTCACGACTTGCTGTAAACCTTTGAAGTTCTTAAAGCGTCCATTGTCCCCAGAGTTGGAGCTAGAACTTGAGCTACTCGACTTCTTGTCAGGGTGCCATCCTCCTGTGCGTAGACATATTTAGTTAACGGGCGGATGTAGCGGACGAATGCTTGCGGAAATTCCCGCACATCCTGTATTGCAGAGTAGGTTGGGTACCTTTGGCAATAGATTTAAGGGAGTCCATTTGCACTGGAGGCGTGGGTAAGGAAAATACCAATACTTCTATAAGGTAGGCGCAATGTCGATATCGATGTTTGATGTCGAGATTGGTTTGATGTAATAGCTCAGAAGGTATACAATAGTGATGGCGTTGGCGGTGCTTATCTAATCTGCAGAGGCACTGCCACATCTTATCCAACACACAGCAGCTCACGTGATATTGTCGCACACCCACCAGCCACAATTCTCAGACGACAGGGCAGACAGGGCAACACAAAACGCTCCGTGATTTGCTCCTCGCCGCGACTCTCTCAATGCACAACTATAAAGTTACCCTTCCTCGCCTTCTCCACTCTCTATTTCTTCACCACTTCAACCGCTCACAAGCAGCTACTTCTGCAACACCACTCACAATCTACAAATATATTGTCCCTCACTATCCACCCAGAGTCTCACCAACTACTACACTTCCAACATAGGTCGAGACCTATCACATCCTAGTCCTTCGAATCCTTGCTATTTCTCCTTCTGGTAACCGAGCCGATACTGCATGAGACCTTGTAATTCTATTTGAGCACGATCCTCGATGAGGTATCGTGAGCTGCTTGTTTAGCCACGTTGTTCTGTCGCTAACTCTGCTTAGTTCTATTCAATCCCTTCAAGATTATCAACTGCAAGCCCGCCACTTCCTGAACGCTAACGGACTCGGGGGGGGGTTGATCCCCGAGTAAGTCATAGAGTTTTCTCTCCCCTTTCATTTACTACTGGCATCTATAGACAACCGCGAAATTCCTTTGCTCACATGTTTCCTGAAATTTAATTTAGCACCCACCAAAAATGAAGAGCTCATATCGCATGAAATTACAGCGCGAGCAGTGGGGTGAGAGGAACCTTGACGCACAAGCACCTCGCCCTTCAAAACTTGCCGATGGTCGTGACGACCCACCGCCGCCAGCTACAATGGCAACTCCGGTCCAGGTTTCTGCTTCTGCTCCCACTGTGATCCTGCAAGGTTCTGTTCCCATTCCCATTCCCCCTCCCGCTCCTCTTCAACAACAACGTCGGCCCGATCGACCCGATTGCAGGAACTTTTTAGGACGTAAGTTACTTTTGTATAAACAAGTATATGAATCTAGCGCCTGGGATCCTAATCTATTTGTTTCTAGGAGGGTGTTTTAGAACGAATTGCTTTTTCCGGCATCCTCCCGAGCACAGCCCTTTGCATGCCCATATCGAGAGACAGCGAGAAATAGCTCGAACTTTCGGGACTAGAAATCAACAGCCAGATATTGTGGCCCCAGAGACGAGGATGAAAACGCTCCAGGAGACACTCGCACACTTCGAAGCCCTGCGCGAGGACGAGGAGAGGCAAGCCCTGCACAACACTTTCGGCTTCAGGCCAGCCGGTTCTCAGAGAAAAGATGCCCCACAAGCAGACGGGAGCTCTCAGGATGCAGAAAAACCAGATGCCTTTAGTATCCACTATAAATCCTTCAGTAAAGGGCCCCGCCAGCTTTTCGGCCCTCAGAAGTTAAGCCACCCTGCCGAAGCGAGGAGGATAATGAGGGAGAAGAGAGACAAGCATCGAGGGTTCGATTACTATGCTTGGAAGGAATGGATGAAGCCGATTCGAAAATTTACCTGGTGTAATCAATGCCGGGGTAAACATCCGAACTGTGGACGCTGTGCACTGATAGAACAGATGGGCCTTCCACGTGAAATCGCTCCTCCAGCTTCGGTAATTATCCTTGAAGATATCGAAGTCTACAAAAAACTTTTCCCAAGGGAAGGGAATCCTGGTACCAAACCGCACAAAAAATACAAGGAAGTAGAGCTACCTCCGGGATGGCGGTTGGACTTGGTTTACCCCCGGGGGGTCCCACGGCCAGAGTGGGATCCCAAAATGGATTATGAGGGACCGAATTATAAAACCTGGGATCAAATCGAGACTCCTGTAGATCTTACGCTTTGGGACGCTTTCGAGGTTAAGCCATCGCCTGATCCTGATCCTGCTAATACCACCAAACCCCAAGAGCCGAAGCCTATTCTCGCCGCTACACGCCCTTCTGATCCACCGCTGAGGGGTAGACGAAGCAGATATAAGCCGGCTGAAAGATCACATCAAACAACTACTCAAAGCACGGTCACTCGAGACCCAGTGCCTCAGAATCAAAACGGCGAGCTGTCTTTCAACCTCGGAAAACGTCCAAAATCTCCAAAACGAAACGACGAAACCTCGTTTAGTCCAGGAAAACGCCCGGCCCCTCAAAGCCAGAACGAACAACGTGCTTTTGTTCTTGGAAAACGTCCAGAGCCTCGTACTGATGATGGGACACACCTTTGTTTCAACTGCTGGGATTACGGTCACATCTCAACGAGATGCCGCAATAAACGACTAACGCCAATTCTAGCTCAAGAAGAGCTTAGAGTTGCTAAAGGCGCTCCGATGACAGTAACTTGGAGAAATTTTCTTCAAAATTGCGGTATTACACCTTTGGACGCAGCGCCAGTTCCTCAACAACTTCAGAACTCACATGACGAGAGAGTACAGAAAAGCGCTGAGAATCTGGACAAGGTAGAACTGGCCGGGATTTCCACTGGCACTGAAGAAACTAGGAAGTTGAGGGATCTTGAGAGACCAATGGATTTCTCAAAAAAGTCTGAAGAGGAACCGAAATATTCGAAGGAACCTGAGAAGAAATCAAAATCAAAAGCCCGGGATACCCAAAAGCCAATCCTTAATGAGGGGAATGCAGCTCGGACTAGACAAATCTTACCGACGAAGGACTCTAACTTGTCCTCTAAAAAAAACAGTCTTCCGGTTCCAAAACGCGGCTCAGTATCCAAGAAAGACAGTCACTCTACTCAAGAACTCGTTTTGTTCCCCGAAGAAAGTTCTATTTTTCAAGAACCCAGCCAATCCCCCAAGAAAAGAAGTCCTTCTGCGGGAGAATTCAACTCACCACCTAAGAGAGCCATTTCTGTTGCTGCTAGGGAGCCCACGTCACCTTCCAAGAAGGATAGTCCTCCTGCTAGAACTACCCCGTCTCTGAAATCAGAATCTCGCCGAGGTTCCTCGCTCGCAGGCGATTCTAGACCCGCGTCAGCTACAAGCTCAAAGGACTCGGGCGGTGGTTCATCCTTCAAACCTGACAGTGCTCGCTATCGTCCTATCGGGGGTAAGACCAAGAAGGCAACCAAAGAGAGCCAAAAATCAGCGATTTCGAAGCTACCCAATGAAATTTTGTTGGATATTTTTAAGCGGTTGCTTGATGACAAGACGCAAGCTGTTGATGAGACTGACGATATATACAGCGAAGAGACTTCGGTTCGCCGCAAGAATCTCCAACTGGACCCTGTTCGCAAAGTTAACAATCTTTGGAGATCTTTGAGTCAAGTTGTAATTTATCGGACAGTCGCAATTTCATCTCCCGAATCATTACAACTATTCGCTTGTTCTGTAGCAAGAAACGTGGAATTGTCTATCATTGTCCGTGAAGTCAAAATCGAGATTCCATTCACCCGAATTGATGGTTGGACACCGACGGATATCGCATCTTCGGCGGAACGGGAGAGAATCGCTGCATACAAGTCGGCGAAATGTTTGAGCACCATCCTAGCAATCTGTCCCAATCTCACAAATCTCGTTGCCAGGTTCGGCGGGGCTTTCCAGAGTCTTCTTATGTTGGACCAAACCTGTCCTCGTCTGGACAGTCTTTACCTCGACGATGGCCTCCACCGAAAACTGGACACCAAAGGCGTTTGGAAAGCCACTCGTCATTTTCCAAATCTACAACTTCTACAGCTCGAAGCCGGACAGGAACCTTTCACTGAATCGAGAAACCAAAATATTACGTCCGGAGAGGCCACCTTGAATCTCCCCAAGCTGACCTCACTTGGTCTGAAAAATTTCCCCTATATCAACGATGCCTTCCTCTCCTCTGCTCTCTCACGTCTCCCGAAACTTCAAAGTCTGAGCATCGAACGATGCTCGGGCATATCCACACAAGGTACAGCTACCAAAGATTTTAATTGGATTATCGACAAGGCTTACTGACATCCTTCGGTAGGTTTGGCTCGAGCCTTAAGGGATCTGAAAGAAACTCAGATCCAATATTTCACATACAAAGTCAAAGAGTCACCATTGAGTGAATTCAAATTATCTGACGAGACTGGTTGCGACGCTCATCTGTGCGAGGCGATTTCTCAAAAATTTTCTCAAAATCTCACCGTCCTCGATTTAGAATGCGATTGTGTTTGCGAGAGTCTGTTCGACGGTATTGTTTGGGATGCGCTTGAATCAATCAACATCAGAAGCAAGGAGTTCGAGTTCAAAGGGTGCACACCAGCGACTACTGAGGAGAGCTTTCTCGAAGCTATCGCGGCGGCCAACATGCCACATTTGAGCCCCTGTAGACTAAAGTTTGGATCGGGTAAGTTTATACTGTGAACAAAAAAGGCCGCTTGTCACATGTTTGCAAACTACGTAAGTAATTTATCCAACGGGTTTCCCATGATGGGTGGAGGTTTCCGATGCGAGAACCCGCGATACTACTTTTAATGTGTATTCTTCCTTCTTCGAATTCTGATGCCATGTATAGGTATTTATTGTGCCTTTTACAATCGCCTAGAAGGTTGTTTCCTTGTTTTCGTAGTGTTTTTATTTATTTTTATTTTTAATTTGGTTATCGTTCTCTATGGGGCGCACATGGCAGCATAGCGCTGGTGTTTTTTCGTTATGTGTTTTTTATTCTTTCTCCACCTAACACTTTTATGACTTCCTGCAGCTTGCAAAGTATGCGGTCTCCATGTAATAGATGTGGTGTCTACGAGGTTTGTCTGTTGCCAGTCTGGAGTACCTGTCTACTATTTTATCCTCATGTGAAATAGGTATTATCAAAATCAAAGAATGGGTGCACATTGAGATCGATATATTCATCGATCCGAATAAAATTTCAGAGCAAATGTCACAGTTTTACTGCTGGTGGATGGCAAGACAATATAATAGAAATTGTAGAACTGTTGTCTTAATTAACTCATGTCTACCCCCCTTCCGGGCATGTAGCTATGCGGCACAGTGTAAGCTGTGTCGAGGCGAAGGGCGGATGTCCCGCTAATTCTAACCGAGTGAAACGGTTGAAACTACATTGCCTGCTTGAAGGAGGGGATGTCTCTCTCTCTCGTAGTAGTAGTACGTCTAGCTACGGACAGGTGCAGCACAGGGAAAGCTTTTCGTAAGCAAGAGAAGGGGAGGCAATAAAGATGATGCGAGGGAGAGAATATCTGCAATAGATGAGTGGTTATAGGTTGCAGGGCGCTTGCCACACAGATCTCAGGCCAAGACCTTCCAGAGCAGGCGGTTCCTCCCAATTGGAAGAAGAGCGATTCGATGGGATCCGGGACGGCACAGGAACGGATGGCGATGAGTATAGATCGCGAAAGCTCAAGAGGTGATAATGGCCTTTGAAGTTTGTTCGACAGCGCTTGAGGGATGACAGCAACAGGCTGACCAAGAAAGATGGCGTCGAGAACCAGCTCCATCGGTGCTCTCGCTAAGGAAGATTTTTTGCAAATGTCGCTTCTCTAGATCCAAGACGGGTAAATGGAGGCCCAGAAGAGACGGGCAACGATTGGTTGGAGGGCGGCGATGTTGGGGAAATTCGGCATCGGCCGGGTTGCAGGGCGCTTAAGCAGCAGCTGCGGTTGGTTGGCAATTACTTTGTTAACGACGAACAATAAAATGTGAGCGCAGTGTCGACCACAGCCACGGCCACGGCCATCCATCCATCAGCTCAGCTCAAAGTCAGCTGTTCCTCCTTCTCCTCCTCCTCCTTCTTTCTTTCTTTTCTCTCACTTCCTTTTTTTAATTTATATTTACTAGTAGACAGCCGACAGACAATCCCCATTGTGCGCATCCTTTTCCTGTCCACCAGCATAGCCTGTCCGCACTCTGTCTGGACGCAAAGAGGGCCAACGAAGTCAGCCTCGACAAACAACGGACAGCTCGACGACGACGACGAAAACGACAGAAAAAGGGATCTCGTACCCTTTCCCTCCTTTCCCTCCTTTCGCCTTTCTTTCTTTCCTTGTTCGGCTCGTTTTGTTCGCGCGGTCGTTCATCAGTTTTCGATTTGTCGCTGGCTGACATTTTGGAACCGACAACGCAACACATCTCAACTCAGCTTACCTGATGCTTCTGGCGACATCTCTCCACCGTTGAGATCTTGATACCGACTTCAAGATGCGGCTCTCAAGCTTCCGATGTATACTCTTCTTCTGCCTCTCTCACCTGGGTATGTCCTTACCTCGCTCTATATAATATATTAAAAATATATCATATCTAACATACAGTATAGTGAGAGTCGCCTACTCACAGGCGAATTACTGCGACCCGACTGGCAAATTCTGCGTCTCCGTCGTTATGCCGTTGACCACCGCTCACAGTGACGACGGATACATGCTCATTCGAATAACCGGTGCCGCTGCCAAAGGGTGGACCGCCGTCGGCATCGGAAACCGAATGGCTGGCTCCCTCATGTTCGTTATCTATCCCGGAACCGCCTTTGCCAATGTTACCGTTTCCCCTCGATTATCAAGGTTAGTAGTCCTCTTCTTCATTCTGCTCCGTATATCTGAACTTTGCTGACATTTTTCCTCTTCTTCTCCTTTTCACAGCGGACAAGTTGCGCCGCATTATTACCCGCAAACTGATGTTTCCATCCTCGAAGGCTCCGGCATCATAGACGGCCAGATAACCGCTCTTTTCACTTGCAATAACTGCAAGAGATGGGCAGGCGGTGCCCTTGATGTCACCAGCACCGCATCCAACTGGATCTGGGCGCAAAACCCGAACCAGCCTCTCGAAAGCAGTGATTTACAGGAAGACATTCTCGAGCACGATGAAGATTCCTATGGTCTATTCACTCTCGACATGTCCGTTGCCGTTGTTGACGATCCAAACCCGCCTGCTCCGATTCCACTGAACCCCGAGGCATCGGGTTCTCTTTATACCGTTCCAAACGAACTTGTCAAGAAACGGAAGAACTATATCATAGCCCATGGTACGTTTTATCATCTCTCATATAAGTCTATTGCAATTCTAAAGAAATAAAAATGAATAAAAATGCTAACATCCAAAATATAGCTGTCATCATGAGTGTCACGTTTGTTGTTTTGTTCCCAGTTGGAGGAATCATCATCCGACTCCTTCGCCACACCATCCGAAAAGCCGTCTACCTCCACATCTTCCTCCAAGCCCTCAGTTTCTCATTATCGATAGTCGGTCTAGCCACGGGGGTCATGGCAAGTGCCACTCTGGAGTCGCATTTCCTTTACTCTCACCAATTTATCGGAGTTGTCGTGATGGTCCTTTTATTCCTCCAGGTGATCCTGGGTGCCTCCCACCACGTCCAATTCAAAATGAAAGGGCGACGAACATGGCTATCCTACTGTCACATCTGGCTCGGTCGGTCTGCCATCATCATGGGAATAGTCAACGGTGGTCTCGGCCTGCCGCTCGCGGACGCCACTATTCCTCCGAAAGCAATTTATTCCGGTGTCGCTGCCATCATCTTCGCAGTCTACTTGTTGGGATACGGCGCCATCAAAGTCTGGGAGCACAAGATGGGAATCGGCAAGAAAGATGAAGACGAAATCAGGAAGCAAAATCTAACGACTGCACGGCACGCCGCAGACGGCTTTGACGGTTTCGAAATGCACGAACCCGAAGATACAAAAACTTACGAGCCCTTCATTTACGAAATTCCCGGAGTATACACCATTCCGCCTGCACCTACCCAGCCGGAAGAAGTTTATATCGATCCGTACTTCAAGGGAGAATACCCACCGCAAACATTCAGCCCGCAACCGATGTATACGACCCCGCAGATGGACGAATCACCCGAGATAATACAAAATCCGTTCTCGGGCGCGGATTCGCAGCACGATTTAGGACTCTTCCAGGACGTCAAGCTGAAGAACTAGCAGTTCCAGTCCCGACAACGGAAGTCCTCAAACGAAACGAAATTAAAATATAAAATTCTCCTCAAAAAAACATCAAGATACCTATCGACGTCGTCTTTCTTCCAGTATACTCCTTGGTTCTCTCTGTTTTTTCTTGTCGTTTAGCCGGCGTCGCATCGGGTTTCGCTGTACAGTTTTGTATATATATTTATATTCGGTCTGGCGTTTGGGATTCTTTTATTTATTTTACCCTCGGAGCCTCCTTCTTCCAGGGAGAGGAGGCTATTAATAGTTGAATTTTTGGTATTTCCTTGTTACTTCTACCCCGATGTGCCTTTTGAGTACATACCCTGGTCTTGATCATACGCGATCACTCTGTATATACACTACTAGTTTGATGGCTATCTACAATCTCATGTTACGATATTCTCAGACAATTATTTACTTAATACCATTGGCCTCCCAATTAGCCCAGAAGCATTGATATAAATATGTGGACGGTGCAAAATTCAACGTATGCATGGTCTGTACTTAGTGAATGAGTGCCTTGGTGAATATATGCGAAAACATACGTGCACTAAAGTAGTATTTCGAGAAAATCGCGTATGTACAATACACTTTATACGGCTCATTACGCAAGCATCAAAAAGATCACTTGCATTAAGATTAACGCCAAACGCCCCAACGATGCTGATTAATTCTAAGTTGCATGTCGAGCCCGAGAAACAATTGTTGCTCCAGCGATAACAGCAACAATGGTAGCTATAAAATAGTAGGACATGCCTTCGGATGGTTGCGAGTGCGTATCCTTTTCCTTCTGACCGCTGATGAGGAAAACGTAGATAGTAAAAAGTGTCAGGGCCATGGTGGGGAACCTGCTTATGATATGGTACAGGATGCCGCGATTCCTCCTGTGGAAAACCTATTTAATCATTAACAGATCTACGAGATATTTTTACGGAACTAGGGGGTTACCAACCAACTTCTTTGTTCCATTGTTCTGATCCAAATCATAATCATCTTGAGTCGCTCACGGACGCTCGTAGATATTAAAACCAAATACTTCTCTCTTTCGTGAACAGGTAGTATGTTAGCCATCCAGAAAGGAAACAAGGCTGGGTCCTGTGGTGGTTGGCCGTATGTGTTTAAGATATCATCTCTAAACCAGCCCCCGGAGTTGCCACGCATTGAGTGTACATAATTGAGGCATCGCTGGTGCAGGTCTAGAGTGGAAATGTGTTCCAGACTCTCTCTAGAACTCTCAAGATGTGAACTGAGAGTTCGCTCAGCCGATTCGATGGCCTCTTCATCGGCATACGGAATATCTTCTATCCTTTCAACTCTTGCCAAAGGATACCCGTCTTGCCAGGAGTAAGATAGAATCTTAAACCTATACGTCCCGATTGCTTCTATCAAACTTCGTCCGTCGGGGAACATTTGTATGCTGGTGACATAAAGCAAAGTGCCATACTGAGCGAACGGTGCCTCAAAGTCATTATCGCCTGATGGCGAATTAAACCGTCGATGCGATACCATACCAAAAACTCTGGTGCCGTCCTCAATAGCCCTCCGGAGCATCAGGCGATATCGTGGCTCGAATATGTGTAGGAACATCGGTGTGGACGGGAACGCCATCGTGCAGGCAAATATTGGAATGGTGGTTTCTCCTTCAACAGCGTCCTCGGCCGCCTGCGCTTTCCTATCAGTTACCGCACTACGATACATCACGAACAGCAACGCTTCAAGGCGACTGTTGCCTTTCTCCGGCGTAATACTCTGATTCGAAGACACCAGTCTGCGGCAAAATGGACAAAGATTGGAGTGGCCTCTCACCCGCTTGAGGCAACTCTCGCAGAAGGTGTGACCACATAAAATAGTTGTTGGGGAATCATACAGGCAATAGCAAATCTGGCAGTCGAACTCCGAACGAGTTCGAGTCAAGAGAGCAGCTAGCAACTGCGCATCATACAGGTTGACCGCTGGGGAATCTTCAGGTACCCACTGATCAAGAATCTCGGAATCGAAAGGAAGCATGCCTTTCCGCGCAAGCCAGTAAGCGGATAGCAATCTGCTGGAGGCGATTGCGGACTGAGGAACGCACATTGTGGGAGATTGAAATTGCGTATCCAGGCCTTCCGCGGGAATCGCGGCAGAGAGAACAGTCTCTATGAGGACCAGCACGTTCGCAAACGTAATATCGAGGTTGCAGTCAGCGACTGCGTGCATGCGACCCCCGCATGCTTTAAACGGACAGACGAATCCCTGTTTTCGGTCTGGCTGGCTTGGATATGAAATATTGGGTCGTTCGTGGACCGGTGGGATGCATGAGCGACAAAGGGTCTCCCCGCATGGTAATGCGAGCGGTTGCTGGAGTATCTTGTTGCAGACCTTGCACTGAAGCAACCGCACGAGTTCTCGACTCGAGACTGCGGTTGGTTCCATCGGAGAGGTATGTTTCTCAGCAGTACGTGCATTGTATCGAAGATCGTGCTCTGTAAAATCAGAGGAGACGCTTTTTTTTGACTCCGAAAGGGGCGGTAACTCGGTATTTGGATCGGCATTCATTCAGCCTGAGGCCAACGGGGCCATGACCGTATGATATTGATAATTATAATAGTAAAGTATCAGGACAGGGGTGGGAATCGAAATGCTGAGAGGCGAATATTCGATTCCGATCTTTCTGTCGAATATCAAGGTAAAGGATCTGATATGTAAGTACTTAAGTATCGATATGTTTCGATATTCGGATGGCAGAGCAAGTAAGAAGTTCTGAGCTGCTCACTTGGTAACGTTCGTATTAGTAGCTATCACGAAGGCTGCACTTGTGTTGGGAGGGAACGGCGTCGTTAAATGTTGGTGGAGGGCGGGCACAGTATATTATTCGAAGGTTACCGTTGCGTCGTGCAGCTGCGCAGTGCATGAGAAATGTCAGGCAGGCAGGCAGGCGGGCAGCCACCCTTGCAGAAGTTGCGACTCGAGACCGTTATAAATGCATCACCCCGACGTCGATTGGCTCCGGAGCATCTTCGACGTCCTTGATCGTAAAGATTGCGGCGGATCGGGCTTCCCAGGGCCGCGGCCACTAAACACGGCTAGCAGAAGGATAAAGCCATCAGATAACCCATGTCCGGACTCATGACGTCTTTGACATTCAACAGCTGCTTAAACGTACATGAATTACAAAACAATCCCAGACCAAATTCGCATGCCGAAAATAAAAGTAAAAAAAAAATTTAAAATCAAAGAAAGCTAAGATGTGAGACTAGCTTGAATGCCGCAAAGCTCCTTCCGAACGCCTTCCATGCGCCCCTTTTTTTGAAAATGTATGAAGTCAGTAAGTAAGTATGTACAAGACGAATCCGTAGATGCTGCATTTGAAAAGATATCCCTGACTGATACCCAGAACCACTAACTTAGATTGGGGAGAATCAAATGGGAAGAAGAAGAAAGAAAGAAAATAGAATAGAGCCAGCCATAGATCACTGTCGGCTTTATCTGGTCACTTTATATATATATATATATATTCTAGGAAAAGTTGAGCCGGGGAGGTGAAGGAGTGCCAGCTGCCACAGATGTCGTCGCCTCACCGGATTCAACTTCTCTCGCCGGTGCCTTAACCGCTGCGTCCACACATTTTCGTTCAAACAATTCTAGGATGAAGCGTCTCACCGGTAACCGGTATCGATATGATTCGAGGATTCGCAGCACCTGCCAGTATATCTCCGTAGATTGGAACAATTCGGGGTAGTTTTGTTTTAGCCTTTTCTCAACATATGTTAGTCCCGTTGCATCTTTCGCAAAAAAAATAGGATTAGCATACTTCACGAGTTCCCTCGACGCTTCATTCGCTAGAATGTGATTGCTCAAATTGGCCATCGCTGTAAGAAGTTTTTTAATAACAGCATTATCGATTCCATCAATCATCAGTGGAGCGGCACGCTTGTTGAATTTGGTCTCGCCAGATGTGAATTCCCAGTTTGCAAGCTGCACATTTGCATGTTAGTTCTTTGCTCGTCTCCAAGCTGAAATGAGTCCCATTTCATAAAATCGGTGACCTATACTGACCGAAAGCAGTTTGTTCAACTTTTTGGGAAGGCAGTAGCCAGAAAATTCTCCCATATCTGTAACTTTGGCATCCCAACCAAGAGCGTCAAGCAGCTCGAGTCCGGTACTCGTACGGGAGAGCATTCCCAAAATAAAGAATGCAGTGCCTTTTAGGGATAAGACCTTGGATTCCTCGGCGATGTAAATGATCTTCTCCACGATGTCGGAATTTTCGAGGAAAGGTGCCCCAGATGGCAGTGACCCGATATTGCCAATTGCCCACAGACACCCTTTTACCTTAGTAACAATTTCATTGTCTTCAAACTCGTCGACGTGCTCTGTCACGAATATCGCAAATTCTTCGAAATGTCCCTTCTCTTGCAATAGCCGACAGCCTTCTGCGGTCCGTGCAAGCTCTCGATAGAAGTGGGGAGGTACGTAACCAATGGATTCCGTATCCGGAAAAGAGGCACCGTCCTGGAAGTTAACTCGGTCGCTATCTGCAAAGGCACGCGCGAGCGAGGCTTCCACCTGGTCCACATATACATCGTTTCTACCCTATATGGCGCAAAATTGTATAAGCATCTCCTTCGAACCCCTGGAATCCAAAAATTGGCTCACATGAAACCAATCGTCCATTTCACGATTTATGTAGTCAAGTTCGTTTAGGTAATGATATCCCACCGATGTCGACAAGAACCTAGAATGTACATACATCAGTACAGAAATATATCACCGTTGTGACGAACGAACAAAAAAGAGCTGACCTGAGTAAAAGTGGGGCTCCTATTTCTCCAAGATGGTCAAGGGCTGGTCTGCATTGGACGAGATATTCGAGGGATGGTCGGGCATTGCAGGCTTCTTCTAATATTTTTACGGCTGTTTTGCAAACTTCGACATCTGGATCATATAATTGTGTAACTAATAACCTGATTGACCACTGCGATGTCTCCGCGGACGTTGTAGTTGTAATTTTCGGAGGCATAAGGGGATTGGGGGACGGTCTACGGCATCCTTCTACCAAGCCCCTTAGATGATTTGTTGCGAATAAACGAACCGACTAAGATAAAAAGTCAGCCATGATTATCTGGTAAATTTAGACCCTATGATGGCGTTTACGAACTCTGGGGCCGGTCGTAAGTGCCTTTGATAAGATTATGCGAGGATGCCCATCTCTATGTGCACACGAAGTTAGATTTTACACGTGGGAAATAGAGAGAGTTCCAAGACTGACGCTGTAAAATCCATTGCCGAAATAAAATAAAACATAAGGTCGTCTCTACTGCGTAACTCGCTGATGTGATAGAACATATTGAACATCTTCCATCGCTCCATCATCCTAAATGATAAAAGTAATTAGATGGATTGGAAGAGGATATGTGAGAGAAATGTGTCCTTACGCAATTCCATTTGGATCAGTGCTGAGAACTCCTAAAAACATAAAGTACCCCGAGCAGAGTGTATCATGTAGTCTGGTTTTTGAAAACAGCGGCTCAGCAGAGGTTATACCACTCATAGGATCTAATTGTGCCAAGCATTCTGCTATCTGACGAAGCACTTTATGATCTGCAAGGTACTTTATGCCTTCTGGGTTTTGAAGAAGCGTGTGAAAGAGGGCACAGCCTAGCCGAACAAGCCGATGGTTCGGTTTGGTGTTTTTTATTTCAGAGAACCGGTATTTAAAGGGTCGAAAAAACGACATGAGCCGCTTGAGAAACTTTGTTCCTTTCAAAGCTTCATCTAGCCGCTTAGGATTCAAGAGCGATCCCTGTACTAGTTCTAGAAGAGCATCCATTTTCCATTTCGCATGGTTCTTCGTAGTGAGAATCTACTCGCACACAATTAGCTATGATGTTAGAGCTGTAGGAAGAAAGGATAAATACCTGAGAATCGAGAATCAAACTACGGAAATGCGGTTCGTCGATCTGAAGATTAAGTTTTAACTTAACTTGTTCGACCTGTCTTGCCGAACTTTTACTGTCTTCGATGGATGGGCGATTCGCACTTATAGCTCCATTGTTTCCTGTTCGTTGTAGCGTTCTATTTAAAGAATCTATCTGGTATACAGCTGAAGTGGCAGTTTTTCTTGCTGTACCATCAAACTGTGAAGCGCACTGGAATAGACTTGGGAGCATTTGCAACCGGGTATTGAGATGCCGGGGTAGTAGACGGTTGGAGAGTTTCAAGATTTCTCCCACCAGAAGAGTGGCTTTCCTGACAATGGCAGGGTCTCCATCCTCTTCTTCTAGAATTACGAGGAGACACTGTAGCTGGTTAGTGAGCGCTGCTATAGATAATGTCTACGGCGGAAGTCTAAAATTGGTACCCACGTCAAGAAGCCCGGATTCAGAAAAGATGGCTAATAAAAGGGCGTTGAAGTGATCCACAAGATTCACTTTCTCCTTATCTTCTATCAAGGATAAAGTTGGTTCGAAAACCTTCATATTGGCGACCCGGCCATACGCTAAAACAGAGGCGTTAGTCCACGTGGGTTTAGAAACAACTGGAACTGGTATCATACTTGTGAGACGCCTCCCAGCGAGAAAAGTGGATGACCACGAAGGAGGCTTTATCCGAAAAATGTCAAATAGGAGCTCTAGTACGATGTCCTACTCCTTTATTAAGAACTGACTCAAGGTTTGGTGGAACTACAAGGAATTTACCCGAACGGCGACATGTGGTATTTTCAGCGACTCCACAAGAGATTTCACAGAGCGTAAGTTATACATGGATAATGCAAGAACACCTGAAGTTGTCAGTTAGATGTAACTACTGCAAGGGGGATACAACTGACATGGAGCGTACCAGGCCAGGATTTGAAAACGGAGCTTATTACTCTCGCACATGATCTTAGTCGATCTTCGTGTATATGAGCTTTCGCATATGAATCCGTGAATGCAGAGAAGACAATCTAAGACAGATGGTTTTAGTTTTTCATGTGCTCTCCAAAGGTGGAACGTGGTATTTTGGGCTACCGACTTCAAGATCGTGGCCAGGTCGAATGTACTGCCGGGTTAGCGGCATATCAAGGAGGTACAAAAAGGCAATGACAATACAATCCGACAGTTCTGCCGGTCCATCCACCAATATTTGTGCTAGTATTCTCACCGCACCAGCCGCGACAGCCAAAGAGGGCTCCAGTATTACTGTTTGGTTTCTAGTCAGTAGAAATACAAATGCTCGGAGAAGGACAAAGGTCGTACATATTTCCGCCAGGGTTTCTATACACATCGCTCTCAAGCGGTCGTCACTCTGTTCCGCGCAAGAAACCAGCGCTCGAGCCACGCCTCTTGATACTTCCTTTACACCTCCGGGGATTTCAAGGAAGGCACGGACGAATTTGAGTGCCTGCTCTCTTTCAACGTTACATCTTGCATCAGAACTAGTATGGTCTTTCGCCAACGAACTTTTGAAAAAAGAGGGAGGAATCAGTATTACGACACGATGAGCGGGACAAAACCAAAGGCAGAGACTCACTTTATAACTATGACATCCGTGTTTAGTCCTATGATCGTTTGCAGCGACCGAATATCAGCTACCGCATATCTTGCAACTCGGTAACCCGCTGATACGACCTCTCGGCTCTCATGGGTCAACATGAACTGAACTCGTTTTCCGAAGGGGGCCCATTGAAGGTCGTATTTGAGGGACTGGTGTCGTTTGAGGAGGTGGACGAGAGTGTTCGCCTTTTCGACATATATCTCGGGACGTTGTCCTTTCTCTTCCAGAGACTGTAAAAGGTCGGATAGAGACCACGCTGGTGATTCACTAGACAGAGACTCTTCGCTTATGGCTGTACCGATTGGCGCGCCAACGCCTTGGGGTACGGGGAGAAGAGGCTCGCCGCGAAATTTACTCGCCATTCTAGATCTCGACTCCGTCTGCTGTTTCAGGTTGCGCGAGTTGAGTATGTCGACCTGACTGGTCAACTGGTCTATCTTGACGTTGGCTTCGTTGAGAGCCCGCTCGGCTTCAGCTCTTGCCTTCTTAGCATCCTTTGGTTTTTTCGAGTCAAGGACGAGCAGAAGGTTCTCGGCACCGGCCTGTATCTTCCTCTCGATGGCAAGCTTTTTCTCGAGAGATTCTAGCTGTCCGTTTCGTACATCTCCGGCCATGGGAGAGCCGCTGGTGATGGTGGACGAGAGGGGCGCAGAGATGATTGCGCGGGCGGGAATCACGGAGCTGAAGCTGCCCGGGCCAAGGGCGGTGGATGAGCTCATGTGGGAAGAAATGATGGAGCTAGAGTTTCCCGCGACGGCGCGGATCGTCGTGATAGGCCGTCCGTTGACCGTGCGGACGGATTGGGAGTTAGCGTTTGGGGTGAGCAGCGTGACCCCGCCGCCCGTTGTTGCTCCATGCTGGGCTGCGGTCGAGTGACCCGGGTCCAGCGTGCTCGACCGGGACTGAAGATGGGTGTTGAGGTGGCCAGGGATTCTTCCGGTGGTTGTAGATGGGGCGGGCGCGAGATTGATATTAGTGTCGTCGGCGGTGGCGCCGTTGGTGACAGCGGTGTTGTTGTTGTTGACGTTGAGCATGGTCGTTCATGTAAGATGGAAGGATCATTCGCGAGGCCGGAGGAAGGAACTAGGAAGGTGGTTTCGAAGCATAACGGCAGCGGGACGTCAGCCGGGTAGAGGAGGTTGCATTGACTCCGGGGGTGTTTTTTTTGTCGATGCTGTCAAATGTGGATGAATCGATGGTGATATTGGGGGAGGTCTGTCGTCGGCAACGGTACCTGCAGGGCACCAACCAACCAACCAACCAACACGCGGGGCAACTACTTAACTAACTCGAGCTGAGTCGCAGAACGAACGATCTCTGATCTCCGATCCTTGCTCTGCAGCTCTGCAGCTAGTTACCATTCAATCGAGCCTTGTATGTAAGTAAATAAGTACTTAGTAAGTATGTGTTGGTTGAATATTGAATAATTTGTGTTATTAGATCCCGCTGCTCTCACAGCTTGCGGCCGATAGACAGCATCGGCGTGTAGCTCAATCGTGCAAATTTTAATTCCATCAAAATAAAGCTGTCGCACGGACAACATACGAAGTATAAAATATGTATATGTCGGCGTTCGCCTGTGCGGGTTCCGAGCGACCAGGGTCTGCCGGAGATGCACGACCTCTCCTCTCGCGACCGGCAGATTCCTTCCAGTCGGCCCTTTTTTTCGTTATCTTTGCCTTCCTTGCCTGACGTAGCCCGCCTTCTCGATCTCGGATCAGGCCATGCTGTGCATGTCCAGTGTATAAATATATAAAGCACCCCATGCTCTCCAATTCGCATCGATATCCATCACGACAATCAAACTTACCCATAATATCATATATATATATATATAGCTACATAGGCATCTCTCTCTTTCTTCGCTTCCAAATTGTATTCCTATCAAATCTTAATATTAATCTATATCGGATATTTTCCATTATCGCATTAAATAAATATAAATAGTCTACAATGGCATCCCTCGCTGCTGCTCGATATGGCAAGGTACTTCTATTCCCCCCCACCAAATTCTTCAACCCAATCTTCGCTGTCACCGTTACTAACACCAATGCAATACAGGACAATGTCCGCGTCTACAAGGTCCATCGGGACGAAAACACTAAGACCCAGACTGTCACCGAAATGACCGTCTGCTGTCTGCTTGAAGGCGACATCGAAACCTCCTACACCAAGGCCGACAACAGCCCGGTTGTCGCTACCGACACCGTCAAAAACACCATCTACATCCTCGCCAAACAAAATCCCGTCGACCCCCCGGAACTCTACGGCGCCATTCTAGCTGCCCATTTCCCCGCAAAATACAGCCACATCCACGCCGCCCACGTCAACATCACAGTTCACCGATGGACTCGCATGAACATTGACGGAAAGCCGCATCCACACTCTTTCCTACGCGATGGTTCCGAAACTCGGAATGTCGAGGTCACTTTCCGCCGAAACGAGGGATTCACAATCACATCCAAGATTGCCGGTCTCCTGGTTCTCAAGAGCACTGGCTCCGCGTTCCACGGATTCCACAAAGACGAATATACCACCCTCAAGGAAACCTGGGACAGAATATTGAGCACCGAAGTCGACGCTCAGTGGACTTGGAAAAACTATCAAACCATCAGCCAGATCAAATTAGATGCTCATCTGTTCGGAAAAGCCTTCGACGACGCACGAAACACAACCCTCAAGATCTTCGCCGAAGATGACAGTGCTAGCGTCCAAGCTACCATGTACAAGATGTGCGAAAAAATCCTTGCTGAAACACCAAAGGTTCAAGCTGTCGAATACACACTGCCCAACAAACACTATTTTGAGATTGGTAAGCATCCTTGTACAAACACTGAGTTCACTACAGACGTTGGCTAACATTATCGCTTGTATAGACCTCAGTTGGTATAAGGGCCTCAAAAATACTGGCAGAGACGCCGAAGTGTACGCTCCCCAGGGTGGACCCAACGGCCTCATCAAGTGCCGTGTCGTCCGCAAGCCCGCATCCAAACTTTAGATCATCACGTCTACTTTAGGTGCAAATGGTCCGTCATTTTCTTCTCATTTCTTCTTATTCGGAGCTTGGATTATTGATCACTATTATATAGGCGATGGCGTTCCCCTGGGTTCCTGTTCTGCCTCTATTGTTTTCGTCGCTTTTGCGCCCATTCTTCTTCCTATAGTGGTTTCTACAACAATAAATATTGTAAAATTAGACTAGCTTAAATATATGCCAGTTATCACAAGATTAAGACTAGCTACAACAGTTTGTGGCATTCGTAGATCAAGCATAACGTTTAATTCAAAAATTTCTGTGCTCGACTGGTCTCAGACTATATACAGAATAACAATATAATACAGACAGAGGATATCTACAGAACAGGGCGCAAGCCGATCTATGCAGGCATCGGCTTGATGTGCCGAAGCAGCTGCGGTTTTACCCCGCTGGGTTTACTTTACCGGGCAGTACCTTGCTGGGCGTCACCGGGCCGTATTTAGGACTGTTTGGGCCTTTCCGGTTCGACTGTGCCTCTATTACCACGATATTCTTCTTATACGGGTGGTGTACTCCCTCAAACACTACAAAGCTCAAGACACAATATTAGCATATGTCCGGACTCCAGCACATTGCATTCAGTCCAACTAACCTTTTAATCTCGCCAGCCGTACATCTCGTAGTCGATTCTTCGGTAGCATACCACTGACTGCCCTCTTCAATATCTCACCACCTCCAAATTTCTGAAATACCCGTTCCATATTCATCTGCTTGAATCCCTTGCCAGGGCGGGTTGTGTGCTTGTAGTACATCTTTTGATCGTGTTTGTTGCCGGTAACTCGCAGGTCATTGCAACCGATTGCGACGACGTAATCTCCACAGTCATCTAGAGCACAAGCTGTTATTAACCGACATTCCCCGGTATATTATTTGTGTATATTGTTGTTGGTTGCGTACTGGAAGGGTGGAACACCGGTTTATGTTTTCCCATCAACGTGACGGCGATAGAGGTCGCGAGTCTGCCGAGACTCCGCTCGTCAGCGCCGACGTTCACCACATGCCAGGCTCTCGAGAATGCAAGATTTGTCTGTGTAGAAATTCCAGTTATATTAGTCGATTGTTCCAGATCTCGCAATTGAAGACGTCTGCTTACTCGGCCAATGACCTGGGACATGGCAGATTTCTAGATCAGGTGACCCTGACACAGGTCTATTTGTCGGGTCAGGGTATCGAGATTTGATCAAAAGTTGCAGAATGGCAGAGTATTATAGGTGGTTAATCATGTCGACACGTTCGATGTTGAGGGATGGCGTATATCATGGGATCTTCGGGGATTGTTAGGCACGCCTTGTCGTTGCGTAGGTTTGTGACCAAAAATTTGACGTGGATGTGGCGCTGCGATAGCCTCGACGCCACACACTTTCAACTCATTTCTAAGCAACTGGGCCTAGGCTATCCGCTTGACAGACATATATCCCAGCTCGCAATATGCTGCACCCCACGGATGAATCATTATTATATACAATCTGCACATACACATCGGAGCTCACAATACAACCATAAAATATACTTGGAGGAGGTTCGCACTAGCAGAATGTCTATGCCCTGCCCCCTGCCTACACATGTTCTGGAGCCTGGTAAATTGCTAACCCGAGATTCTAGAAATCGTGGTCATTGTTTTGAAATGCAAGTAAGACCAGCATTTAAGGTGTGTTGACAAAAAACCTTCATGAAATATACAATTTTTAGGATTTCTGAAGCTTTATTCTGACTTATTTATGGGGGATAATATCTATTCATTAGACAGTATTTGCAGTACCCCTCCATTGTGAGGGTTGTGTTTCCCTTGTCACAAAGACACTCTCGCAATTAGAAGGTTAAGAAACTCCTGAGGAATTATCCTATTTCTAAGTGGAATAATACTGATAGAGATGAATCCAGGAATACACAATGTTAGTTGTCACCTGGAAGACCAACTCGTCGAGACAGAGGGCATAGCTGCTCCGTCAGCAATAGCTACGGCACTGAGCGAAATTGGAAAAGATTGCATATTACGAGGGTCTGGGGAGCCGAATAGTATGCACACAAACATGAGAATATAATGGTTATTCTTATTATCACCGAAGAATAAGGCTGACAGCTACTAGGTGCTGCCGTGTGCATCCTAGAAACACACGCTACCGGTATCCAGGATCCGGTCCGCGGTCTCGCCAGGCTAGTCCAAGTGGGAGAAAGGTTCACGATAATCGATTTGAGCTTGAAAGGTCTGTCACCTGGAGTTTACCTGGCCAGTATCCGGCAGAGCGGCGATATCTCAAACGGCGCCACATCAACAGGCGGTATTTGGGAGGCCGACGAAGGACACCATGAAACGCCTCGAGGGTTTTTAGGTAAGGTTGAGGTTGGCCAGAAGGGCTCTGGGGGGGTCCTTATCGATAGCTACGTGGACGTTTGGGAATTGATCGGGAGGGGGATGGTTGTGTCACGTGAGACAGGATATTTTCAAGAAGAGGACGAGATGACGCTGGCAGGAGTGATGGCTAGGAGTGCGGGCGTTTGGGAGAACGACAAAGTGGTGTGTTCGTGTTCTGGGAAGACAGTGTGGGAGGAGAGGGTCGAGCAGACGAACAAAGGGATGCTCTGATCACGTCGAAGTGCAACGTGTAATTGCAATTGGTGATTTATATCTCGTTACTTACAATTGATTAATTAATTGCCGCTCACGATTGAAGGAGGTTGATTGCCCTGGCCTGGGGGATACTGGTCGATTGTCATCCACGCTAAATAGCAAGAAGCGGACCGTCCCTAAGGCATCTAATATATACAGCACGATTAATATAGATGTGGACTGGTAAATATAATCATTCGACTCCTGATCAATGCGAGGTTCCGGTTCGAAGTTAGAGTTATAAGGCGAGGATGATCTGATTATCGTGCTACATCAAGCTGCCAAGTGGAAGCGATAAAAAGAAACGAGAAAGGGGAAGTCGCCTAGCTGGTGAATTATAAATTGTTCAATTGGGGTGGATGGGATATATTCGATTTCAGGGGGTGGCCTGGATGGCGCCCGAGACAGTTGTCGTCTCTGCCTCAAACCGTTTCGAACAAGTGTTGCAACAACAATAACAACAACAACAACAACAACAAGATCCAGCATTCGATTCGATCATTGCGATGCATCCTGATGGCGGTGCACTGTCAGCGCCTTATCATGTCATGTGTTTGGTGTCGAGTCTCGTTTTTAGTCTGCCGGCCATCCGTCCATGATGACGAATCGATTCAATTCCAAACCCAGCTTCGATTCGAATTCGGTGCATCTGCTACACGACCAGCACTTGGCCAATTGGGGATCCACCTTCCCGAGAGACGGAGACACTTGATGAAACGGGGCAAGGAGAAAATTGGGGAATTGTTTCGATCCCAGCTATAACGAAATAATATGTAATAAGAATAAGAATAATATAATATATATCAAGGCTGCACTTGCTCAGTCTGTCTGTCTCTCTTTAAGTATCCGAACATCCTTCGACCCGGACTTCGATCCCTCCCTCCATCCCTCTCTCCTTCTGTTTCTCAATTTTCACCGATTCACACGCTCGTTCCACGTCGACTTCTTTATATATATATATATATATATTTTATATTTTTATCTAGAGCAGGTCACTCTTTTATCAACTGGTTTGATTTCGATTCTCCATTCGTTCCTTACCTTTTTCATTTCATTGGCTGCTGTGGATATATTAATTCCGTTAGTGCCAGCCCAGCATCGAGGTTTCCTTTTAAGCGCCCCCAATCCAGCAGTCCCCAGTTTGAATTGAAGCGTCATTTCTTTCTTTCTTTCTTTCTTTCTTTCCTCTGCCTCTCTTTCTCCTCCCTTGAGCTGGACTCGTAATCAACCCGTTTCGAATTTCAACATCTCTCCGTCCCGCCGCTCCAATTCGGTTGGTTGTTGGAACTAAGCAACACAGCCGTGCACAAGATCAATCAAATAGCAGGTACGTACGTATACGCATATATGCAGAGACCGCCCCCATCTGATATCCGTATACCACCCCTCCAAAGCTGTATCCATATTGTTTCCCGTCCGAAACTTGTCGGTTGCAGGCTGTGGTACCTTTTCATGGGTGGCTGCCAGCAAAGTGGGGTTCCGTGCAAATCGGCGGTTAGAATAAGCACCGCGGCTTTCCATTCGTCGGTTGGTCCCCAATCACTGTCACCCTTATAAAACCGATCGATCTGCAGGCCGTTCCATTCGCATTTGCTTGTTATTTTTGGCGCCTCCTGGCAAAGGGAACATCTTTTGGCACACGCGATCGATATTAATACCTGCTGTCGCCCTTTTCAACCTCTTCTTGGGACGCAGAGCCGATCACGTTGCGTTTACTAGCTCTTTCTCGATATCCATCGTGTGGAGATTCGATAGATACCTTGTTCATTTCGTTTTCTGTCGCATCCCGAATGCTCAATCCCATCGCTCTGTTTTTCTTTATCCTTACCATACTCTCCTTCGATTCTCGTTTAGAAAGATCTCCGCCTCTCTGGTTAGAACAACGATCGAACGTCTAATAGCTAATCTTACCACTGTCATCTCAGCACATCCCAGCCGATATTTCGGCATCTCTTTGCCAATTACATACTTAAGTAGCTCTGCACCCCACGACGCTGCTGGACACGTCTAGACCCATACTCCTATTCAGTTGGAAGTCAGTCACATTACCCGACATGTCGTTAAAAGCTGTAACTCGATCCTTCTGAGAACTTGTGATTTTAGTAGTGGATTAGCGTCGTACTGTACTAACCGTGACATAGGAAATCGAAACGTGGGTTAACGCGCTCCATCTCTACGATGCGCATGAATTCCACGAAGCCCTCCGAGAATTCGACAAGATTGCGGATCAGTCAAAGATACTTTTCAACATTGGTGTCATCTATGCAACTCTCGGACAACACGAGGGGGCTGTAAGCACCACCCGCTGCATTAGTGATACCCGCTCGTGAGAACTGCCAGCAGACTAACTCGTGTTATTTACTAGGTCATAGCATTTCAAAAGGCTGTCAAACTCGACAACTATTTAGCTGTTGCCTACTTCCAACAGGGTGTCTCCAACTTTCTGTTGGGCGATTTTGAAGAGGCGCTGGCTAATTTCAACGATGCGCTTCTATACCTGCGAGGAAACACTTTGATCGACTACGACCAGTTGGGGCTCAAGTTCCGGTTATATTCTTGCGAAGTTCTGTTCAATCGCGGTCTCTGTTATATTTACCTGAGCCAACGAGAGGCAGGTATTCAGGATTTGGGGTACGCCGTTAGAGAGAAGCAGGTGGATGAGCACAGTGTGATCGATGAAGCAATACGCGATAACGGAGAGGTAATCATGGGTACCCGAGAATTTTAGGATGTGGCGAATGGCTAAATTTTGCGCAGGGTTACACCGTCTTTTCAATACCGGTGGGGGTTGTCTATCGACCCGATGAGGCAAAGGTCAAAAATCTCAAAACGAAGGACTATCTCGGAAAGGCACGTCTAGTCGCAGCTACCGATTCCAATAACACATTCACCGGTTTTGCGGGTACCGAGTCGAAGAGAGTCGTTGAGGCTGTTGACGATCGGCCTCAAGAATCACTGTCCTTCGCAGCGTCCAACTTGGTCATCCCAAATAAAACTTCCAAAAGACCAGATGTTCCTGTGCCAGCGGGTAGACAGCAGGCGCAAGTGCCGGGATCTGAACGGCAGATATTTCCCCCAACCCCGCCTCCAGAGAAGGAACCGGCTTCAAATAAACTCCGAGATGGCGGTGCCGCTTTTCCCGTCAAGCAAGCGCCTTCTCGTCAAAGCAGCAAGAGAGACGCGGGACGAGACAGACGGAGAAGGGACGACATGGATTACCTGCCAGAAGAAGGGCGCGAAGAAGAAGAACGACCGGTTTCTGACCGACGCGGAAGCGCTCGAAGTGACAGAGGATACCAAAGCCCGAAACAGAGAGCCCCACAGAGCTCAAAGGGGGGGCGGAGAAGAGACGAAAATCCTGAGGAGGATGAGTACTATGACGAAGTTTACGATTACTACGGCTCAGAGCACAGTGGTAGGAGCGGGGGCTCGCGTCGCCCATCCGATTCCTCTCGTCGAGAACAGAGATCTCGCAGACAGCAGCAGCAGCAGTATTACAATGACGATTATCAAAGTGAGGGAGATAATGACTTCGATGATGACGAAGAATTTGACCTCATTAGCGCGAGAGGCAGCAAGAGGGGTGGAAATGCGCCTTCTGCTCGTAGAGGCCCTGAAATGATAAAGGTAAATTTCTCTAAAGGATATACGAGAACCAAGATATCGAATATGGTGTTAACCTAATCACCCATATAGATCACTGTCAAAGTTCGCTATGGTGAGGATACCAGGTTGACGACAATAACACCCGCCATTGGCATCAGCCAGTTTAGTCAGCAATTGAAAAAGAAACTCGGCATGGAACGTACCTGTAAATTCAAGATCAAGGACGAAGATGGTTCGCATATCTTAGTTGCCGACCAAGAGGATCTTGATATGCAAATTTCTATGTGCAAGCAGGCGGCGAAAAAGGCAAAGTCCGACACTGGCAAGATGGAGGTACGTTCGTTCACCCATGTTAAATGTGCAGAAGGCAATTGCTAACGTGACCCGTTTTAGATTTGGGCATTTGAAGCCTGAGTTTGAGTGTTTTTAACTGGCGAAGACATGGTGTTTTCTAAATATACTGGAGGTGTCTTGTTGTGTGTCATTGTCCCCTCCCTGGTCTGTCCGGACATGGAGTTTGCTTCTTAGCCTTCGAATAGAGTAAATATATATCTTTTGTCATATTACTACCATCGGCATTGTCTTTAACGAACTTGCGGATAGTATTACCGGTCTTTCTCTCTGTTACATTATTTACTTCCGCATTGTCCTCTCATGTTGTTACCGGGTTTTGTGTCCTCTCCAAACCGTCACCAGACTGTCTTCAATTTTGATGCGCTGTTTCCTTGGTGAATGTTAGATCTGGGACGTTTTGCAAATTGCATTGCTTCATTTATCCCCGAAAACAGAGAGATCAGAGGAAAAGAAAACAGGTTGGTTGTAAAAATTCTCTTGCATGAAATCGGCACGTGCAATCCTAAAAAGATCCGGGCTGCGTTGGGCAAATAAGAGTCTGCCAAAATTCTGATTCATCCTGAATCTTCTCCAGCCAGAGCAGATGGAACATGTATGTACTAGACAAGCGGTGTCAGCCCGACCTTGCTGATGATTTGAATTCCTCGGTTGGAGCCACACCTGGCTCGCTAAGCGAGACTGCAACTGGACCCGACGGAGAACCACTTTGCCAGAGCCGGAAGGATGCTTCCTCCGCCCCCATTTCTCGCGCTGTTTTAGCCACCACGGCTGACGTCTTTCTGCTACATGCTACGAATTTTGAGAAAGACTGGAAATGCGAAATCTACTTTGCGATTATGCGATTCGGAATGGTCATTGAGAGTATTGTAGAAATTTAATTAAAATTCTTTGTATCTATCTAAAGTTTGCTTGCCGAAATGGCTATTCACTAAGTGAAGATATCCTCCCATAGACGTTACCAAGAAAAGATGTCAGTGAATTATGTACTAGAAGTTGTCGTGAATTGAGAGATGATGTATATTTGGAGAATGTCAACGCCAGATGATGCCCAGTGTCCAAATGAAAAGAAAAAAAAAAAAATACATAAGAAAATAATTTATTCCATCGCTAATGCATGCGTAAATTGGTATCCCTGAAAAAACAGCCCGCAAAAAAAAAAAAAGACTCGCTGTTCATATATATTCGTCATCGTTTGTACCGGCCGAAAGAATGTTTTTATTGGATGTGATAGGGATATCTATCATTCAATATGCTGGTATCAGATTTGAAGACGAGTAGTATGAGGATTCCTCAAATGCGGAGGGAGAATCGAATAATGACGATTTCCCTTTTTTGGTGTGTTCTTCGTAGAAAAGCGGATCGGCCAATGTAGGTTGAGGCGGCGAAGATGGTAGGCTTTCCATGTCCGAATCGTCGTCATCAATGAGTTCCGGTGGGCTCATCATTGGTACGTGTGATGAAGTTCTCCGTAGAGCGTAGAAACCATCATCCTCCTCTTCAAAGTCTTCGTCGACTTCAACTTCGTCGACGTCAACGACAGTTTTGCTGTAATCGAATGGAATGCGTCGGGGAATGGCACTGATGTGTTCGGATTCCCATTCGTAGTCGTCTTCGGACTCCTCATCGCTGCTGTCAGATTCGGGGTAGTCTGGAGCCAAGGAGCCAATGTGTTCTTCTTCCTCTTCCTCCGAGATCGTGTTCATGAAGCTCGAGTCTTCTTCTTCTGTGGAGTTTCCGCGGACCATGGCGTTGAACCAGGCGTCTTGTTCTTGCTCAGCTGTCTGGAGGTGGAGCATGAGTCGATCTAGGAGGTTTGCGTGACCAACGAGTAGTCTTAGGTCGTGGTCTGATTTGGCTGCTTCGGAAGATAGCTTGCCTCGAGCCTTGTGGGCGAGGTAAAAAGTTTGGGTGATGGACATTTTGGCCTGCTTCGTCGACTGTTGCTGTCTTCGAGCTTGTAATAATGCTGGATGGATGGAAGTAGACATTGTAGAGGGAGGAGGGAATGAGTGAGTATTATTTATTTTCTAATACTATTCGGTTGTAGGATCTCTGTTTGGGAGTGGAGGATCCAGACGAGGTAAAGCGGGTGCTGATTGGCTGTAGCGGAGGCTGTACGAATTACTGTGAGTGAGTCAGTTGCAATTCGAAAAGTTAAGATGAGGACGACTCCGAGGACTCGACGGGTGGTTGTTATAATATATCAAATTTAGGTGTTTGTGAAAGGTGATGATGAGAACAGGTGTGCCGCCGGGCTTTATAATCAAATGCATAATAAGCTCTGAAGCATAAGCATTTCTCGGGTGAGGGTGGGGATTAGACTCTCCGTCTCATATTTTTCCCCTTCTCGGCTCGGAATTTGGGATTCCCTCTCCGGCCAAGAACTCTCCTTGCGGCGACAAACGGTAAGGCCGAGGACCAAAGGGCTGACAAACGACAAACTCTCTCCTCCCACGGAACAAGAAAATAAACAGACGAAAAGAAAAAAGGAACGAAAAAAAGGAAAGCAAAGCATCCTTGAAACACACCTTCGGATTGGTTAATGCACCGACTTTTCGGATGATGATGCCAACGATAATGAATATTAGATGGAATGATGATGAATGATACTTGATTCACTGCCTCGACTCTGCCTCACGGAGCCTTCGCAGACTGCGTGCGATCGAGCCATACATATATACACATTTCTCTTCGCCCTCATCAGATCCTCATCCTCTTCCTCTGCTGCTGCTGCTGCTGCTGCTGCTGCTTGCTCGTGATGCCAGCGAGATCGAGAGCAGAGTGCTCCGCGTGGTCAGTGTCAGCCCTGACGCCGTGACGACGATGCAACGACAACAGATGGCACTGCTGATTAAGAGGGCGGCCCATAAAAAGCAAATCGTCGAGAGATCAATAAAGTGCAGCAGCCTGTTCGTCCAGCAGCAAAGCAAAGCAGAGCAGAGCACAGCGAAACAGGGTGGTGCAGCGTAGCCTCATGCAGCCTCACAAGACTTTCGCATTTCACTTCGTACACATCACCGATTACACACACTGGTTACGGAATCACGGAGCTAAATGGGAAAGAAGGACCCGATCACTTCCATCCGCGCGCTGCCATGCCAGCTTACGAAATGAGCAAGGGCCCATCATTGCCATGTTGTCCTTGATTCGTCACTGTCGGGCCTTGTCAGCTGAGTAATTCTTTCCACCAACTGACTGCCTGGACAAGGCGAGTGACTCTCGCTTGCCTGTCCATTGCCGTGAAGCCCCACCATTGCGCTCGCTCTCTCTCTCTCGTACTCTCGGACTCGCATTTCCTTGTCGGGCTTTGGCCAAATCTCCATCCGAATCAAATCTGTCCCTCCGTAATCAAGTCGTACGAGCCCATGTTTGTCCCTTATCTAACCACACCCAGTCGCTCCGCATTAGACTTTTTGGGGAGCGCAAGAGCTCGGAGCCTTATTTCCACCGAGAAAATTTATTCACCACCCCTCGTCAAACCGTGCAGAAGCAGCAGCAACAATGGCAACAGCAGACAGCAGACGGGAGCTCCTTTACAAAACACCACTGCTAGCTGCGAAATTGCGGTGCGGTCCAGTGCGGTCCAGTGCGGGAGAACTCGACCAAGAAAGCAATCGGTTACAGGTTTCCCGAAGAATACAGAATTTGGTAAATTTGCTATTGGCATTGAGTGTTCGGGATTGCTATCCTCCGTTGTCTGAGTTTCGGCTAGGCTGGTGACTAATAGTCGAGTCGCTCTGACTCCGGTAAATCCGCACTGATTATCGGCGCTAACAATTTTTTTGCAAGAACCTATCGCCCATTCCTAGCACATCCAATCATGCCGTCATATGCTAGACGGTGTACCATGTAGCTTATCGATAGCATCTTGCCATAGCCTTTCAAATAGCATCGCGGATATTTCGGCGGGTGATTTCTGTCCATATTTGCTTCTTTCTCCATTTTCGAGGAACGGCATCTCCGAGGAGGATAATAAACGGTAGGGCTGAGGTTCCACCGCCCTTCCTCTTTTCCCTCATCATCGACGCACTTCTCAAATCGACGCAGTCCCGGTTAAACCAAATTACCCTTTACTGACCAAGCAGACTTCTGCATGCATTCTTTTGTGCTTTTGAAGCCAACAAGTAGCATCGCACGAAGCCGAAGTTTAACAATGCGTGTTACCGTGTCGCTGAGTGCACCTTGTTTGCGGAGCTCGATTGGAATGCCAGTTTCCCAAACAGGCTCGGAAACCCCAAACCACCCTACGGCAAGGATTTTGTCCTGATGTGTAAGTAGCTGCGCGCATGTCGGAATTCTTGTATTTTTATTTTATTTTATTTTGGCTCATCTCGTGCATTTGCATTTTTATCGTCGCCGAATATCCTATCAGTGACTTTGCGACAAGAGATGCGTTTGTATCACGTGACCATCAGTAACAACACGCCTCCTTCAATCGCGATCTGACCAAAGCTCGGCACGACAACCGCAATCGCATGAACTACCTCCCCACTTTCACTCGCCATCCGGTATCCTTCGTCCAATCCCGTGCCCAAAATCCTGTATGGTAATTCTCGGGCTCCCAAAGTCTCAATGGGGAAGAAGAAATTCTATGCGGTCGTGAAAGGAAGAACTACTGGGGTTTTTGACCAGCCGTGGTAGCGTAACAATAACCTCTCTTTCTGCGCAGCGCACTTATCCTTTCTCACTAACAATAAGGAGCTAGGGACCACGTACGAACCTATGTCGATGGCTTTCCAGGTGCCATATACCACTCCTTCGCCACGAGAGGCGAGGCAATGAACTGGTTGGTTAGTCGTCATCGCGAAGAAGCGAACAGCGCGACAGCCGCCAGCGCCGACCCGAGCACCAAGAGACTCCGTCCTTCTACAAGTCCTCAACCCTTAGATCCCACCCGGCCCCAGAAATTGCCGCGGCAGACTGACGATATAGATGTTCCAGCCCCTGTGATCGACATCAAATCTTCACCTCTATCCAACACTAGCTCTTTCCCTGGTCGCACGGATGACGGTAATACCAAACAAAAATTGTCCACAATATTAGACCCTCGGTCCATTACCACTTTTACAACATCTCATATCACGCCCGGGAACCCGTTTGTAGTCATAGAGAAGCCGACCATTCCCTTGACTCCCGAGCAAAATAGAATCTTGCAAAGGGTTTTCCAAGGCGAAAATGTTTTTTTTACGGGTAGTGCGGGAACTGGCAAGAGCTTGGTTCTAGCGCATATAAAATATCATCTAGCTCAAGATAACCTTGTCTTCGCCGTCCTTGCGCCAACAGGAATTGCTGCCGTGCTTGTACAAGGTGTAACCATCAATTCTTTCTTTGGGCTCGGAACTGGTGAGCAGGGTATCAAGCACTATACCCGCAATCGGGGTGAATATTCCCAGATTATCAAGAAGCGATTGCAAGAAACGGACGTCCTCATCGTGGACGAGATCTCCATGGTCAGTCCCGACCTCTGGGAGAAAGCGGACAAAGTTGCGAGATTCCATCGAGGAGGCGATAGGCCGCACCAGGAACCTTTCGGTGGACTGCAGGTGATCGTGTGTGGGGATTTTTACCAGCTACCACCAGTTGAGCGAGATGACAGGAAAGGGTGTTTTTATTGCGGTACACCGTATCCACCAAAGTTAGAAAGAAAATATCTCAGTGGGAAGAGTTTTATTGATAACTCCTTGCCTTCGAACGACTGCTATTTCCCTGAACTCATCAATGACGATAAATGGGTGATTTGTAAAGGGAAAGGCTGCCAATCCCGAATGAATGATTCAAGTAAAAAACAATTCAAGCAAACTCATCTCAAAAGTGAAAATTTACCCTACTGACTTATTCTTTAGTCAAATACGTATTTCAGACAGACACATGGCAAAAACTAAATTTCAAAAGCCTAGTACTTACTCAAGTCCACCGCCAAAAGGACGAGGAATGGGTAGCAATTTTGGATTCAATCAAGCACGGACATAGTAAAAAAAGCCGGCCCTTTAATGTCACGTCTCTAGATCTCTAGCTAACCGGTTCCCGGTGTCTCTTTCTTAGTAACCACTCAGGTCGCAGGCTACCTCAGACGACTCACCCGGCCATTGCCATTGCTTCCGAACGGTATCCGTGCGACCAATCTCTATTCTCATAGGAAAGATGTTGACGCCGAAAATCAGCTTGGATTGAGCCTGCTATCGGGTGAAGAATACGCCTCCAAATCGATAGATAACGGTTGGTTTGTGCCAAAAACTGGTGAAGATGATGAATTTGGCATAGACCGAAGCCAACCCATTCCATTTACCATGATTATTGGATCACCGTATAGTCAGTACCTTCCACATGATCTGTTTGGGTGTATACTTATCATTTTTTTGCGATTTCCCATTCAGATGTGTTTTTCAACAGTCTCCAAGCCACAAGAGACTTGAAATTAAAAATGAATGCCCAGGTAATGCTCGTTAGCAACCTTGATGTCAAAAGCCAGCTTGTCAACGGGTCACGGGGTATAGTCAAAGGATTCCAGCGTTTTACGTTGGATAGGTTACTTGAAAATGCTCGAAGTGAGAAATCCAGTCGAGCTGTTTTAAAAATATTCTTTGAAGCGAAACAAAAAGATGGGTGCGTCAGCATCCCGCTAGTGTCCTTCTCCCCTCTATCAACGGCCATAAGTACCTCTTCGCAATCCGCAGAAGCCATGGCTCCCCGCCACCCTATACCGATTTTCCCAGTAGCATGGGATACAAAAACATACGTCGACGACACCAGATCCGCCCTTCTGCAGCGTATTCAGATACCACTTGCCTTAGCATGGGCAACCACTATCCATAAATCGCAAGGGATGACACTCGATTATACGGCGGTAGACATTCGGTGTTCCTTTGCCGCCGGTCAATCCTATGTGGCGCTCTCCAGAAGCCGATCTCCTGAGGGACTATCCGTTCTCTTGCCGCCGGGAAACAACCTGTCCAATGTTATAATGGTGGATAAAATAGTAGAGAAATTCACAGCACTTATGACTGGGACTATCGCGGAATTTTCTCAGGATGCAGGTAAATCAGTAAAATTGGAAGACAGATTCAATGGTCCGGTTGAAAACAGCGACAGCGAACTTGATATGTTACATGGTGAAACACGCAATATATCCAGTAAGCGGGAAGCGCCACGGCCAGTCTTCAAGCAGTCGCTGCAGCAGTTTAAGGCAAATACGGGCTCAAATGTGGCGCCTCTAACGAATGGAAGCTTCAAAGATTCTCCTGCAGGTTTATCTCGAGATAATCAAAGAGATACACGTGCCCAGAAGACCAAAACAGAAACTCCAAGTTCTCAACAACTTCATAGCGATCAAGAATCGGGTTGTCACGAGGTTATCTACATAGACTAAAACTCTTCGCCTGGGAGTAGTACCTCTTGATTTTATAATGATAATTGATATAATGCGAACGATTGGACCGGATTGCGGATTTGATATGTACATGTGCGTTGGAGCAACTTTCGCTTAAACGCTGTGAACTTGAGACTTAGCGAGACCAAGGCGGTTAACATCGGGCAGACAACGACATTTAAATTGACATCTGATCAGGAATAAATTTCAAGAATCAGTAAAATTACCCCCACAGGAACATTTCGTTGTCCTGTAACTTTGCGGCACTTCGTTTAAATTTTTGCTTTTCGATTTGTTCTCAGTCAAGATGAATATGTCAATTGTCCGGAGATGCATTTCAAAGTCAGCATCAATACCGCCGGTTCGACCAACAATGCGCCAATGGAGGTCGATTCGGTCGTATAGTCACGCTCCATCGCAGTACGAGAACCTTGTGGTTGACAAACCAGCTGATGGCGTCGGCCAAGGTACGGCTTCCAATTTATAAAGCCAAGAGTAGCCGATTCGTTTCATACTAATTGGATTCCCGGCCAGTCACCCTAAACAGACCGAAAGCTCTAAACGCCCTATCCACGCCTCTATTCAAGGAACTCAACGATGCACTGCGGAAACTGGACGAAGACCCATCCGTTAGGGCTGTCCTAATCGCTGGTTCCGAAAAGGCATTCGCTGGTAGCCCCACCCAATCTAATATCACCGTACATAACTTAGTGAAATCTAACCTGTATATGGCGTTCAAGCTGGCGCGGACATCAAAGAAATGAAAGACCTAACCTTCTCAAAGGCATACTCGTCAAACTTCATCCAACTATGGTCCACCACAATAACAAACATGAACAAACCCACCATCGCTGCCGTGAGCGGCTACGCTCTCGGGGGTGGTTGCGAACTCGCCATGATGGCCGATATCCTTTACTGCACAGTTGGCGCCACATTCGGCCAACCCGAGATCAAACTGGGCGTTATTCCAGGAGCTGGTGGATCCCAGCGACTCGCTAGAGCGATCGGTAAAGCGAAGGCAATGGAAATAATACTCACTGGTAAAACATTTAGCGGTGAGGAAGCCGAAAAATGGGGTATAGCCGCACGAACCTTCGGGAACTTTGAGGAATTGATGGCGGGCGCGATCGAGACAGCGGGTACCATTGCCAGCTATTCGATGTTGGCTGTCAAGGCTGCGAAGGAAGTAGTTAACCAGAGCCAGGAACTGCCGCTAGGCGAGGGAGTGAAATTTGAGCGACGGGTGTTCCATTCGCTGTTTGGATCGCAGGATCAAAAGATTGGTATGGAGGCTTTCGCGAATAAGGTTAAGGACGTCAAGTGGACACACGAGTAGAGGGCTTCAGTTTAGCCGTTTGTCTTAATTATTGATCTAAAATAAACAAGGCACGCCCAGCGCTCCTTTGCAGTATATCTTAATTTTTGCATGGCACCGTGAAAAAGCCCGTCTCAGCATAAAAAAAGAAAAGAAAAATTATATATACCTGCTTGAAATATTTTCTATAAAAAAATAAAAAATAAAAATAAAAAGAGCTCGACATGCACGCTGTACGTGTTAACCAGGAGTGAAAAACGAACAAACAATGTTTTAAAGGGTGAATAGAAGGATAGTATCATTATACTTCTGAGAAGCACGGATTAAAAAGCTTTCTTATTCGAACGATAGGCGAAGGTAGAATTGGGATGACCGCTTGGGTGGATCAGATGGTGGATATCTGTTGCAATTTTTCTGAGAGAGTTAGGCTAGTGGCCAGGCTGCATCCAACTCGTCAAAGTAGACGTGTACATATCGGCGGGGTGAAGAGGGGGCATGTATTTCGTGGTCGAGGCCGGTATTGAGATCAAGACGGGTATGCGATCTAGAGTCTCTACGATCGGCTATATCTTTGTTTGCCCAAGCTGAATGGAATGTAGCGATATTTGATCATATGCTGGATTTGCCGACGCATAGTCAGGACGAACAGGATGATCCAGTACATGACTAGAACCGGCCAGAACACTGGGAAAGCGGTAACTGGTTAGTTTTGGTAGGTGAATATGAAGGCGTAGGGTAGCAAACTACCTGGGATGTTGAAAACCTCGAACCAGGAACAGAAAAACCCAATCGCAACGGCTCTAGTAGCGCTATGCCAAAATTTAAACTCTGGCAATCGACGGATGAAAGGACGGAATTCTTCATCGGCCTTTGTCGGCAGCGCGGAAGGTCCACCCTCTTCCATCTCCTCTTGTTCCAAGGAAGGGTCGAATTTAGGGGTGAGGAAGGCTAGGAAGAGATTCAGCAGATATATACCGAGAGTATATGCCACTAATTTGAGGACCATATGATTAATAAGACTGTATCTTGCTGTGAGGACCAACTCGTTCGAGATACATACCAATGTACCATCCTTGCGCGTACAGAATCCTCGCAAAGAAAACGAGCAGGAGAACACCCGTGCCTATCCATCGGTATAATGCATATGGAGTGACCTGGTCCAGATATGCTTGGTATTGCTAGGAGGTAGTCATTGGCCGTTAGTGTCGCATCGCGAGGGCAAAAGGAGCCGAGAGGATTAGTTACCCTCGTAAGCTTGGAAGTATGAACGCTGACCGCCTCGAATGGGGTCTGATCTGGGCCGGTGGAGTCCATGGCCGGACGTTTTTGGAGGTTTTGATGTTTGTTGGAGAGGTTTATGAAAGGTTTATGTGGATGGGCGCTTTTAGATGGTTCCGACAGGAGATGGACCGGATGACGATGAGGAAAAGGGTGATTGATATCTGTGGAATGCAACACACCTACCTGAAACGACACGTTCGCAACATGGTTTTTCCCTTGGCCGACTCCGCCACAGCCTCGCGTATATAGGGTGCACGTGCGCACTTAACTACATGTATACAGAGATAATATAAAATACACTGAAGGAGTAAATTTATTTAGGACTGTATTTTATTCATCCTAGTGAGACATCGAATGGCTGAAGGATTACATCATTAATTAAGGATAAAAGAGAAGGCGGACAGGAAAGGGGGTACAAAATGGAAAGAAAGGAAAGAAAAGAAACACCGGCTTTCCTTCTACGACAAGCTGCTAATCATGCGACACCAGTGGATTCTGAGATCGCCCCGGCTTCCCTGGCTGGTAGCTTCAAATCGGTTATACCCTCCGCCACTTGATCGATGGTAGAATCCTTGCTGCCCTTTCTGCCCGCAGGACCTACAGACGTTTCGGAGACAGAAGTCACCGATTCGCGAGGCGCTGGTGTTGAGCTTGGGGTGGTCTCGGCGGAAACACGGCTGTGGCTGCTGTTAGAGTGCATCATATCCAGAGTTGATAGTTGTGGATTCTTAGTCATGATGTCCATATATGTCCTCCGAGCGGGGTTGTCCTGGCGTTTTCTTTTCTTTCGTTCCCTTTTTTCGTTCGGCCGAACAACGATCACGGGAACTGGGGAGTGCTGAAGACAGTATTTGGAAACGGAACCGGGCAGCAAACCCTGGAATCCGCCCAGAGAACGTCCACGGGTTCCAACTATGAGCATGACCGGTTCGTAAAGGTTGATCTGGCACCCGGAGGGCAAGGGTTAACATTGGCTCTCCTTCGTATCCCCAAAATCGTACATACCATTCGCTGGAAAGTGTCGTGGACCTTCCCGACGCAAAATTCAAGAACTATGGAGACGGCTTTGTCCTCTTCGTTCTTGTTAATAATTGTTTGTAGCAGTTTATCCGCCTCAAGGCGGTATAACTTTTCTTGGGCGGAAGTGTCTGTAGTGGCCATTTTGGAATCTTTATCGATAACCCGAAGGCAGACTATCTCATCATTATCATCTAACAATTCCTCGAGAAGCCACTCCAATGCAATCGTCGAGTAATCGTTTTGGTCAGTTCCACAGAGGAACGTCCTTGACCCTCGACCATATTTGTAGTCCTTGTGCTTGGATTTCAAAGTCAAGGCGAAGTCGGTAGCGTCTTTGTTGCCGAAAGTATCAAAACCAACTCTCTTGACGAAGGTCCTAGGTGCAGGTGACGCCGTGACGGTCATTTTAGTGAGCTCATTTGCAGATAGGAATAGAAACTATGGCAACGAAAATTGTAGGTACAATGAGAAGCGGGGTGGTGAAGAAACGTCAGCAGCGGATGCAGGGAGCCGCAAAGCTGCCTGGGATTGATAGAACCCAAAGCGCCTTGGAGTGAGAAGAATGATTTTAGATAGGGATTTGCAAGGGTGGAATTCAGGGTTTGCTCAGTGGGGATAGATCCACTCGTGGGACTATGTAAGAAAGGCCGAAAGATGAGAAAAGTAACCGATCAAGTGTCCATTCCCTACACAAGTGCCAGTCGTGATAGTGAGAGCGGAGCGGTCGTCAAGATGGATACGCAAATGCCATGCCGGAGAATAGAAGCGGGACTGGAGGGGGTAGTGGGTGGAATCATGAATCGAGAAGACCAATCCAGACCAGAAGCAAACGCATCAACACAACAGGAGCGCCTCCACAAATTGGGGAGAACCGTACGAGGAACGAACGATGGAGGAGGGTGACAAGATTTCAGAAAAACACTTACGGCGGGGGAGGAGGAGAGCTCAGCGATCGCTTTCGGGTCGAACGGTTACTGGCAGATACATTGGTGGCAGGTGAATTGGACGCGCTTTGGAGGACATCTCGTTTGAACTGGATTGAGGGCCGCCGGGGCTCATCAGGTTCTGCGAAAGCAATCGCCGAGGGACGCCTGACATCGTTTGAAGGCCGAGGGGTCTTCTGCGACAATAATGAGCCGGTGTCGCTGCTGTCGGTTGAGTTTGCCTGGTCGCGAGGGGAAATCTCGATCTGAGAAGGCGAAGACATCCAAGAAGGGCAGAGTTGTCGCGATATCGAAATTGAGTGATTGGGAAAGCTACGACCTCCAGATCAAACCCGTTGGTGGACGGGACACCGCGATATTGTTTATATCGAGACTTTTTTTGGTTGTTTTCGGAGGGGGACGATAGGGTATTGCAGCTTGGGTCTAAGCTAAAGCACCTAGGAAAGGCAGGTGGGTTAGGTACCTCTCTCACACTCTCACTTCTCTCGCGAAGTACTTGGTTCGAATCCGACGGTGGCGGAAAGAGAGAAGGGGGGAACACAAAGATGGAAAGACAAAACCAGTGGGCATATACGCGTATCGGATGTGGACTGCTTGGAGCTTACGGTGTGGATTAATGACACTTTGATGTTATTGCTCGACGATCTCGATTATCTGCAGCAGCAGTAGCAGCCGAAAGTCCATAAGGAATTCGAGATATACTTGGGATATATCTGGATTCCGCCCGTCGGAGGATCTAGAATGGCAAGATGCAAAGCGCAATCGAGGCCGAGATGGGTGGTGATAGTGAGGTGACGATGGCGCGAGGAGAGGCTGGAGGCTGGAGGATGAAAGATGGAAAATGGACGCCAGCTCCGCCTTTGCACGACCTTTTAAGACAAGACCCCCGAGACCGAGACCAGCAGCCAGCAGCAGCAGCAATGGGCGTCCCCGTCCGCATCCCACCATCACGGCCTGGGCGTTCTTGGTGTTCACTTGGGTTGGTCGCTGTCCTGGCCGAAAGCCAAGCCCGGCGTGTTCGATCCAAGCGAAGCTAGATGCTAACATCGAGCGATCACTCGAAAGAGCTCAGTTAAAATATTTTATATATTCAGGATTCGAGTGTGTATTTATTTATTTATTCATTTATACATACATGCATGACCAAAAATGAAGAGCCGTTTTCCACGACAAGCAATTCGCCCTTTTCTCGTGGACCAGACGTGCTTGGCTAGGTCAAGACGAAAATGTCCCTTGAATATAAATTTAACACAAAGCTAAGTAGAACCCCAACACATAAAGAAAAGATAGAAATAGAAATAAAATAGATAAATAAAAAATAAAAAAGACGTTGTTATGATTTGTATATACTCGTATGTGCTTAATTCGAAATATATTCCGCAGGACAAAATATAACACCTTCGATCCCATCATGCGCCGATTATGAAACCGAGGTTGACAAATCACCAAATTGCGATACATACCAGGTAAGAGAAAAGAGAAAGGAATTGACAACCAAAGGTAAACGGAAATAGAAATAACAAGCAGTATGATTTTGAAGATCCAACCCAAAAATAAAAGAATCTTGCCAGTAAAATGCTAAACGAAATGCCTGGGGATAAAGTAAAACAAAATAGAATACAAAGGATAAATAGATACGGAAACACTGGGTAAACAATAGTATCGACGTACAACTAGTAAGGGAGTCGTCCGGGAATCGTAGGGTTGTACCGAAACCCGTCTGCAACGCCGTTTGGATCGTCATATTGGTAATCAGGAATGACCTCGCTGTTTCGCTCGTGGTGTATTGACCCGGTATCACTCTCTGCTCGTACGCTAAGCGCCTCGTCTCCAAACGGGAAACGCTCCTCTCGAACCCTTCGACCTTCCGAATCGATCGGGTCATCGTCGACGGTGGTATACTCTGGAGGGAAATCTCCGAGTGAGTTTGGCCGGCGATGTTCTAGAATGTTCAAAGCTGAGGGGTCATCTGGGTGAAGAAATGGGTTCTCCGTTTCTCTTCCCAGTGGAATAGCGTTCGAGACTACATAATCCTCAATACCGGACGAGGAATTGTACGTTGGATCGGAGAATGGATTGATGATGATTGGGGTGGCAGAAACCGGATCGGGGTGGTCTGACGGGATAGCGGACTCAGATCGATTAATAAATGGAGGAGGAGGCTGAGCGTCGGCCATCGAGGGCATTGTGATAGCATTTCCCGTAACCTGCATTTCCGGGGTACCTTGTGCCCGTGGTTGTTCAGAATCCGACTGTCCAACTCCAAGCACCAAATTGCGGTTTCTTCGTTTTCTCTTATAAGCTCTATATCCGAACAAGCACGCGACGAACAAAAGGACCAGGCCGGCACCAAGGAAGACTCCCAAAAGAATGTCACGAAGCCTGCCCTTCGGAAGTCCATGTTTGGGTGCCGGCGGTGCACCGGACTTGTCATGTTGTGGGAATAAAACCCTCGTGGCTTCACCGGACAGTACAATGGTCGCTGTGTCGGTTACAGTTCCCGTGTTATCGGCAGTGACGGTCTTGTAAGTTATATCGGTCTCAGTCTCGGTCTCGGTCTCCCCGATCAGATCCGCAGTGTGCAGACTTGAGATAGTTGTTATTGTTATCGTGGATGTCGTCGAACCATATTCGTTCGTGAAACATATTATTGTCGTGCGGGTTGGCAGCGTGTAGGTGTTCAATTGGTATCCTGGGGCGTAGGAAAGAGTGGGCACGATGTCGGAGGAAGAGGTAGGTGATGTGTATGGAGGGGGAGACCATCCAGAACCAGCAGGAAAGGTGTTTGGAAAACGGTTCCCATCTTTTCCGTGACCAGGACCTTCTCCTCTTCCTTCCCCTCCCCCCCCCCCTCCTCTATCTTGGGGGTTCGGTGCTAAATTTCCGTACGAGTCGAGAAAACGTTCGAGACTGGCTTCATCATCGCCGGAATCCGGGTCCGTGGAGTCGACATCCGGTGCCTTTGGAAGAGGCTCACTTGGACCAACCATGGCACTGGCACCGGCACCGGATGGTGGCATTAAGGATTTTGTTGTAGAATATGGCGGTGGAGTGGTTGAGTGAGGGAGGGAGGGAGGGAAGGAGGGGTGGTTGATTTGATTGAATGATGTTGAGTCAAATTTGCAATTTGATGGAAGATGAATCGAAACGAATGATGGGTGTTAATGAACCAACCAACCACTCAGAAAAAGGGGATCCCGGCTGGGCGGGATGGGTTTATTCTGGCTGGCAACACAGAGAAACACAAATCCCAAAAATCAACGGCCACTTTTTTCCGCCACAGCGCACCCTTCGACTTCATCGTAAGCTTGAGCTCAGCCACAAGCGAACCAACTGGTGTAGTTTGCTTGGCTTTTAATTGATGAAGTTCGGGGGGGACCGACAGAGTGGTGTATCATGACAGCAAAGGGAAGAGGGGAGAAGGTGGTGAATTCGAAGTGATATGTACGGGCCTTGGCTTTGCATGGCGGGCTGGGCCTTACGATCGAACATGCAACCTAACGTCACCTTCGGAACCGTGGAGATCTTGATGCTGATAAATTGGAAGAGAGAATAGTAAGATAAGATAGCTCAAATCTCCGCACGCACAACTTTAGACGGTTTCCGTTCTGGTGAGCAGCATGTCGTGCCGAAGGGCGAACAGCTCGGAAGTTTCATGTTTTCGACTGGCGTGTTTGAAGTTTGACCCTGACATCGAACACGAACACAGCCTCCTCGAAGAAGATGGTCTTACTGTATGCAGGCCTGCGTTTCAGGCTGGAGCTTGCACTCTCCCTCCCTGCTTGAGCGATATAAAAGACTCGAACCCACCACGCCTCGATGCCCTCTTTCAGATACTCCATATCCCACCAGCCACCCGCTACTGGCTGCTCAGGCGCTTGTTTAGATCTCTTCTCGGCTGTCTCAGCTCATCGATGGCGGCTGCAAGCTCCCAAGCATCGCGACGACGGTGCTGAAACCCTTCCGAGCTTTTGAAACTGCCGAGCTGCAGGACTCAGCATCTTCCCGGCTTGCAAACGGAAGTCATACTGGTATGATACCGAAGGTTTGCAGTGTATACACTTCCCCAGTCCTCAATTATCTAATATAAGTAACTACTTACCTAGGTAAGTAATTAGGTACCGAATAAAATTACTCACCTAGATGAGTAAATAGTACTCCAAGGCTTCAGGGCTTCAAGGCTGGACTTTGTGTCAAAGACTAAGAAGTGTTCGGGAAAACACTCTTGCGTGATTTAAACTCCGATCTAATCAAGAACTCGAGCCGAAGCTATCGTCAAGGCAGGTTTCAAATCGTGAAACGGATAGCTTCCCCTTCGGAAGGAAGGGAGCGACCGAAGCTCTCTGAAGATATGAGCACTGTAGATGCAGATGCATCTATTTTCGTCTTGAAACAAGGCCCAGCCCGCCAGCAGCCCTAAGCGAACCTGCTGTTTCATCTTTTGATCTCCAGACCCAAAACAACCGGCCAGCACCTTCGAGCTCTGTCGCCAACACAAGATCTCATCTTCCTCTTCCGTGTCACTCGCACAAGCTTGCGCTCTCCCTGCATGACCAGGAGGACCCTCATCACCTCCGCTTGTCATGACACCTCACCGGACGAGTATCCACCGTTCCTCGTCTCGTTACTTGCTTCCGCTTTCTTACATTCGTCGCGATGACATCTGGGACAGGCGATAGCTGCGATATCCCTATCGCTCTGCTTCATCGTCTGAAAAAACTTGCGAGGATCTGGTTTCAAGTTTCAGGTTTTACGAATCTATAAAGTCTTCATGATATCTTTCTTCCATGAAGCAATATTCTCCCACCATCATCAGCATCACCACCACCAACATCATCATCCATACCGTCCCTGCGCTGCAGCTGTCGCCGGCAATATAATACAGGTTTTGCGCACTCCTGACACGATATCGCATCTTTATACTCCACTTCTTTCGTTTTGCACATAGCCTTTTACATCTTCTTTCATCGTAACCTAATATATATCCCACAATTCGACAGAAATGGCTCAACACGGTTCAATGCCCATGAACAGACTGCCCAGCGACAGGGCCCTTGTCGTCTTCAGCATCAACACCCCCGCCGAGACCGCAACCGTTCATCTTGTCGGTTCCTGGGACAATTTCTCGGCACCGCTTCTCATGGCCCGAGATACCCGGCCTTCCTGCGGTTACTGGAAAATCTGCCTCGGTTCTCCAAAGTACGGCGCCGGTGCGTTTGTCGACGGCCTCAAAATGGGCGGTCGTTACACGTACTACTTTATGATTAACGGCCACATTCAAATACCCGACCCCACGGTATCGGAACGTGTTGTTGATCCTCGAAGCGGAACGATCTGCAGCATCTTCAACGTGCCCTTCCAGGTCCCCGCCGGCCAGAAAGTGATTGCTGGCAGCCCAGAGCTCGCAACCACCGAAAGTTTTGCTCGTGAACTATCGGCTTGCCGAAGCCGACAGAAGAATCGACCTAATCCGCTCGATCTAAGCCAGGATGTTGAAAACCACGTCTCTTCGGAACAGTATGTTTTGTCTCCAGTCAGAGCGAATGCCCCCTGCAGGCCAACAGTCGTGATTCCAAAACAGAACTTCTCCAGCCCAATTTCTGCTGTTCCATCACTCACACCATCTTCCGGTTTCAACAGCGCCGTCTCATCAGCTTTTGCAAACACACCGCACTCAGGAAGATCTTGCTTGCGTTCCAAGAGGAGCTTTGGCTTTGGCTTCAGCAGGTCTAACAGCGTTCGAGAAATCGGTGAGCCCATTGATGCTTCTGCGGAATATGGCAAGAGACGTGGTTTTCATCTAAAAACTCCAAGCATCCCGTCTTTATCAAACTTGATTGGCTCGTCCAAATCTCGACCGGGCTTTCCTGTTATCAGCAATCCCATCCCACATGGATACGAGAAGACGTTTTCCCCCGCAGGCCTGTCTCGATCCTCATCCGTAACCTCCAAATACGCCCCCAAAACACCCGCGCATGCCATGGGTCTCGGTATCAATCTAACATCCTGTCAATCCTCACGATCTTCTCTCATTGAGGACGAAGAACAAGAGATTCTTGAAGCCCAGGATCAGGCTTACTCCGCAGTCAGGTCTCGTATGATGGCCTCTCCTACTTCCCGACCCTTGTCTGTCGCGAGCACCACAATTTCAGACAGCCCTTCATTGACACAAAGCGAGTTCTCTGTCGAATCCTCGCCAAGCCCGGTGGACGATGATGCCAGCAGCATTTCTAGCAGTCCCATGCTCTCATCCTTCGACAGCGACGTTGAAATTGAGACTGACGACGAGGATGAATCCGTCATGGTTGCGGTGATTACTGCCAAGCTCCGTATTAATGGAAAGGGTGCTGGACACAAGAGCCTTGAAGCCGTGCGAGCGGACAATCTATCCGATATGGAAAACTGGTACCGCAATGCCATAAAGATTTCCAAGTCGAGATCTTCAAGGTACTCCCGAAGCACAAGATTCAGCGATGCCTCTTGTGTGACCCGTTTCGAAGAATCCTCCTACGAGGACGCCTACTACAACCAAACTTCTCACACCAAACCCCACTGGCCATCGAAATCCGAAATTCCATCCCGACAACTTTCTCCGAAGCTTCAAATGCATGCACCCATGCCACTTAGACCCGAAGCCGAAGCCGTGGTCGCCATCGAGTCCATGGAAGCCCAGGCCGAAGCCAGGCTGCGGTCCTTTATCCGATTATCGCGGGGCAGATTCGACCTGACCGAGATCGGATCTGAGTCTGTCTCTGGCGAATACCGAGACTACCTCGACGAACTTAGTTATCTCAAACAAGAGGTAGAGGAACTCAGAATGGAACGAGAATACCTTTGCCGCAGCCTGTATTGCTCCAATGAAGTGCGATACGACTAGCCCGAACAGTAATAGATTTTGGACATTCTGACGAATACTTGATGATATTTGATGATATTTAACGAAAACACAATACCCAATTTAATGATTACGACAAATTACGATTTTTCTTTCCTGTTCTTCACGTTTATCACATTTAGCTCGGAGTTTGGTTTTTTCAATGCATACTTAATTTTCTGTTTTCCGCCCTAATGATTACCTAGAGATAGGTCGGCACATTCTGTATATATACTCTCAGTAACTAAGAATCATATAATCAAACATTCATAGAGCGACAAATAAATTTACTACTGATCATCTCAATATATTAAGACCTAAGTTACATAAAAACAGAGAGAAGTGGTTTAAGAGCATTAAAAAAGCTTTGGCATACTTCTCAAAATACAAATTGGGGGGGGGTCTAGAGATTAAGAAGGGGTATGGTATGATATCTGATTGTTGATAGGAGCGGAGGTAATACAAAGGCTTGATTTTAGTAACTAACTATTTTTGAATATTTGACTTATCATTGGGTACATAGATAAATTATTTTATTTTACACAATTTCCGATGAGATAAAGTTAGCTTAAGCTGTAGGGATAACTTGATTGCTGGAAGCCAGCCGAAATCTTAAAAAATCAAAAGCAGCGAGGCCAAGAACATATTATTAATTGTGAAGGGCTAATAATATAAGTAAATAAGTATATACTAAAGGAAAAAAACAGAAAGAAAAGAAACTTGTTCGAATATTCCCTGTGCTCGCATTAGATAATACTACCAAAATCAAAACACCACAAATGGAGAAGAAAAAAAACCCATTACTCGCCCAATTTTTTCTCTCTCACTCGCCCAAAAAGTATTCACAAGAGGAAAGAAACAGCCGATACCCGCCAGATATATTACTCTCCGTTCAAAATAAATCATTAAGCCCTCCGATTTGACGCCTGGGAAATGTGAAGCAAGAAAGAGGACAGTGAGAAGATTAGTGAATTAGTACGGTATGATGATGATGATGATGATGATGATGATGATGATGATGATGATGATGATGAGGTGTGTACTTGATTTTATTTAACCAATTTGGGAAAATTTATGATGGAATTTCTGATCCCGAAGGTATTAGTCAATACCGGAATCATTTTGTGTGAAAAAACCAGACAAAATTTGGGCATAGAGATGAGGCTATCTCACTTTGGCGCCGGATACGTTTCCGACCATGCCGTTAACCCATTCGCCAGCTTCTTTAACGCTCTCGGCCATGTCCTTGCCGGCAACGTCGGCGAGGGTGATGGTTCTAGTTCTCCTTCTCTGTTTCGGAGCTTCAGTGGTTGCTCCCGCCTGGGTGGAAGATTTGGACACGATGCTCGTTTTGATAAAATCGACGTCGTCCTCTTCAGGCAGGACTCGCCTGGCCGCGTAGACATCTTGCTCTTGAGTGGCACCGGTTTTTTCTTTCTTAAACGCCTCGAGCTGGATTTGTCTATGGATTCTCTCCTTAGTGCGTTGGTTTCTCTCTGCGGCATCTCCCCCGGTATAGATTGTACCAAGCCATCTATCCCAGCAAATCAAAAATGGTTGAGAGAAGTTATGCTAGGAATTTGGGAGTTAGAAAACGGGCGGATCAAAATGCCAGTATTCGGAATATATATCTTACTTTAATGCCCCATCCTTGGTGATGGATGTCATGATACTCAGCGTTATTTGAGAATATGAGTTGAAGTGGATCGAATGGCAACTTGTAACCGCAATGATCATCCACGGTTTTCATGGCGCTGAAGCCGAAGAAAAAGACGCTACCCTTCATGGACATACCGGATACTTTGAAGGCCAAACCAGCTCCCAAAGTATCAAGAATGAGACCCTCGGCAGGGTGGTTGTAAAGTGCACCGAACGCATACGGAACATAGAGTCGGTGGTGCCTCGAATGGAGGGTTCGATAAAGGAATGGAACTTGATGCATGAGCCTGTGCCAGAAATACTGCCACGTGTCAAGGATGAAGATGGCGAATCCGAGGCGGAGGAGAGGGAAGGCAACCCAGTACAGGGCCTCCGCGATTTTCCAGCGCCAATCGATGCCTACAACAGCGGAACCGAGAGCACCGCCATGCGCAGAGAAAAAGGTGTTCACGTTGACTGCCAATGTTTGAGCATCAACGCCGACCACAGCAAGGAGCGCCGTTGTTGACCAGCCGATAAACTGGCTGAGGTTATAGATATCCCACGGCTCGGCACCGGTCATCTCCTTTGGTTCGATGTATCCCAAGGCTAGTCCAACGGCGAACTGGACAACCTGCTGGATTACGACATCCCGGATTACTTCATATCGAGAGACATGGTTTCTCTTTAGGACCTCCTCTGGGGTGTGGATACGATACTTTTCGAGTAATTCGTTCTGGTCGATGTAGTGGAAGATCATAGACAGAATCCAGTAAACGACGATTGGTGACACGCACGAAAGAAGAGAATCCGAGATGAAGGGTAGTAGTGGCGTCGCGGGCTGTAATAACGGCTCTGTTAACGGAGGTATATACGAAGAGTTGGGGACTGTATAATTAGGCCCCATGATGGCTTGAATGGCTGATGGATGGATAGATGGATAGATATGATGTTCTCTTGGTTTGATAAATGCGAATTTAGGGACGGTCTGAAGCCTGCTGAAAGACTGGAGGTGAGATTGTAGGAAAGGAGAAATGGGTCACGTCGGCCAGAGTTTCACGGATTCTGACAGTCGGATGGTGCGGTTGCCGGAACCCGACGCGAAAACGGAGATGAGACGGGAGGCGGTCTTTAGTCAGGAGAAGATGTCGGAGCTACTATTTCTCGTTCAATGAGCCCCCTCCGTAACTGCCGAGTGAGCCTGGGGCGGAGAGGTGGTGGTGAATTAATGGTGATGGTTGTGGCGAGATGATGGTCTCACTCCTGTCCAGAACTTCCCTGCGAGTAATTTCAATTTTATTCGGTTCGATGATATGTAATACTTCTTAAAAATAATAATAATTAATAAAAGAAAAATAAAAAAAGGAGATGCAAAAATAGGACAAGAACTAGCCAAGCGCCGAGCGCCGAGATGTGTTGAAGCCGCTATATGTGTTGCGTTTGTTGCCCGATCAAACACACGCAACGCATGTATGTTTTGCAGGGATGCTTTTCATCGAGTCCGATCTTGGGCTTGAAGCACAAACTTTTTTTTTTTTTTTTTTTTTTTCCTCCCTTCTCCCCTCCAACCCCACTCACCTGGCACAGAAACAGAATTCTAAGGCATCTCAAAGCATCGAGACACGAATACACGCCCATTATGCTGATCTTCACGGTGTGTTCTTCCGACTGCGCCTGTTGGCTGTCTATCTGGAGCTAACCTAGGTCCCCAGGATGCTCTGACTGGCGACGAGATTTTCTCAGACAGCTTTGAATATAAGGGTCCGCATCAGCATAACAGAGTTTCTCTTTCTGGGACGGGAAAAAGCTGACTGAACATTTACTGCAGAGGTCGATAACATCGTTTATGAGATCGATTGCCAGATGGTGACAATAAAATTAGGTGTAGATGTTGGTGAGTCGGTTGAATTCCACAATGGGACGCTTGGTTCTATGCCATCGTGAAGATATATCAAACAAATTGTGATTGCTAAACCATATACCTTAGATATCGGTGCCAACTCTTCCGCCGAGGAAGTTGAAGAGCCTCTTGAAGAAGGAGCCACCCAGGTCAACAACGTAGTCAATTCTTTCCGACTGCAACCAACCAATTTCGACAAGAAGTCGTATCTAACCTATCTTAAAGGTACCGACCCGCTAGTCTCCTAATGTGACTTCCACATTATCGTATAACTTACTTCTTTGCCTGTGGAAAAAAGGATACATGAAGGCAATAAAGCAGAAATTGCCAGAAGACAAACTGCCTGATTTCGAGAAAGGCGCCCCGGCCTATGCGAAGAAGATTATAGCCAACTTCAAGGACTACGAATTCTACACTGGTGAAAGCATGAACCCCGACGGCATGGTGGCGCTTCTCAACTACCGTGAAGACGGCGTGACTCCTTACTTTACAGTCTGGAAACACGGCCTCACATCAATGAAGGTCTAGAGGGAGAGCCTTCCTGTGGAGCCCAATACTGTATTCTACGTAGGACCAGTTTAGACGTATAATATAACAACCAAAGGTGCTCAACCCCTGGCCTTGGGCTAGACATGCAAGGCATAGAGAACCGTCCAACTCAAAATCTGTGATACAACTCCATTTAAAATGCTGCCTAAAAAGGTATTTTAAGAAGATACCAGTATCATAAATACCTAGGTACCCGGTTTTGATCTTACATATATTGCTCGGAAGTCAAGGTTATGGGTGATGGATGCTTATTGAACCCCGAAAAAGGTATATTTTCAGAGGAATTTGATGGTTCACAAGATACCTAATATATGATGGTGATATTATTTGTGTGGTTTTGAATTTCGTTTCAAGATATGTTTAAATTTGGCATGGAGTAGCGAAAACATACGAATGTCCATTCATAGAGTCTCGTCCCTAGAACTCCCACAGAACATAAAAAATAAAATAAAACGTGCAAGCAAGGAGAATGACGATGATAGAGAAAACACATAAACAGTCGGTTTATTATAACTACACGAAAGAAACCGTCACCAAAGACTAACAGCAGAGGGTGAAAGTAATTAAGAGCTTGATTCATAAGAGTGTTTTTGAAAATCATTGAGGTGCAGGTACTCGCTGGAAATTGAATGATAGATGCTGGGAAAAAAAAGAGAGAGGAAAAAGCTGCGGTGATTATAGATTATGCCGGAAGGAAGAGAAAGATTGAAGAAACGAGTAGAAGAAAAGAAAGTATCTCTTGAAAGCAGTCCGCACAAAGGGATATGCGGAAAGAGAAATGGCATCAATGTGAAAAATTCTTGCGAAAAATACTTAGAACTTAAATATTGACAAAGTTCTTGAGAGCCCCAGCTATACACCTTTAAAAAAGGTTATTGCTTAGTGGGTCCTCGTTCCAAATCGAACGATTCGTAGGCTGAGAGAGAGAGAGATGTTATTTGGACCCATTAGTTTTGGGGTCCTTGCCGTTGAGAACAACGCTCTCCGACTGCTGCTTTTGGCCAGCCATGACACTGAACTGACCGCCGCAACCTGCGAAGGTGAGATTTTCAGTGCGAACAGCCGTGTTGTCAATCAGAGTGGGAGTGAGAATGTCTTCTCCGGCAGGGCCTTGGCCGACTTGGAAATTTTCCCCAAAACCCCAGCTGTAGGCTTTGCCGTTGATATCGACGGCAATGTTATGATGGGTTCCACAAGCCACTGATGATATCGGGGGCAGGTCCGGTACGACGGTGGGTTCAGTGATGAAACGAGGTTTGCCGTGTTCGTCGTAAACTGTAAACTCGGAGTTGAAATTCTCCGGTTTGATACCTAGCTGATTAGCATCAAGGCGGCCCCAGGTGAGAAGTTTGCCGTCGTCGGTGACGGCTGCCGAGTGGTGTTCGCCGCCAGTGATCTGAACAATTTTGTACTTGGCGAGACTTTTGACGATGGTGGGTTTTGGGACGGCAACGCCATCCTCGCCGGTCTTGCCTTCGAGATCTATGCCGCACTGACCGTATTGGTTAAGACCCCAGGCCCAGACCCTGCCGTTAACGTCGACGGCGAAGGAATGGTAGGAACCGGCTCCGATAGCAACAATTTTTTTGAGACCAAATTCTCGAGGAACTAGGCCGTTCATGCGAGTGCGTTCGATGACGCGGCGACCGAGTTGATACTGTTGACCGTTGCCCCAGGCGAAGACGGTGCCGATGCTGCTCAGGGCGAGGATGTGATCGACGCCAGCGCTAATTTCGACGATGTTTTTAAGGTTTGGGAGCAGGAAGGGATGGGTGGCGATGCGTTGATCTTCACTGAAACCAAGAATACCATCGGAGCACTGTGTGTTCCAAGGGAATAAAAAATTAGTATATAAAACTAGGAAACATAAATAAATAGATACGAAACGGGCGATTCCGTGGAGGGGAGAGGGGAGAGATAACGTAATGAGAAAGACATACTCTAAAGGTGCCCCAAGCGTAGACAAAGCCGGTGTCGGTGATGGCAAGAGTCAAGCTGTCAGAACAGGCGATGCTGACAATGTTGACCTCGTCGGGAAGACCTTCGACGGGACCGGGAGTGCTCTCGAGAGGGTTGATCTGGGCGTCGTCGTCGTCGTCGTCGTCGTCTTCGCTGGTGTCGCCAGCGGGCTGATCGATGTCGACTTCGGGAGCTTCCCAGGCGGTACTGCGGCCCAATGCGTTCTGATCATTGACGCCCCAGGTCAAGATCTTACCGTCATGGGTGAGGACGGCGGTGTGCATGCCACCGACGGCCACCTGGACGACGCCAACGGAATCGATCGGGAGGTGAGGGTTGAGTCGGGGACGAGTGACGGTGCGGGCCTTGGCGTCGGGACCGAGACCGAGTTCGCACATGTCACCTTTGCCGAAGACGAAGACGTCCAATCTTGCTGCAGAGCGCTCGCGGACGACCTTGATGTTTCTAGCCTTCGGTACGGGAGCGACGTACTTTTTAGGGTAGGGCACGGAGGGAGAAGCGGGACGGTCGACTTTGGCCTTTTTGGCGGGTCGTTCGCCTTCGGAGGGAGAGGCGGAGGCGGAAGCGGGACGGCGGGCGGGTTTTGCATCGGTGCGCTTGGAGGGTTTGCTGTCCTGTTGATTTTCTTCTTCTTCTGGGTCTTCTTCTTCCTCAGAAGAGTCCTGCGACGACGAGGAGGAGGACACGATGTTAGTGGATACGAAGGCGCGAAAGAGAAAAAGAGAGAAAAACTATGCGTACGTTTGAGGAGGGGACGGGTTCCGGGGCGGGCTTCTTGGAGCGGCCTCTGGAGACGGGTTTCTTGGGAGGGTCGCTGGGGGGGGGGGCGGCGGCGGCGGCTCGTTTGCGAGGGACGATGCCGTTGGCAACAGGCTTTGGTTTGGAGGCGGTCTTTGCAGGGCGAGCCATTGTGGAGGGAGACGCGTTGAGCGAGATGTTCGTGACGATGAAGTGAAAGGTGAATGGAGGGGAGAGGATGATGGAAGAGGAGGAGGAGGAGAAAGGGAGGAGGGTGGCGATGGTTGTGATGATGATGATGATGATGAGGAGGATGGTGTGTGGATTGTAGGTAGGTATGGTGATGGTGATGTTGAGGATGTGCGTTTGATGTGTTTTTTTGTTGTTGGCAGAAACAAAATTAAACTGTCAAACAAAACAATAATCATGGAAGTAATTAACTGTGTTGTGCTGTGTTGTGTTGTTTGCCCACACACACAAAAAAACCGAACAGAAAAAATTAAACCAAAAAAAGAAAAGAAAACGAAAAACCTCTCCCGACGATTAAAAATAAAATAAGGTAAAAGAAAAANAAAAAAAGAGCGGCAGGCTCCTCCGATCGAGAACAAGCTCGCCCGATCCGTCTGACTCCAACCATCATTCAACGATCACCAACCGTCAATATCATCACAATCACCACAATCACCACCACCACCACCACCACTGCCGGATTCCAGCACGAATCCCGCCAGACACCAAGACCGACCGACCGACCGACTGCCCTCGCAGTTGTCTGTCTCTCCACCGTCTCCGTCGTCACCCATCCGACTGCTGATATCCTATCTATTGACCGCATTCTTGCCGTCATCCATCACCATCACCACCTTTCCTCATCCTCCTCATCCTTCTCCTCCTCCTCCTCCTCCTCCTCCCCCGATTTCTCTAGATCTGGTCTCCGCCCCTTCTTCGAATGACAAGTATAACAACATCCGCCGGTCCTGCCACTAACCCTTCTTCTTCTTCTCCTTCTTCCTCTCCTGCCATCGCCATCACCACCACCACTCCCATAACCAACATCGTCGGTCCCTCTCCGATCTCCACCGCTGCTTCCACCTCCCTCTCAGCGTCCCCCTCGCTCACCGGCTCAGCTTCCTCGCCCCTGCCAGCAAGGTCGTTGAGCTACGCTCAAGCGAGCAAAAAGTCCCCCGCCACCATCGTGTCCAGCTCCGCCCTTCCGGCGCAGCAGCAGCAGCAGCAGCATCCCACCGTGACGCCTTCCTCGGGCTCCACTCCTGCCGCCGCTGCCGCTGCCGCTGCCGCCGTCGTCAATCACAATGCTCCTCGCGCCTCTTCCATCGTCGCCGCAGCAGCATCATCTTCTACTCCTTCGCCCGTGAACGGCAAGCCCTCCATACAGCCTGCCGTCCCTCCTCTCCTCGCCACCCCGCCTGCTACCAGCAGCAGCGGTAATGTCATCGTGAACGGCTCTTCAGCAGCCCCTTCCTCCTCCTCCAATCACAGCAGAAAGTCCTCGCTCGCTGCTGCTTCTTCCTCCTCTTCTTCGCAACCACCACAACAACAACACCAACAACAACAACAACAACCTCCTGCCCCTTGGAACATCCATCATCACAACCAACAGCAGCAGCATCACCACCATCACCACCATCAACAACACCATCAGCAGCAGCAGCAGCAGCAGCAATCGCAGAATGGTCTGAGGATGCCTCCCGGTCAGCAACCGCCAACCCCGAGCTCCATCCACTTTGGCAACGTCTCCAACAGTCCCCACGGCCCCCACACCGCCTCCAGCCCCGCTCTGCCTTCCACCATTCCTCTCGCCCCTTCCGTTCCCTTGGATCTTCCCACCGGTTCACCTCAGACATCTCCGTCTCCAGCTCCTCAACCAACAGCCAGCGGTGGTCCTCCACCCTCTCTCCCTCGGCAGGGAATGCCAGCTTTTGGCTCCGTCACAGAGAACATTGAGCATGTATGTTTTTTTATCTATTTATTTATTTCTTTTATCTTCAGCTTTTACTTATCTCGCTTTCATTTTCAAAAAATCTTCCCGGAGTTTTTACCTACCACTCCAAAATTCATCTTCCTCCGATCTTCTTTTTATCTGTTTCGTTTTATTACTCTCTCTTTTCTTTCTTTGTCCTTTCACGCACATATGATATCGTATCCAAACCCTTTTTTTCCCTTCCCTTTTTTCCCTTTTTCCTTCCCTTTTAGGAAAAGCAAAGAAGAAAGGGAAAAAAAAATTACAATTAAAATTGAAACAAGCTGATAGTTTCTTACACCACTTCTAGAGAAACATCCCTCAACGTCCTGTTTCGATGCCTTCGAACGCTCCCTTAAATCCAAACATGTCTGGTCCAGCGCCCCATCTACGAAGAGACTCCTCCCACGGAGACGGATCTCTTCCTCACGGTCGTGGCATGCCTCAAAACACGAATCGTGGCCGGAATCAACATCAGATGGGTGGCAATTTTGGTGGACAGTATCCACCTCATAGCAACTCGGGCGGCCAGTACAACTCCCCCAGTTATCCCAACAACCAAGGTTACAGACCTGGTCATAACCAACCCCGTACTGGTGCCGGCGGGCCAGTCGGCTCTCCTTATCAGACACCAGCTCACATGGCAAACTACAACAACAATCGCGGAGGAAGAAGCCCGGCCCTCGCTCACTCTCTACCGTCTACCCCGCAGATGAACACCGCTCAGCTTGCCGGAAACACACCCATGCAGCCCTCACCGCATCTAGGATATTCGCATTTGAATCCTCACACAAATGTATGTCAATTGATGTGTCCCATGTATTCCGCGGATGAGAAAATCGGCGGAGGAAGAGCGTGGTGCGATTCGACGACGCTCCCTTCCCGCTTTGCTTTCTTTCCTTCTTTTTGATCTGTTTTAAATTTTATATCGTGCCCCGCGCTAATATATGATTTCTTCTGCTCAATACAGCAAATGCCGCACATGCAGCCGATGTACCCTCAGGGAGCGTTCGATCCATCCTACTATAATCAACACTATATGTCCTATCCGCAGGCTCAGTTCATATCTCCCAGTAGCCCCCGACCCCCGTCCTATCCCATGCCCCAACCACCTCAGCAAGGTGGCTTCATGGCTCCGCCTTTCCAAGGCTCGCAGTCTTCGGCCATGGCGAGGACGGCTTCGCAACCGTCTGACCCTCACATTCGTCCCCCATCGAGCATGTCCCATATCCCCCACGTTTCCACCTTGGCATCCGCCAGTATACCCCCTCCTCTGCCCCATCCGGGTCCCACACCTTCAGTCCCCAGCAACTCGAACTCGCAGTTTTTCAAGAAAGTGGAGAAAGCTTCGAAAAAAATTGAGATTCGAGATCCCGAGACCGGAACAGTCAAAACCTTTAGTAACTTGCCGCCGGTGCACACATCTGGGAGATCACCTGTTATCGTTTCCTCTTCTCCTGCGCCCGATCAAACCGGACAAGCAAAATCGGAAGCTAAGACCCCTGTGAAACAGACAAGCGCAAAATCAACCGAAGAAGTTAGAGTTGAAATGAAAGCAGCCGTACAACGAGAAATTCAAATGAAAAAGCAACAACAGGAGGAGGAACTGAGGCTCAGAAAGGAAGAGGAGGAGCGTAAATTAAAGGACGCACAGGCCGAACGAGCCAGGAAGGAGGAGGAGGAGGAGCGGCTTGCCAAGGAGAAAGAACAACGGGAAAAGGAAGAAGCCGAGCGCAAGGCTGCGGAAGAAGAAGAAGCGGCGGCGGCGGCGGCGGCTAAGGCAAAAGCGGAAGAAGAAGAAGAACGGCTAAGAATTGAGCGAGAGAAAGAAGCGGAAGCCCAGCGTAAAAAGCAGGAAGAGGAAGCCGAGCAGCAGCGAAAATTAATAGCCGAAGAAGAGGAGCTGAAGAAGAATAAAGAAGCCGAAGCTGCCAAAGCTGCCAAAGCTGCCGCCGCTGAAGCTCGAAACATCGAAGAATTACGGAAATCCGACGCTCCTGTCACTAGCACGGGGGCTTCGACACCTGCAGGACCCGGTGATGAAGATCTCGATGCGAAAGCGGTCGCAGCAGCCATTAAAAGTTCCACCTCCATCTCTGCGGATTCAAAACCAGCCGTTGAAAGCCTCGCTCCCGACCTTGCTAAAGTTGCTATCAATCCCCAGCTTCCGACAGCTGGTCCCGCAACCGAAAGCCCGGCCCCGGCTCCCAAGCCGAATCAAAGGAAACCAGCTCCTCTCAACCTTCAACTTAAAACATCATCCGAACCCGCTCTTCCCTCGGCCGCACTAACAGCCCTTCGCTCGGCACGGTTCATCGATGATATCAACAAAGTGGCCTACCCCTCGTCTATCAATTCCCCTAATCCCGCCCTCAATTCGAATGCGCCGAACGGCAAATTCAAATATGAGAAAGATTTCTTGATGCAGTTCCAAACGGTATTTACCGATAAACCTTCTGTTGACTGGGACCAACGAATGCGCGACACTGTTGGCGAACCCGATTCCGCCCGTCCCATGCCCGGTTCTCGTGCCCCGTCATCCGCCGGCCCAGGTAAGGGACCTCGATCAGCCATCCCCGGTGCACCTTCGAACAACGTGAGAATAGGATCGTTCCAAATGGGCTCCGAGATGGGGAAGCCAGGAAACATTCTCCCACCTTCTGTGCGGCAACCTTCAAATTCACCATTCCCCATCGGCGGTATGCCCCGTCCTTTCCCCCCACGAACTCACTCGTCCACCCAATTATCAAATCAAGGCGGCACGGCACCCCAGAGCCCCGGCGGTCCCAACAAACAACCACGTAGCGGAAGCAAAAACATCGCCCGAAGAGGAATGGATGGTAAGCGCCCGAGCCAAAGCGGAGCCTCCAAAGCCGAACCTGAATCCGCCAATACGGCTCCTCCTCCTCCTCCTCCGCCGAGTAACTTTGAGCCTTTGAAGAAATCGGAAACTGCATGGAAGCCGAGAATCGCCGGAGCTGCAACTGCAGCTGCGTCTCAGCCCTCTGCCGAAGGACCTACGGCCTCTGGTGCCCCTGCATCGGAAGAGCCTCGCCTTTCTCCCGAAATGGTACAGCGGAAAGTGAAGGCCGCACTGAACAAAATGACACCCGAAAAGTTTGACAGAATCGCGGACCAAATCCTTGAGATCGCCAGCCAATCGCGCTACGAAACTGACGGTCGTTCGTTACGACAAGTTATTCAGCTCACTTTTGAAAAAGCTACAGACGAACCTAATTTTTCGTCCATGTATGCTAAGTTCTGCAAGCGCATGCTTGAGAGCATGCATCCCGACATAAAAGATGAAAACATTAAGGACAAAAATGGCAACGTTGTAACCGGTGGGGCATTGTTCCGCAAATATTTGCTGAATCGGTGTCAAGAAGAGTTCGAGCGCGGTTGGAAAGTCAATCTGCCTCCAAAACCAGAAGGTGTCAGCGAAGAAGCGGCGCTGATGTCAGATGAGTATTACATCGCCGCAGCTGCCAAGAGACGAGGTTTGGGTCTGATCCAGTTCATCGGTGAACTTTTCAAATTGCAAATGTTGACGGAACGTATCATGCATGAATGTGTTAAGAAACTTGTCGACTATGAAGGAACACCGGAGGAGGAAGAAGTAGAATCGCTTTGCAAACTTTTGCGAACGATTGGCTTTGCTCTTGATGCAACCGAGAAGAGCCATTTAGCTATGGATGCTTACTTTGTTCGCATTCAGCATATGATGGACAGTAAAGACCTGAATAGTCGCATGAAATTCATGTTGCTGGTATGTTGCCCTAACTTCTTCACCCCCTTCGGTACCCTTTGTATCCCCAAAGGGACGTAGGACGCGGTTGTTTTAATCCCAATCCTCGCCTCCAACATTCTAAAAATTTCTACCTACCTCTTCCCATTTCTAATGCCTGTGCTAATATTGATGGAATAGGATGTTATCGAGTTGCGAAAGTCTCACTGGGAATCGAAAGAAGCTGACAAAGGACCGAAAACCATTGCAGAAATTCGTGAAGAGGTGAGCTAGCCTTACCCTTCTATCTCAAACCATTTTCTATTCGCGATGGAGTGGTTTTGAATATATCACTAATTATTAATTACACTCGACAGGCTCAAAAGGCGCAAATGGAAAAAGAAGCTGCTGCTGCACGCGACAAGCAAAGGCAACGATCTCAGGCGGGACGGGGGGACGGTCGATCATTCTCTCAGGGATTTGGTGCAAACCAAGGCTTCCAAGACCAGCGCCAGAACCAAACTCTGGGGTCCGACGAGCTCCGTCGCTTGGGCGTAAAATCTCTCCGGCAGTCCACTACAGGAGCCTCCCTTGGCCCCTCTGCTAACCTGTTTGGCAGATCTGGAAGCAGCGGTGGTAGTCGGAAGGGTTTGGGCGTGGGAAGCTCGGGGAGCCTGTTTCCAGGTGGTGAGTCGGGAACCTCGTCTCGCACAGCCACCCCTCCTACTACACACAGAGAATCCGTTGCATCGACGAACAGCTTTAGGTACGTTTAGCGGGCTGCTTGTTACAAACTCAATATCAATTAAATATCAATTACGAACAGCATACTGACTCACCTTTATAGCTTGCTTTCTGGTCATCAAGACGGTGCCGATAATTCCGAATCACATGATACAACTTCACCCCCTCATGACTCCTCATCCATACAAGAAACAAAGTCAACCGCAGATTAACTGAAAGAGGGGGGCAAAAGTCTACAGTTTCTAATTTTATTTTATTTTTTATTTCATACCTTATTTTTATCATTCAGATACATTCCTTTCGATTGACTGCCTTTAGACGTTCTTATTACCCATCATGTAGCTCGATTCGAACAATTCCAGACATTACCCATTCGGTTCTAAAATGCAGTCGCACCATGCTTAGTCGAGAGAAGCGCCTTGAAGGAACAAGTCTCACCCCCTGCGGCTCTTATTTTATTTTATTTCATTTTTATGGGTTTCCCTCTTTTCTAACAACTTTTTTCTTTTCTTTTTTTCTCTCCATTTTCTCCTATTTTCACTTCCTGAGGGTGGTGCTGAGGTTTTCATACTTGACCTCTTAGGGCCTCACTAGGCTCATATTGCAGGCGTTATTGAGTAATTAAAGTGGTATCATTGTATAGAACCTCTAGTTCATCAACATTACTCAAATATAGCTATGATGTTTTTGCATTTGCTACAATACAGGGGAATTTTGTTTTTGAAGCAGTTCATGATACATTTGAACCATAAATGACAAGGTGTGCTTGCTTCACTTCACCTCCGGTGATGAATGTGCACCTACCATGCTCCTAAAAAAAAATATGTAACAAGCCTCCAATACTAGCATCATATTGTATGATGACCATAAAACAAGCGAACACTATAGACCCTATGTGAGAAATCCAAAAGTGAGGCTACAAATACATTTCCAAATGGTGCCTAAAAAAACGTTCAAGGAGTCTCATAGCACCTTCCGTGATACCATATTCTGCAATGAGGATATTTAATAAATCTGATAACTGTCGTGTGATCTCTGAGCTATCGGCATCCACCACTAGCATCCACCGATGGTATTAGCCTGACCAGCTCAACCGTCCGATAGTTCTTATACAACCAAACTTACAATAGGGTAAAAGTTTTGCAGCAGCAGATATTTTGCTATGAGCTTCGCCGATACTGTCAAGGTGGATATGCCAACTGAGGGTGACTTCTGCCCCGATCAATGAAGGTGCCTTTGTGAGAGCAATATTTCCTTGAAATTTAATTGAACGCTTTGGAAGATTTGCGATAAGTTGCCGTCGTTCCGCACTGGGATCCCCTAGAGATTGCGTACGGTAGTTCTTACGGTTTGACTCGTTCTGGGAAAATTGTGGGCGAACCAGCTCGGGGAATTTCTGCTGAAGTTTAGCCCAAGCTTCCGCACGAAGCCGTGCCATCTTGGTAAATGAAGAAACACAATACAATGCCTTGTTGATATTCCTCTCAGCCGAAAATTTCTTCAATGATGGCCCAAGCTCGAGACGCGCCCAGTCGCTACATTCGACATTTAAAACTCGTACTGTTGGCCTTTCAGCTTCAGTCACGCCAACGTCAACCCGGAAATGAAGCAAACTCTCATGAGAATAGCCTTGAATAATCCGCTGGTTCTGGAGTAGTGAACGTGGTGTGGAAGCAATCGGTAGCAGATTTCGATCGTGGTTTGTAAATAGAAGCGGGCAAAAGGATCTCGTCATCGTTTTCAGTGGGAATTTGCTGGAAGGTCTGACCGCTTTCGTGCGAAGGTTCAGCAAACTCGAAGCCCCAGGCGTAATCAAACCATCATTGCACCTGAGACATTGGTCGCTGTTTTATATTAGCGTATTGGAGAGATACGAGAGTGGAAATATATAGCGCTTACATAAAAGTAGAGATATCGCTCGTCACTGCGGTTCTTGGTAGCAGGTACCTTTGGACAAGAGATTTGCGATTCTCAATAATTAATTCGTCATCTAATTTTCGTATTTCTCGACGGAGAGCGTCGCGGTGCTCGACGATTGAATAGCCGGTAGCCCCGTTTGTACGAATTGTGCCCGCAAAATAGTCTAGTGACCCCATTGGAAGGGTCGCATCTGTTTTTTGTCTTACATGCAGTTTATCAGGGCCGCTATTTTGTGCAACTGAGCTGGCTTTCTGTCTTGTTCTCCGGCTTCCACTCCGATATATTACTTCGAAGTCCCTTCGTTTGGTACTAGGAGAGCGATCTCGAGGTCGTTCAGGTGTTGGTGGTAATGGAGATTCCATCGGTCCTTCCGTTTCGAGAGTCAATTGTGGCGGGGTTCGTGAATCCTCAATATCTTCGTTGTCGGCAGTGCTGCGATCTGATGTCTTCGAGGTTGTAGAAGCCACGAACTTCTCTTTAGCGGTTGGTAAGTTCGCATTCTCGTTCGTGTCCGGTAAGCTATTAATTCTGCCTTTTTCTTGAAGATAGCGTTTCTGTGTCAACGTTGTGGCAGGGCTTAAATGCTGCGCACGCCGAAAATGGGCATGTCTCTGGCTTTTACTGTTGCTGCTTGACATGGGCAGAGGTTGGGTTTTCTGGGAAACTCGCGGAAAGAAGGTTTTTTCGGTAGTGTCAAATAACTTGGTACGTTTGGGAGTAGGGGTCAGGAAGTCTGCAAGTCGGTGGTTCCGTTTTAAAAGATGCGGCGAGTGTTTTGCGAGTGACGCTTTCGTTGGGCTGTATATGCTGCTCGATCGATCCCGTGATGGGATCGCTCGGCCGTCCCTAGCCTGATTATCTAAGGTGGTCATTGGAGGAGGGTATGTATGTGTGTCAGGTCGGCAATCATAACACTATATTGTGATCCCGGGAAGAAGTCTGTAGATGTGTTAACGTAGGTATGAAAAATATGATGTGTTCCTTTCCCCGCAAGTCAGTTCATTCACGGAATGTCCGGTCGAGAGGATTTGAGACGCCAACCGTAGTGCTTGCGAAGAATGAAGTGCTTCATGGGGTGGATGGATGGTGTTGACGCGTGTGGGAAAAGTCAGGCCCCAAGCCTAATTCGGCCCAAAGTAAACAAAAACACAGAAAAATATTATATATTATGTAACACTCCGCACCAGAAGTACTGCTAAGTAAGTAGTATACATTAAAAAAAGTATATATACATTGCCACCACACCCAGTAGCACCGAGACCTAGAACAATATGTATGCAATGAATGGAAGTTAATTACGTTAAGAGGAACAGGTGGAGAGAAAAGAAGTGAGGTGAAATATGGGAAACATGGGAAACGGCTGTGAAACCCCCATATCAACTGAACCCAATAGTTGAAGCAAGAGCCGCGCCAACAATATATATTATTATATTAACCTTTCCCGATATTCAGCCCGCAGATAAGAGTGGTCAAAATTGCGGGAGAAATGAATAAACCAAATTATGCAAAAACTACCAGTTCTGGTGAAGACTATCTCCTCGAACCACGCGAAAAGAAAGACAGTGTTCCTTGATGGGAACCATCTGGCGATATCGGTTGGCGATTGGCCCTAGAACCGGACCGGGGTGTGTTCAAGATACCTTTCGAGCCCCTAAATGCGAAGCCATTTGGAACTTGACTTTCCGCATATTTTTCCAGAACCTGCAATTATCAGCATTCCAAGCTATTCAAAATAATATTCATTCCTGGAATTATGCATACCTCCAATACCCCCTCTGACACTGCACCACGCAGCTGCTCATCCGCTACCGCAGCCTCAGAGTTGGACTTCCTTGCGGAAAGGTTTTGGAATACGTAGTTAAGAACCTGTATTCAAAAGAAAAAAGAGAAGGGGAAAGGGAAAGGGAAAAGTTAGCTCCTCTGAGGAAATAACTATAAATATCACGATCTGGTGTATACACGAACCTTGTCAAGAACTAATCTGAATTGCAATACCACTTTCAAAACTCTCTCGTCATTTATCGATACAGGAATCCAGCCGTCGAAGAGAAGCGTACTTCCTCCCTGGGTTGGCTTTCCTCCAAAAAGCATTGTATTCAAGATCGTATTTTGGGTAACATCACGTAGATACGTAGATTTGCCGTCGCTGCTCTTAGCCTTAGACCCAAAAGATACAACCGTGTCTCTCGGCATGTTCGCATTACCCCTGCCAGAGTAATTTATAGAACTTGGATGTATCATAGCGAAATTCTCCTCCATTGTTCTGAACCCGAGTCCACCAAGTGCAACTGCAACATTGGGGTAAGAACCAGCCAATGAGAGAGCTTTGATAAGAGGTATAGATGAGGAGTTGTCGTTTAATCGCGGGTGGCCATATTCTCCCCGGAATCGCTGGGTTTTCGATAAGTAAGGGATGATGCCCTCTGTCACGAGAATCTCTTCGATTTGATTCGCAGTCTGGTCAATCACTCTCAGCGCACCCCGATGAAGAAAGTTCTCATCAACGAATCTTGCTGTCGCAAACATGCTCTCATTATCACGATGCATTCTCCACTCTCGGAAGGCGTTTATGACACTCAAATGATCGCTCCCCGTCCCCTTCGAGAATGCCATCTTTTTTGTTTGTGACTCCCTCTTCTTCTCTAGTGGTGCCACAAAAAGCTCCCGGCTGCCGCTCGCCGCACCTAGAATTATCATTGGATCGAGACATTTGAATATTACGCCTAGAAGAATCATTTTGCCTAGAGATGGCTCAACAGGCCTGTTAGGTGCCCCAGTATTAGCTCTTATAAATTTTATAGCATCTTCCCGTTCTTACTCACATTGTAGCAAGCACCTTCCCGAGGTTGGTCAAACTTTCGTCCTTCTCAAACGCACCAAGCCCCCGTAGCTGAGTTAGAGCAGCTTCAATAGCAACTGGTGAAGGTGGCTCAATCGCTTCTGAGAGAAATTGGGCAATGGGATCTTTGAAGCCTTGAGCTTTGATATCCAAGCAGATTTCTTGAAGATCTGATCGGAGCATTTCCGGGAGGCCTGCTGGTCTAAGTTCCGTAAACCGTTCTTTCGTGAACATTGCAAAGTAATGGCCATTTCGAACACGGCCAGCTCTTCCAGCACGCTGCTTGGAATTCGATTTGCTTATCCAAGTGCATTGTAACTTGGTAATACGAGCTGTTTGCTCGTATCGTTTTTCTCTCAGTTTCCCCGAGTCCACAACATATCTGACCTCCGGTATGGTTACAGATGTTTCCGCTATATTTGTTGACAGAATGATTTTTCTCTTCCCGGCAGTATTGTGGAAAACTCCCATTTGCTGCTGTGGGAGGGAGGAATGTAAGATATCAATTTGATAAGTATCCGAGTTATGAAATTCTACTCCCAGAGGGGCGTTCTTCCTGAGCATTTCGTCTACAATTTGAATTTCCGCCAGGCCAGGAAGAAAGACCAAAATGTCTCCAGCGTCAGTTGTTTTAGTCAGATGGGCTACAACAGTTGCAATAAGACCACATGGTGTCAATCCATCTTCTCTGTCGTTAGAAACTATCATCTCACCATCCTCCCCGATTATAGCTTTGCGTTTCCAATCAATGTAGGTATCATCCTCCACGCATTCTACAGTTGCGGTAGAGGCAGATGGTTTAGGACGACTTGATATGACCCTAGATTGGTATTTTGTCTCGGCATCCAGGAATTCAGCTGTGTCTGGGTTCTTCAAAAGCGCAAGCTCTCTCGATGAGTAATTCGATTTGAGGAGCGTTGTTATTTCATCGAGAAAATATTCCTTCACCGGGAAAGTTCGGCCTGGGACTGATAACGACGGACAAGCTATAGCCTGGCCACCGCCTTGTGTTGATGCGAAATAACCAGCAAATAGTTCAGTGTTCATTGTCGCACTCATAAGAACGACTTTTATAGGAGGTAGTCCATCTTTCTCTCGCTGGCGCATAACTCGTTTGAGCAGGACCATCAAAAAGTCAATTTGTATATCCCTCTCGTGAACCTCATCGATCAAGATATGTGAGATTCCCCGCAAAGCAGTTTCAGCATCAGATCGAAGCTGTTGTAGGAGTATACCAGTCGTACAAAAGTTGATGCTGCCGTATGGGGGTGCTGTTTTAGCATCGAATCTGACGTGATATCCAATCGTCTGTCGAAGAGTTTCGTTCCTCTCAGCTGCTACTCGCTCAGCCACGGAAGTTGCAGCGATTCTGCGTGGTTGGGTACAAATTATGTTGCACAAAGCACCTTCACCAGCTTTGATTGCATCCTCAAATATAATCTGGGGGACCTGAGCTGCACGATAAGTCAGTTTTTCGATAAACAATAGAGACGGGCCTATAAGCGACAACTGGAGCAGAATGTATTGACTTACTAGTTTTCCCACTACCAGTCGCTCCCACAATTATGCAAACAGGGTTGTTTTTTACAATTTCTAATACTTGAGGTGCGTTCTGATTCATGGGTAGTTCGGCTCTTTTCGTCCTTAATTCTTCCAAGCCAGGGTGGGCATTATACTTGAGATAGTCGTCTGACAACTGTATGCTTCTTGAACTTAAAGTTTCTGGGCTATTGGTGGACCATGCAAAAGACCGGCCTTTTGTCTCGCTCTTTTGGCTCGGCCGCAATGCATCAGAATATTCATGAGGAATACCAATTCTGCGGACCAAGTTAACTGTATCTACCATTGGTTGGAGATAATCCCAACGAGTCCGAAACCAGATTGGTGCCAGGGGCTTAAGGACTTCACCCTTTCCAACTTTCAGCGCCTCAATGAAATCAGAAAAAACGGCGGGCTCGAGGTCTCGTAGCTTCATGGCACCGACAAAATAAGCCAAGCCTTCAGCGACTTTTTTTGATGCAGCATGCACTACTTGGCCAAACGGCTCGCCGTCGACTACAAGTTGCAAAGCATGTATGCCCGATACGTAAAAATTCTTGTCTTCCGGTTGATGGCAATCATAAGATTTGATCTTTCGCTGGCTCTTGCAAAGCTCGACGAATTGGCGGGCATTTGAGTAATTGAGAGAAAGAAGATTTTTGATTTGGAGGCTCGAGTCGGCGTTTTCTGCGTACCATTTTTCAGCCTGTTGTTTAAACAACAAGCATGCAATTGTATCTCCGGCGGCAATGTCCCGGTGTCGGACGACAACCTTTATGTTCTGGGGCGGGAAATTCACCATAATGTCATAGTGTCTATTGCGGGGTACTCTTCTATATGTGAATTGTGGCATCCCGTTGTAGGCTGCACAATACTCATATACTTCTGATTTGGAATCCCTTTCCTTTTTCAAAACTTCCGACGTTAATTGATTCTTGTCATACGCGGTAGTCATAAATTGGTCTAGGCCCACTGTTTGGTGAATCTGGCCGGCTATATGAAACCAAGCAGCACTCTGAGCAGCACTCTGTAAAGATTTAAAGTCGAATTAGCGGATATTCACAGTACTTGGCTTGCATGCCGGGAGGAGTGAACGCAAAGGCTTTCCAGAGGCGTTAAAGTACCTGTGACCCAGCTGATCCGAACCCGTCGAACACCTGGGCTTTGCCATCGAGCTGTAATTTGCCAGTCGCTCTGACATGATACGTGGTACCAAAGCCAGGAACGTTCGTAGTATTCCCAAACAAGGATATTTTACTAAACCGTCCTGTTTCTACGAGGAAACCGAGAGGATACTGGATCACACGTGAATATTGGCCGTCAACCGGGAAGTTAAAATCTGCGATATGTTCGTTCTTCGTTCGATACAAGTGAATATCGTGTGGAGTATTTGATTTTTGCTTTTCTTTTGTCCACGTACTTCGATTACCTGAATTGGAGGTGATGTTTTGTCGGGTTTCTTTTTGGGTAGACAGTTTAGAAGCTCTCGATTTCGTTGACGAACTTGCAGTCTTCGACCTTCCATCTATTCTACCAGTGGAACCTGATGTCTTCCTAGATGATCCATGAGAAGATTGCGAACCTAATCTTTGTGAAGGCGATCTCTGTTTGATTTGTGATGGAGTAGGGGTCTTGTTTTGCGGGTTTAATTTCGGTGGAGCTCGTTGGACTGGCGGAAAGAGAACAGCACTTGTCGACTGATTGCCAAATATCATATCGGATTGGGTGGCATAATGTGAACGGAACGATAATGCTAAGCACAAAGGGTTCGATTGTCTACATCGGCGCTGGATACTGGCGATTCGCAGCCGGAATTCGTGGCGGGCCGATGGGGCTCGTCGCCCAAGCGTCTAGATTAACCCAAGAGGTTAGGATTTGCCTTCTCGTCGGTGCAACAAAGAGTACTTGCCGAGAGAAAGGATCCCTGCATTGTCTTTACGTCGGTAACCCGTGCAAGCTTTCAGTGTCCTGAGGAGTTCTCTGAGTAAAGTCGTAAAAACTAGGACAGGTGCTTCAAATCGTTTGTTTGCATTTCTTAGTTAGATCTATATTATGGGTAATATAACTTCTGAAAGTCAAGGACCCGGAAGTAGTAGTGGTAAGAACAATAGAAGTCTTGGAATTGTGTCTGCAGTTTATCAGACAAATTGTAGCTTCTTGTTCGATTCTCGCCGACCTAAAATTTGGGTTGAGCACCTAGTAGATGATGCATTAGCATCACAGAAAAAAATCTCGCAGCGCATATGACAATGTTGAGAAGGAAGCAATGATGAGGCAAATCAATAGAATGGAGAGAGCATTACAAAAGAACTTGCGCTAGTATAAGATGTAGCTCGGGGTTCCGTTCCGCAGAGATGAGAGTATTGTTAAGTTAGAAGTTATCACTTTTTTTTTGGATTTCTTCAACTAAGTACTTATTTTTCTCTGCTGTTTAAGAAATTATTAAAAGCTGCAAAAACACAGAAAAGGATAAGCGTTGTCTTGGCTTACTGGCCCCCTGCTTACCTAAGCCCAGACAGAACGACGCGAGCTTTAAGATCTCCAAGGTTTATTGCATATTTCCTCTATCATATATCCAGGCTCAACTAATGCTCAAGTGAAATCCGGAAACTATAAAGCTTAAGAACTCGAACCGAATATCCCTGCATTGTTTGCGAAGGCCTATTGCCTACACACCCTCCCAGCCAGTACACAGTAAGTTGAACCCCTGCTTCAGTGAGTGGACTCGGGATGCTTCCATCTTGTCCTTCTAGGAATGCTCACGATCAAGACTAGCACCTTGGGAACCCTCGAGGAACACATAGCTCCAACAAAAAAGCCTTCGGTATAACCCCAAGATCGCGAGTAAGTCTAGGTTTGCTCTACGCGCGCTTGCGCCCAAGTCATACGTCTGGACTGTTACATCTCGATAATATATCTCCGCATCACAAACCCTTTCCGAGAAAAATGGGCGGGTGGCTTTCAAGACTGTCCGGTATAACCCTTCTAGGAAAAAAGGAAGTTAGAATTCTGATACTTGGGCTTGTATGTTCGCTCCTGTTCATCACAACGTTTATGCTACTTCGGAGATGCGATATGGGTATCTCACATGGTCTGATCTATACTCTGTTTTGTTAGGATAATGCCGGAAAAACCACCTTGTTATATAGATTAAAGGTATATTTACGCAGGTTTATCCGAACGCAATGCACCGCCACTGTCACACCACGGAAGCACGGGAGATGAGAATTCAGTTTGACGCTAACCTCAAGCTGTAGATTGGTGAAGTCGTTACGACAGTACCTACAATTGGATTTAATGTCGAGAGCGTAACTTATAAGAGTCTCAATTTCAACGTCTGGGTACGCTTGAGCGCTATTGGTGTTACTAATGTCTTGCTAACTCCTTTTCTTTTAGGATTTGGGTACGTAGACGTCCAAAGGTCGGGCCATGTACACGTAAATATGGAATAGGGACTAAACTATCTGCGAATAGGTGGACAAACTAGCATTCGACCGTTAGTGTCAAATTATCCATAAGCTTTGGAAATGGTATCACAGACACAGAAAATTAATTTAGGATTTATACCACAGATACTGGAGGTGCTATTATGCAAATACCGCTGCAGTAATTTTTGTTGTGGATGCAACAGACAAAGACAGGCTTTCGACAGCCAGCGAAGAGCTCCAGGCTATGCTAAACGAAGAGGAGCTTAGAGAGGCAGCTCTGTTGGTATTTGCTAACAAGCAAGATCAACCTGGCCACTTGGGTGCTAGTGAAATCTCTGCAATCTTAGAACTTCCTAAGCTCAAAGATAGGAGCTGGAGCATTGTAGCTTGCAGTGCTGTAACAAATCTGGGTCCGTAAAAATCGAGTGCCCGCACCCCCATCGTAGACTGACAATTTCTCTTAGGTATAAATGAAGGGATGGATTGGCTTGTCCAAACGGTTCAGGGTGGACAATAACAAACATCATTATTCATGGCGTCTATTTGGTTGCCGAATGTGCTTCGTCGAAGTAGCTAGTATAATTCCAAAATTAGTCGATATTGAAGGTATTACAGTTGGTCAGATTGTGTCGAAAAGTGGAATCTGCATTTTCCAGTATATAGATCTGTGCGGCATGAGGACAGCCGTTATCCCGTAACATATCATTTGGTAAAGCTTTAAGCTCAAGTAATTGTATAGATTGACGCCTCTGTGTAAACTTAAGAGCATGGTTAGAGGGATTTTTTCCACACACAGCGGCAGTATTAAGTAAAATATAAAGGCAGAGGTAGGAGGCAGAACCTACTTGAGAACTTATACAGATACTTATCTAAAAGTACCTAGATAGGTAGCGTATAAGTACCAGCGTCCATCTAATACCATGCAGTTTAGCAAGTTAGCACTTACTTAAATGGGTGCTTAGCATACCTGGGTACTTAAATCAATCTTAGTCACCCATATACGTTCGCATCAAGACTATTGTGTATTTACCCGACTGTATTACTGTTCGGGTTCTGGCCTAGGGACTGAGTAGAGTACATGTTTAACGAAAAAAACTACCGATGCTAGCCTCGAGTTAACTGATGTCTTAATTCTATATATGATTCCGCATGCCCATCCGATCCCATCTTTGCCTCACGAGCGCCTGACTCCGAGTCTACCACCCCATAAGGGAGGCGCCTCCCTTTCTTTTGCATGTGGTCAGTGGGTATTTCAGAAAGTTATAAGGACTTATATAATGAGCCGTCCGTCGTCCGTCGTAGTTGTTATGTTGCAATTGTACAGGCTTGGCACCCGGCATGATATCTATAATCAATGGTAACCAGCTTGACTGTGTGTTGTGCTGGATGTTGGCATTAGTATTTATCACCTGACCCAGTATTTGTTTGCCGTTGACAGTTGTGCCAAGAGATATGTGACTGTCTTTTTGCATTCACACAACGAAGCGGAAATGGAATCACGACTTGGACAGACAGCACTCAGCTTTGATATCCAATACAATTCATCTCAATTTCATGCTGGTATAGGTGGTTATAGTACTTTAAATAATTATTAGAATTATTTGTCTATAATTATATCGATGCTGATATTTTCGTGGGATAAGCTATTTTGTAAGTTACAATTTATTATTTTCATTGTTGGGAACCAAAAAAATATAGAAAAAGCTTTTTGCCCTAAATAACAAAAAAGCAAATTCACAAACAACCTTAACCACAATCATTCAATATCGCAGTGGGAGATTTGCGTTGAGCTGGCAAAACCTCAGCCCATAATTCAATTCTCATCTCTCTCAACTTCAATTACCCATCGTCCCCGGCATACCCATCAACATCATAATCGCATCAAACCAGAAGGTATTTTGAAGCCGGAAAAATGACTATCAAGCGTATGTCTCCTGCCCATCACATAATCGGCATAATCGAGACCTTTCAGAAAGGCCTGGAAACAATTGCCTTCGCAGACTTCGACTAACATAAGGTCTAGATAACCAACAACTCCCCAATAACCACTTCCGAAAGCATTGGCAAGAGCGTGTCAGGGTTCATTTTGATCAGGTATATATTGCACCTAATCAACTTTGCCCTCATGGCTTCTGGCGGAAAGCGTGCGAAGAGGAACATCCGTCTGGGTACTAGCTAATTACTTGAACAGCCCGGACGTAAGCTCCGCAGACGCCAAGCTCGACTCTCTAAAGCTGCAACCGTTGCTCCTCGTCCAGTCGACAAGCTCAGGCCTATCGTCCGATGTCCAACTATTAAGTACAACCGTCGAGTTCGGCCAGGGCGTGGCTTCACCCTCGAGGAGTTGAAGGTAACAGGCTTTTATCCACCATCAAAGATTTACTCTCTCACTCAGATTTTACAACTAACATGGTGCGAATTATCTCGGATTTAGGCGGCCGCCATTCCACGCAAACTTGCTCTGACAATTGGTATTCCAGTTGACCACAGGCGTCAGAATCGCTCGGAAGAAGGTCTAGCCGTAAATGTTCAGAGACTCAAGGAGTACAAGGATAAATTAATCCTTTTCCCCCGACGTGTTGGCCGACCAAAGAAAGGCGATGCTTCCAAAGAGGAGGTCACCACCGCCCGTGGTACAGAATCACAGAATATATCGACTCTGTTCCCGATTGTTCCGGTCGACAAGTCAATCCAGGAGCGAGCTATTACTTCTGATGAAAAGGATTCGAGTGCTTACCGCAAACTTAGGCTTGCCAGGAGTGATGCTAAGTATGTCGGAATCAGAGCAAAACGGGCAAAGGCAAAGGAAGATGCAGAAGCTGCCAGCAAGAAATAGATGTAGGTTTCAAGGCCGGTTTTCTTTTGTGGATTCGGTGTTATTTCTTGTTGGTTCGCCGGTTCTTTGCACAACTCGTATTTGTGGTCTTCAGGTTTCATTAATGTTCCCTCTTATTATGGTTAAAATATTCATTCACTCGCTTTCCCCAACGTTGTACAACCTGAGCCCGGGTTAGTACTTCTTAAAGGACCCTCGTCTCCCAGAATTCTGGAGTCTGGTCGTTAGTTTGTCTACGTTCCTCCTTAAAGTTTGCCTGGGTTTCTTTTAGTCCGGTTAAAGCAATAATTGCACAGATATACTGCCCGTGACGACCAAGCAAAAATAGGTGTCGGAAAACATTCGCACGTAACCATTCATGTACATATATAAATCTTACAAGCAAATTCCATCTTAAGGCTGGGCTCCTTTCCCCAATAAAAATCGCCAGGTCATTAGTTAAATAGACGCTATCGCATCCATGATGTCACGTAATTGGTAACCAAGTCACGGAAATCTCATTCCTTTCGAATTTTGCCCAGACGCAGAGTATAACCAAACAAAGTACACATAACTAGGCAAGTATAATCCTAGTATAGCTCTCTAGCCTCTAACACAATCAAAGGCGCTGATCAATTCCAGAATTTAAACCGGTCTTCAAATTTTGGCTCGCCAAGCTGCTCCGAGCTAGAAGCAACTCCGAGACACGTTTTCTTGTTTCACACTCTCGTGTCATCTATGGAGAAATTTAGCTAATGTCAAGAGTGATTAGTTTAAAATCTATCAGACCTACTGTGTTTCTCAAAAACTCTGATATGAATATATGAACATTGTCCTGATCTTTTCGAAGTCTATACTCATCCATTTTACTCTCATTTCGTGATACCGAGGTTAATTCACTTATATTATCTTTGATATTTTCCGGAGCCGATATACTCGCATCTGGGGGTAAATTAGCTGGCAAAATTGCCTTTGCTAATGCTTGGTAGAATGCTTCAGGTAAAAGCATGCTAGCGATAACATCCGCCCCTTCTGTACTCCGAGCGAATAATGCCAACGCGAACCAGCCTTCGGATACCACCACAGGCCATTTGTCTTGAACAACCATCTGTACAACCGGGTCTATAAATATTGGGCATAGATCAATTATTTGCTCTTGAACATATCTTTTCCCATCAGATTGTTCAAGGGATTTTGCTGTTTCTCTGAGTACAGAAGCTACTACCCTTCCAATTTCTATGCGGACAGGGAATTCCGTATTCTTGTCGTACAACTCAAGCAGTTGATTCATAGGCGACTTATTTGATTCAGATTGTAGTGGTTCGACTAGTTTCACCACGTTAGGGACTAGAGGCTTGGTTAGTAGTAGTAAGTGTAGGTGGGAGTTTGTCTATAAGGCTTACAAGAGTGAGCTATCAAGATCCGGACCAGGCTCAGTCCCATATGCTGGACCTCGATCATTACCGTTGCCATATAGAATTTATAACAATGATCCAAGACACCAGCTTTGACAATTTCTTCCCGTAGACTTGGAGAGCCAATTACCATATTTTTCAAAGCGCCTCCCGTAGCATGCAGCACTCCGATCTGATTCTGCTCTCTTATAATATTTACCAAAGCAATATGCGCGTTGTGATTTTTGGCTAAAGTCTCGCATGCGTCGATAGTACGGGCTATGTTACCCAATACTAATGTAGCACATGTTAAAATATGAACATCCTTCGATGTAAGCCATTCCAGTACCAAATCCACGCTGTGAGAGCCAATTGGGTACTCCCTGAGGAATGTGTCGGAGGAGGATATTTCGGAAATCATAGAAATAAGTGCACTCCGGCTGTTTCTAACGAAACGCAGACCATCTTCGCGATCCACTTCATCTTCGGATATATCACATTGAGACTCTGGATTTTCCCAGTACTGAAGCCGATGCATTAGAACAAGGAAATCCGGTACCAAAGCCGAGCGAGAAGCGATTGCGCTGGTCGACTCTTCGTTCAAAATATTGAGCGCACAGTTAAGACTGCTTTGGAAAGTGTCAAATTGCGTTTCAGGATTGTTCGCAGAGTCGAGTAGCAAGGAAACTAGTTCCTCTGAGGCCTTGGTCGATTGCGCACCTGATCTTTCCCGTCAATAAAAAATTACACATCAGGCATACAGAAAACCGCAAAATTAAGAATGCTTACCAAGTGGAAGTATCAACTCTAGACATTTCACAGCGTAATCTAAAGCGATGGAAGGGGTTCCTGAGGAGTTTTCGAGGACTGCAGTCAAATCTTTCAAGCATCCATGGTCTATAGCATATCTCTGAGCAGGTTCTCTTGATGAAAAGTACCTTAGCCACGAACTATCAAACGATGGAATGCCATTCGAAGTTGACCTACCGTAATCGTTTAAAAGGTTAAACAGAACTACCATCGCGATAGATTTCAAGGGAGATTCATTTAAAATGTACGGGCTCAACTTGGGATAAAACCCCGTTTCAATGATCGTATCGCGATTCGGATCTGTCGTACAAAATAATAGAATCAGAAACATTGGTCGTAGAAGACTAGAGTTGGAAGTGGCACAAACTATTATCAGCGCAGCAGTTCCCGATTAACCTAAACCTTTGCTTTGAAACATCTTCCGGCTCCGAATGATGAAAACAACTGGAACATGTGGCAAGCAGACCCGAATCGCCAATGGTCTTTCTCCATTCAACTATTGTTCGTTCGATCAGTAAAACAGCGCGAGATTCTCCAAGAACACATATATTCACCTTGGCGAGAGGCATCAGCGAGTAATTCCAATATACGTTCCTTTGGATCATTCTCCTTGGGTCCCCCCTTTAGGATAAAAACAATATCATTGACCAGTATATCTTCGAGTCGTGAGCTTGAGGAAAGAGCAGAGGCGAGGCGAAAGAGGATAGGGGCAGGTGGAGCTGCTAAATCAACCATGGCCGCCGCTTTTGCTGTTGCTTGGGTTGCTTTTTATTTTGGATTTCTTTTATTCCAATATATATTCGAAGTTGCAATTCAATTGAAATATAATGGCATCGAAGTTGGAGGTTGATGTTCCGACAGCTGCCAAGACCTGTGCTGCCGGGTCGTGTTGTTTTGGGGATACGTGGTTCGTTTGGGTGTCTTCATAAGAACCTCTCTGCGTTCATATCAAATCTAGCAACTTGATCAACTGTTCCGACCCAAGAGACCGCTCACTATTCATAATGACGCGTGCTCAACAGACCATCTCCGGCGGATTATTATTTTCCTCGGTGAGCAACAATTCCTTACATCTTCAACTACGAGGGTCCAAGGTCGCCAATCCATCGACTGACAGATATGACAGCTGTACCTTGCATGCTACCTACAGTTGATTCCCTTCCCACCAGTAATACAGGAGCAGATTATCCCGGTCGTAAGTACCTTTTTTTCTTGGATGCGTTTATTACATGCTAACAGATTGAAGCTCCCTATTTGGCTGCTGGTGTCATTTGGTGCATATCTACTCTTCACTCTTGGCTGGGGCATCCTGACATTTCAAGACAAAGAGGACGCGTATAAACAACTTGTTCTTGTAAGCTACGCCCCGACAAATCCGAATTGAAGAAACTCGCTTACTTTTGACTAGGAGATTGACCAGGCGAAGAAAGATTTAAGAGCGAAAGGAGTGGATGTGGACTGAGAGCATCGATACTTTAGATCGCCACTGGGTGAAAAACAACATATTCGCCAACGTTCCAAACTTCTGATGGCTCCGGCGTCGCCAGAATATGCACACTCACCCTTGTATCCAACCATTCTTCTAAAACCAATACGTTTTCTAAATTGGTAAATGTCTTAATTACGATTGATAACTACCTTAAGCGGCTCTCCTAGATTTAATTGCTTTCTCCGTGTCCATAAATACACGTATTCCAATGGGTATATCGTCTAAGCCATCCCACATGGTGGTTCCAATCGCCACTTTTTCGTCACCGTCATAGTCTCTTGTTCCGGTGGTGACACTTGACGAGGTTTTTGACTTGGTTTGTTGGTGATTTAAAGCCTTCTCGGATTTAGCGTTTGCGATGGCCCATTCCTCGAGGTCCTCACGAAATATATCCCAAACTATCAATTTATAGGTTAGCGTTTTGTTATTTATTTTTATGCGACGAAATTCAGTGCGCGATTATCGCAAGTCAGATTCGGCTCTGTGTTGAATGGCGAATGTCCAACCTACCGCAGTGGACGCAACCGCTCATACAACAGTTATCGGGTTCCTGAGGTTTCGGTGGGACAAGAACGCCTGCTATTAAACGTGACTGGCTCTTCTTGTTGTTATAACGTTTCGGCCCAACCAAACTGCTCCCGAATACAAGTTGTGCGCTGGGAGGACGCATTAGCGACGCAACTGGTTTTCCATCCTCAGGCGGTCTACCCTGGCCGATGTCTCTTGCCGGCGGGTGCAATACTCGCGAAGGATAGTATGCTGGGTGCGCTGATGGCAACTGCGGGTTTGTGAGCAAGACTATACAAAGTGAAAACAAAGTTCAATAGAGCCATCATCGCGACCATAGAGTTAGTTAGTTAGTTCCTACTGGAGAAGTACTTGGTAAGGAAGGATAAATGCAAGGTGAAGTAAATACGCTGGTAAAAACCTGTGAGAGGAAATGCTTGAGACCATTGGGCCGTCTCAGAGCTTTGATTGGAGCCAGTCGTGTATCTTAGGGCCGAATTACAGCCTTGGATTCTTCGCCTCGGGGTTTGATGAGATCCGAGCCTCCGATTTCGAGATTGGAGCCTACCGCCGGTGTAGGATCCAGTTACCGCGAGGTTGGCAGATCTCCTCATCTAGTGAAAGTCGATTTTGACCGGTTCTGAAATCCAGACCTTATTGGGAGGGCAGTGTAGCGTTAACGTGGTCATAGCTTATTAAATCATAACAGGAAGTCCAGTGCAGTCACGGAACAACTTCAGTGCCGTACGCGGTTGTTCACTGCCAAGGCCGGCCAGGGATCCAGAGTGTTACATCATGGTAGACGCCACACATCAACAATCCAAGACTCGTGCTTCATTCAATTCCACCAAAAACTCATCTGGGTGTCTTGGTAGACGTCCTTTCAATTACACATAGGTAGCCATCCATTCGAGGTACCCACCCAGGTCGCTCTATGTACCTAGGTATATGCCCCCCCCGACCTGCGATTGTATTCAAATTCGAACTCTGGGAGCGAACAAAAAATAAGCAAAAATCTGACCGCGCAGCGCATCCTGCTATGTTATCTAGCTGGGAGTAAAGATCATTGAAATAGAAACGAAGACACACCTTGAATTCATCGAGTAATCTTTGGACCGAACCACAGCTGATATTCTTATAATTATCCCCAATATACTCGCACCAAATAACCAACAGCTGTATATTGCTCGAACGATCGAGCCTAAGCCTACACAGGCACCCAGCCCTATGCTGTGGGGGTGTTACGGGCTCCAATGATCCACTCGGCTAGGGAAGGTATTGCACCTCGATACCTTACGAATGTTCTCCGGAGCACCCGCCCCCGGTTATTGAGATACCGCACCTTCATCATAAATAATGTCCCAAAGCCTTGTATCAAGACAGTCACTCGAAACCTCGGGACGACTCGCCCAGCACGGGCAATCGCTGGAAACCAGTGGCCAAAGCTAAGGTTCTCACCAATAACTAAACATTTTCCGATGTGGACCTCTGTTAGCTTAGCTTCTACATCGCTATTTCTAGCGTTAGCTGAAAGATCCAATGGGGATATAATCCAGGAGTCTCAGACCGAAGAACTCCATCTCCTCGCGGAATCAGACAGAGAATCCAAAGAATCGAGCATTACCGTATCTACAGTTAGTCTTATTAACCGTTTAATACAAAATTACATTACAGAGCCAATAGCAACCGGGTTAAGGTTCTTACACCTCGCTTTGATATTTCTCCCAGTTATCATAACGATACCAATTGTGTATATTGGCCCTCGGTCGCCAGTGCACAGTAATGAACGCTCGGGTACCATCTGGTGGTATTCATTCCTTGTAAAATCCATGGAGAGAGCCGGCCCAAGTTTTATAAAGGTATATGAGATATGTCCTGTTGTTCATTATTTCGAATTTAAGTGGGTAAAAGGTGATTCTGACGAAGCTGGCGATCATATTATAGTTAGGTCAATGGGCAGCATCTAGGACGGACATTTTCCCTCTGCAGATGTGCTCCATAATGTCAAATTTGCATTCTAATGTCGCCGCCCACTCTCTCCTCGTCACTAAGAAAACTATAGAGGAGGCATTTGACCGACGGCCGTTCGATTCAATATTTACGCAATTCGAAGAAAACCCCCTTGGAGTTGGAGCCATTGCACAAGTTTATCGAGCTAAACTCAACAAAGACCTGTTGTTGCCTCGGGAGCCAGGAATTCCAGAAGTCCACAATTCGGCTGCTTTGAAGAGGTCTGCACGAGATTTACAAAATAAAGTAGACGGCTTCGTCAACTCGTACACGCCGGAGGTGCCAAATGACTGGGTTGCTGTAAAGGTTCTACATCCTCATGTAGAGCGACTAGTTCATAGGGATCTTCGTATCATGAAAATATTCGCCAATTTCATCAACATCCTGCCAACTCTCGAATGGTTGTCACTTCCCGACGAAGTAGATAAATTTGGCGAAATGATGCGTCTACAACTCGACCTTCGTATTGAAGCTAACAATCTTGTTCGTTTCCGGCATAATTTCAGACACAGGGCTGGTGTGACCTTTCCCACACCTTATATCGAGTACTCAACGCGCCAGGTGCTGGTAGAAGAGTTTGTTGATGGTATACCGTTGGAGGTATTTTTGGAGTACGGTGGGGGCGTATATCAGAAACAGATCGCCGACATGGGACTGGATGCCTTCTTGCGTATGCTGCTGATTGACAATTTTGCTCATGCAGACCTCCATCCAGGAAATATTTTCATCCGCTTTTACAAGCCCGCTCCTCAGTCATTCCTAGAGGTTCGAAATCCCTTCTACACGCAGTCATCCGCTCGAGTCGACTCTTATAAGGAAGAAGGCATCCCCGGTGTGATCAAGGAGACGTCATCGCACCTTCGTGCCCTCAAGGAACGGCCTGTCGATTGGCAAAACGAGCTTTCAATACTAGACACGAAAGGATTCAAACCACAAGTCATTTTTATTGATACTGGATTGGTAACTGAGCTATCGCCCGTAAACCGGAAAAACTTTTTGGATCTCTTCACTGCAGTTGCAGAATTTAGTGGCTACAGGGCGGGGGAGCTTATGATCGATCGATGTCGTCAGCCTAGTTCTGTCATAGACAAGGATATCTTTTGTCTCAGGATGCAACATCTAATCCTTGGTGTTAGGGATAGAACTTTTACGCTTGAGAAAATAAAAATTGCAGACATTCTTAGCGAGGTCATGTCGATGATACGGTCCCATCATGTTCGTTTGGAGGGCGATTTCATCAATGTCGTTGTGAGCATTCTCCTCTTGGAAGGAATTGGCCGAAGGCTAGATTCTGGGATCGACATATTTAAGAGCAGTCTACCGATACTCCGACAGCTTGGTGCACAGAACGGCCACAATATGCTTCTCAACAAAGACGTGGGCATTTTAAAAATCTGGCTAGGGCTCGAGCTACGCACTATATTGTCAAGTTCCCTGGAGAATGTGGACAATTCACTTCTTATGCAGCATCTGTGGAATGAATAGATCATTTAGACCGATGGACGCAATTTTAATATTCGAATATTAGGTAGGCAAGTACTTAGGTAGTTCGATCAAACTGCTTCCTCGAATTAATTGTGCTTAATCAAGTACTTACCTGTGTAAGCACTGTAGACTTAGGCGTGTTATAAATTTAACGCCCCCTAATATTCACTCTCGAACCATACAGCTAGCAAGCAAGTTAATATGAAAGTACCTACTTGAGGTAAGTACTTACTCTTAATATACAGTCAAGCATTTAAGTAGTAAGTAAATACTTACTTACTTGATTACGAAATATTAACCGAGCTGGTCGTGTGCTTACTGAATACTGATTCAAGGACTTTGTATTAGTGCTCCAGTAAATACCTAAGGTAAGTACTTTTAGAGCTTTTGCAGCAGGCAGAAAATGGGTTTAGTCATTTTGTGTTGACAGTTTGGCATATACTTTAAGCATCAATGCCTGTTCTCACGACACATCTTTTCCAAAACTCACCATCAACCAACAAGCACGCATCTGTCGCGAAAACCACGAACTCAGGATGCCACCCAGAAAAGCTAACAAGCCATCGAAAAAGGATGAAGGTAAACCTAGCTCGTCACTAGTTTGCCCAAGCCACTACCACTTCCGAGCAAGATAAGCTGACAGAGTGGTCAAAAATCTGCAGGTCTTGCCAGGACTGATAACAATCTGAAGAACCACTCCTGGCCTGTCATATACCCAATCAATCAAAAAAACTTTTACACGTATAGCCTATGAAGTCTCTACAATCAATGTTCGTGTAAGACATACTAACAAAATTTTATAGCGACTACCTCAAGCGTGATGACCAGGCGCTTGTGTGGCGCCAGAGAACCGAGCCCCCTAGAGCCGAAAGAGAGGTCAAAGAACGAACCGTTCAACAAGACGGCGACGCAGAGAGAGAGGCTATAGGTACTGATGGGAAGGAAGATGAGGAGCAACAGGAGATCTGGGGCTCAAGAGTCATTGTTATCCACCCTGGGTCTCGGAATATACGCATCGGCCGTGCATCTGATGCGCTACCAAAAACGATCCCAAACGTCATTGCCCGTCGATGGCCACGATCAGAATGGGAGGAAGAAGTTGAACCTCGGCCTAAAAGAATAAAGATAGATGAAGAGCCTAAAGACGAAGTAGAGGACTTCAACGACAATACACCGCAAAGAAGGACTAGGGGTAGCAGCAAGAAATCCACATCGATCATTGAGAAGGAAACCACGCACACGGACAGTACATTTCTGTCCTTATTTAACGAAGTATCCCAGGAGCTCAAGTTGCAAATGCGCCAAAATAAACGGAGGGTCTTGCCAAACTCGAGGGAGGTTGTCATCAATCACAATAAAAAGTATGTCCCGGAGAATATCAAAGAGCATAACGACCCGTACCGTGCGGAATGGACCCCTGTCGGAAAAGAGGCTTTGCATTTTGTAGGACAAGAGGCATTGCATATTGCTGATAACTCGAACCCTCGGTACAAATTATTCTGGCCATTGCGTGATGGCGTTTTCAACGAATACGACTATACTTCCAAGCGGCGATGGAGCGAAGATGTTACGATGATATTCCAAGAGAGCCTCCGGGAATTAAATGTGCAAAGCCACGATTATAACAATCTCTCCGCTGTGCTCGTAATTCCCGATTTATACGATAGGACTTACGTAACGGAGATGCTGGATTTACTACTTCGAGAATTCCAATTCTCTCAAGTTTGTCTTTTCCAGGTGCGTGGAAAACTCTATTTGCTGGAAACCTTCTTGGAAATTCCGTGTTTCTTCTCTTCTTTTCCCCCTTTCCCCTTTCTTTTTCTTTTCTCGTAATGGGACAAATTATCTAATTTCAAAGACAGGAAAGCGTGGCAGCTACATACGGAGCAGGGTTCTCGTCAGCGTGTATTGTCGATATAGGAGCCCAAAAGACATCCATATCTTGCGTAGAAGAGGGTATGGTGGTGCCTGACTCTCGCTTAAACCTCAAGTTTGGAGGTGACGATGTAACAACGACTTTCTTGCAAATGCTCCTCACAAACTCCTTCCCATACTCCGACATCAATCTTCTGCGACGGTATGACTATCTACTCGCGGAGGATCTAAAAATCAAATACACCAGCCTTAACGAAGCTGATGTCGTCGTTCAGTTCCACAATTTCCACGTTCGAGCTCCTGGGAAAGAAACGGTAAAATACGGATTCAAGACGTATGACGAAATTTATCTAGCGCCCTTTAGTCTTTTCTGTCCTCGGATCTTAGAATCAACCGACAAGCTAAGAGGACGGAGATCTCTCTGGGAAATGTCCTACGATATATACGATAATGTACCGAATGATCCAGTATCTTTAGCCCAAAACTCTTTGCTAAAAACTCCCGCGACTGAGGACATAGAAATGGTCGATGAGACCAATTTGAGTGGAACTGGGTTTATTGGCAAGCCAAATACCAATACGCCACCAACAGCAGCAATTGTCGATGTCATTCCAAAGACGCCTAATACTGGGTCACCGGTTCCGGAAGAGGTGGCTGACTTGTCCGAAAATACCCTCATGCATACCCCGATGGGCGGCAATATGACCACAAAGATACTTGGGTCCACTCTAGGAGATGTAGAGCCCGAAAACGATGTGCCAGCAATCTTGCCTCTTGATCTAGCAATCATAGAAAGCATACGGTATGCTGCTAAAGGAGACGATAAGAGGAGCAGAGACTTTTTCGCTGGTATACTTCTGGTAGGCGGCGGGAGTGGAACGTCTGGTTTGAATCATTTACTTGAAGAAAGGCAAATGCTCCCAGCGCACGCCCAATGATTGGATATCATGCTAACATGATCTTTTTGAAGACTAACAAAGCAGAAAGGCAGCCTTGGTAATTTGATAATTAGCAGCCCTCCCCGAGATCTTGACCCTCAAGTTCTGGTGTGGAAGGGGGCGAGCGTCTTTGGGAAGTTGACGAGCACTAACGACGTGTGGATAAAGCAAAGCGAATACGATGTTTTAAATTCTCGGGTACTACCATACAAGACACTATGGATGTGGTAGCACCTCTCTAATTGGCAGGAAGAGAGGGAGGTATATTTTATTCATTGTTGTATATCTTAGGAATCTAAAGTTTAAGATTTTCGGTGACCAGGATCGCTGTTAACCCGGGTACCGACGATACTAGGATTTCGGTCCAGTGATACTTCTCCGGTTGACCCTTCCCCACGGAGGAATTTGATTACTTTCCGTGCCATTTCACTTGTGATGGCCTTTGGCTTGGAATCGTAGACGAAGTTTAAGATCGCGATAGATACCATAAAAAGAGTGACCTCCGCGGGGGGAATTTTTCGAAAGTATCCAGATTTTCTATGTGTTTTCCACCAGGAGATGGCGGCGTTCCGGGCAGCGTCAATAAATATCATACGGCCATTTTCGTGGTCAAAAAAGGCCATCAACCCGCCGAAGAAGCCAGATATATAAAAGCAATTGTTTCTGAGAAATTTTTTGGGTACGACTTTCTGAGCGAAGCAAATTCCTGACCACGATGATGCAATAGCCAAAGTAAGGAAGGCAGAGCTTTTAAAGCTCTTCTGTAGTAAATGGTAAATTGTTGCTAGAGGCTTCACTGGAAGAGACCGGAATTTTGAAAGAAATTGGAGAGAATAGATGGAACCGTATATCCATAAATTTTTGCCAAACCTACCTGCGATATATTTTAGATACGCCTGGAAACAGGAAACTGTGCTGGGATGTGAAACAGCACATGAAAGCTGTCTGATTGCAGGGTGTGCTTCTCTTGCAGCCAAACCAATATTCTGCCTGATTATAAGGTTCTGAGGAAATAGGACAAGAGAATGGAAAGGTCTGTTAAAGTTACCCTCATCAGTTGTAATCTCGGAGATGTACATGGAACTAGTGTTAGGAAGGCTAACTCACGGGAAGTTGAGGTGAGCAATGTCACTCATTTGCAAGTGGTCTGGTTGGGTTGAAGTAGGCTTAGTGGCTTTTAGGTGAACATTACTTCCCGTGGGAAATGTCATGAGCGCTTTTTTATATACCTTTTAATACTGATTAGTCAACAATGCAATCCTAACACTGCGCCGAAAACTCACCATTGGTATTGATCCTCCACCTGACAGGAGTGTATGGAAAAGTTGTGCTAAAGAAAACGGAAAGAGGAGCCAGCTTCCAAACCACTATAGATAGATATATCATTAGTGCAAACTCAAAGCTGGAAGTTTAGACCGTTGATCATCATACCCATGGTGTCCTATTTGGCACATTCAGTGCATTTGCAAGATACTCCACACTTTTGGCAAAGACGTACACTGAAATAGATAGTCTGGCGTCCTCCGATGGCATTGAATGCAAAGAAACGCCTGACAGCGCGACAGCAATCGAAGACGCCAAGGGCGACATAATAAACCTCTTTAGCTTTCGCAGGGTCTGTGATAACTCTTCATCCAAGGTGTTTGATACTCTTGACCGAAGCTGTAGTACCCATCTATAAAAAACCCGATGCAGCAGAAGAAATAAGGATAAGGATAACGGCATCCTCATATTAGAACTCCATTGCCTATGCGCGCACCAATGGAGAGCGTGATGGTTAGCAACCTATAGTCATTTCTGAAGATTCTAGTAAGTTTGTTAGGTAGCCGTACCGAAGATCACGTTTCGGGAGCCCGTTCAATCGACTTTGAAGTCGACCGATAATTGTAAAGGCAGCGGAACCCAGTATAAAAACTCGTCCGCTTAGCCGTAAGGATGCCTTCAATCCAGTATCACGAATGTGAAAACCATTCCGGCCCTGATCAAGTTTCTTATTGAGCTCGTTCCCATTATCATACGCAGACTTTCTCAGCTTTGTTTGAATAAATTGGAGTTCCGCCGGGGATATAAAGTAAGTAAAAAGATGTGATACCAATGCAGATAGATTGTGGCATTGATGCATGATCAGGTCCAGCTTCTTGGCTGTTGTTTGTTGTTATTGTGGTGATGGAGTTAGAGTAAAAGATGCAACTGAATTTACGTCAGGTAACCCCTGGTTGTTTCTGGACTAATATGTTTGGGGCTCTTGCAAGTTAGAGTGCACATGCGGAAGGGATATCCACATCTATACAGTTCGAGCATATAAATATAATCCAGTCCACCAAGAAGTGCATCAGGAAAAAGACACAACACCTTAAACCTGTAGGATGGAAGACCTTCTATACAGTTCTATCCTACCCATCCTGATAATACAAAAGTACTATATTATGTACTTTACTAAGCTTGTACAAATTATTTTAAGAAATTATTTGGGCTTCTTCTTCTTCAAAATTAATTTTTATATTAATATTACTGTTATCTTCATAAGAATATACTTTATTCTAAATATTTAATTTAATATAAATATTTAATAAATAAGAACTAATTCTGTATAATATTAAATAAATTAAATAAAGAATATCCTATATAGGAATTATTTTATAATAAAATTAATAATTTTCTTTTACAGAATTAACTAATAAATGATTTCATAACTGTATAAATTTATAAAATATTTATATAATTCCTTTTATATATAGCTTAAACTCCATAACTAAAGTTAATTAAGATATTTTATTATTAAGAATATTATAAAAATTGAATAATATCTCTAACTAAGTTATTATTTTATTTTTCAAATCCCTATATCTATTTATATAAGATTTCTAGAAGATAATATAATTATTTTAAGGTTTTTTATCTTACTATCTAAAATAGCTTAAATAATATGATTTATAAAAATACCTTAAACCTGGAAATCTTTAATTAGTATTATAAAAATCTTATATATTCAAACTCTAAAGCCTAAAAGGATTATAGAGTAAAAACTAAATTTAAGGAAGATTTTAGTGGTTAGTAAAATACTAAAATAAGCTTGTATAGTTTATATAAGATCTAGGATTGGATAAAGCTTTTATATTTTATTTAAAATCTTCTATTTTTTTTTATATTATATAGATTTAAGTATTTTTTTAAGATTATAAAGATTCGGGAGGTTTTTAGTTTTTAATTATGATTTTATTTAGGATTTAACAGGTTTAGCTAAATTCTAATTAATATTGATATAAGTATAAAATATATACTAAATTGATTTAATAGGAGGTATTTTCTTTATTTTTATTTAAATATATTTATTTTTAGTAGGTGCGGGCTGTTACTGATTTAGGGTAGATTTATTTATATTTTTTAATAAATACTCTTTTTTTTTTTAATTATAAAAGATTAAGGTATTATATTTTTGTCACAGACCTAGAGTCTTGACAGCACAGTTACCTACGACATCTGAACTCCTATCCAGACCAACACCCTGTGTTGCCACCTTCCCTATACTATCACAAGAATCATGTTTGTCAAAAGACGACTATCCTATTCCGTATGAACACGTGACTTGCTCG
>JAJTUE010000007.1:1958610-2006462 GCA_036971405.1 Orbilia quercus | reverse complement strand
AGTAATATAAAAAACATTTTAAATAAGAATATACTCTATTTTTATCAGGCATAATTTAAAATAGTGTTATTTTGAGCTTTAACCCGCTAAAGATCCTATTTAGCCAGTTACTAATTTTATCAATAATATGGATTCAGATATAGATTTTATATAAAATAATAAAATAAAAAAAACCTTCAGCACCTGGTAACTTAATAAATTAAGAATATTTATACTAAAGTTAATTTAATTGTTTATATCTACGGGAATAGTATATAAGATTTTTAAGGATTCAAATATTACTTTATTGAAAGAAGATCTTTGATATCTTTTTAAAAATAAAGATGACTTTAAGTTGGCTAAATGGTTTATTATGAATAATATCTTATTATAAATAAATTCTTTAATAAAAGAATCGGATTCAATCTAATAAAACTAGTATAATTATAATAAAATCCGCATATACCTTATACTAACGAATAGTAAATATAAACAAAAGCCTGGATATAAATTCTTTCAAATAAAAAATATTAGATTTTGAAATCAAAAATCACTTTAGTTTTGTATATTTTTATACCTGGTAAAGGTCGTTAGCTATCTCCTCCGGTAACGTTCGTTTGTACGTAAAATATATTTTGTTCTCTAGAAAGAATTCAGTAAAATTAGAAAAAGGTAATATACAGAGTTATAGACTGCAAATTAGTAGTACGAGTAATAAGATATTATACCAGCNCAGCTATATTATCATACCAATCTTTTGTATATCTAATATAATCTATTTTATTAATTTCTCTGGAAATAAAAAGGCTTGGCCTATATATCTTTCAATTAAAAATATTAAATCAAATTTTTAAAACCATCCTTTTAATTATGCTTTTATACTTACCTTATTCTTGATACCGTTAAAAAAAAGTATATTACGGCCCGCTAAAAAAAAAAAAATTAATTTTAAAATACAAGGGTTAATTAGTATAATTTTAAGCCTATTAGTTAAGTATCCTGAAAACTTATTTATGCTTTATAGAAATGGGAACGAGCGGATATGTTATTTTTGGTTATATAGCTGGATTACAGATTATATAGAATATATTAATCTATTTAATTTTATTCTAAAAGCATGTCTAATTTGTACTATACTTGTTACAGTTTTTTAGAACTTTAATTTAATTGTTAAATATCTTCTGCAGGATTACTAATTATATATTGAATAATTTAGCGATAGTTTAGAATTTAACGACCTTATAGCAATTAAAATACTATGTTCGGAAAGTATTACTAAAAAGTTTAGAGTTTTTATAAGCTTGAATATATTTATTAATAGTATTTATAAGCCTGATATTCTCTATTGTATTTACCTTGGTATAGTAAAACATCTTATAAATTGGGTTATATAATTTTTACGAAAGTATAAAAAGATTAATCTTTTCGATTAATATTAAAAAATTATATCAAATTATCTAGGATTTTAACTGTTCTATAAGGGCTTTACGCAAATCTCGCAATAACAAAGAAAATAAAAGGTATCGTTAAAATATTAGGTACTATTATAGTGAATGCTTTCAAAAAGCCATCAGCTTTTGAACAGCTTATATTCACCTAAATTATTTAATATATTAATATTTTTATAGTTTTATTTTTTATACTATATATCTTTCCTATATAGATCAAACTTTCCGAGATATACAAAACTAGTTTCAGATATTCTATAATTTAAAAAATATCTTTAGAGAATTTCGAAAAATAAAATCAAAGTTAAAAGGGGCTGGAACAGAACTAAGACCAGATAGTTCAAGTAAGGAAAGTAAGAATAAGACCTTTAATAATAATAAATAAGGTAATATAAGATTCTGAATATTATATACCCATTTATAAAGGCACTAACTAAGCTTATAAAGTATTTTAATAAAATTAAAATATATTTAATATCTCATTTTACGTTGTTAATCTAGGATTTTATTTATTTAAATACTTAATTTATAGAGATAAAAGAAGTTTTTTATACCGATTAACTTAAAGATAAATAAAATATATCGAATTATAGGAACGTATATGCTTAAATTATCAAATTCAGATTACGAAAACATTAATTTAAAATATAGTATTTTAATCTTTTATAATTAAGAAAGGAAGGAGTATTTATTAAGAAATACGAATAAGTTTACCCTAAATTAGTAGTAACTCATACCCGCTAGAAATAAGTACATTTAAACAGAAGTAAAGAAAATACCTTTTATTAAATCAGTTTAATATATATTTTATACTTATATCGATACTAATTAGGATCTAGCTAAGCTTAGTAAGCCCCGAATAAAACCGCAACTAGAAACCGAAGATCTCTCGGATTTTTATAACCTAGAGTATTTAAATTTATATAATATAAAAAAAAGTAAAAGATTTTAAACAAAATACAAAAGCTTTATCTAATCTTAGACCATATATAAGCTATGCAGGCCTACTTTAGTACTTTACTAATCACTAAAACCTTTCTTAAACCTAGCTTTTATTCTACAGCCCTTTTAGGTTTCAAAGCTTGAATATATAAAACTCTTATAATACTAATCAAGGATTTCCAGGCTCGAGGTATTTTTACGAATTATACTATTCGAGCTGCTTTAGATTAGTAAAGTAAAAAGCTCCGGAACAACTATATTATCTTCTAGAAATCCCATATAAACAGATATAAAAATTTAAAAAACAGAATAATAGTTTAGCTGGAGATATTACTTAATCTTTATAATATTCTTAATAATAAAACATTCTATTTAGCTTTAGTTACAGAGCTTAAGCTATATACAGGGGAGATTATACAAGCGCCTCACAGGTTTATACAGCTATAAAATCATCTATTAGTTAATTTTATTAAAAAAAAACTATTAATTCTACCGTAGAATAATTCCTATATAGGATATTCTCTGTTTAGTTTATTTAGTACTGTACACGACTGGTTTTTACTTATTAAATACCTATATCGACTTGAATACCTGGAACGAAATATATTCTTACGAAGATAATAGTAATACTGATATAGAGGTTGATTCTGAAGAAGAAGAAGAAATTTAAATGATTCTTAAAACAGTTTGTACAGGCCTAGTAAAGTGCGTAATGTAGTGCTTTTGTGTTGTCGGTGAGATGGAGCTGGATGGAAGGCCTTCTATCCTACGGGTTTAAGGTGTTGTATTTTTTTCCTGATGAGATTTATATATTTTTTTTATTATAATAATAAACTATTTGTTTGATAATAAATTAAAGATCTTTTTAAAAGTTTATATATAAATTTTTTATTTATTTAATATATAAGTCTATTTCTAGTATTATTTCTTTAAATAAAATAGGTAGTAAGATTATAATAAGATTCTATCTTCTAAATATTTTGTAAAATATATATTTAGTAATAGAGTATTTTAATATATTATAAGTAAATTTAAAGTTTAATAGTAATTTCATCTAATTATTTTGTATAATATTAAGAAAGTTGCGTAATTATATTTTAATAATTTAAATAACTTATTCATTAGTTTAAGTATATATAGTAGCGATATTAAATTTAATTCTAGTTTAGTTTCTAATTAAGTTCTAGAATTTACTAAAGAATAGTGTATCTTATTATAGATATATTTTATCTAGGTTCTATATTAGCTAAAAACTCACTTATTATAAATATATTCGACCTATTAAGTTATCTATAATAAGTTCTAGGGTTCTAGGATAACTATTTTACTAAATTTGTAAATAATTACTAGAATTTTATTATATATAGTATTCGTAAGAGGGTCTTTTAATTTTAATATTTCTTATATAAAATTATAGGATAAAACTTAGAATAGTACTGGGTGTTATACGGTTATATTTTATTATAGGAAAAATATTAAATAAACTTATTACGTAAATATATATCGTAGGTTTTAATATAGTTTTTTATATATTATTATATTTAAGGCTAGAAGTATATTTTTATAAGTTCTTAAATTTATTTTATTCCTAAGTGTTTGTAAGTAAGGGTGTTATAGTGTTACTTAATAAATTAATTTTATTAAAATGTAGTATAAATTTTTAAATAGGATAATTCCGTTTTTAATTGTAAAATAATTAGATTAATCTGGGTTATTTACTAGGATTTGTTAAGCTATAGGATAGTGTTACACTTCCTTCTATACCACTAAGGCTAGCTGGTATATCTAGAACTCGTTGTGTTTGACTTCCACGTCTGACTCCTTTATCCTAAGATAACTTTATCCTCGGATGTAGAAATGTATCGTCGCAGGTGTTATGATAGAATAAGTAGAGTATGTAACCGATAGTAGTATTGCTTTCAGTATACTAGATATCTCTTTGAGTTGACCGATGAAGAATCAGAATACTTCATCAGTCCTAACGATAGTCTTATATACATAATGATGCTTCATACAAATAGTAATGATCGCATGTCGCATGTCGTAGATCGCATGTCGCATGGATCGCATGTCGCATATCGTAGATCGCATGTCGCATCACGTGATACGTAGGTGCGTATGGAAACAGGGTAACTAGTAGGAACACAGGGATAACTGGTTATAGGAAATTAGTAAGGAAGAACTGGGAATGATGTAGCGTAAAGCAAGGTACAGGTGGTTGTGCTGTGAAGACCAGGGGTCTGTAACAGATAGTTTTTATAGCTTTATTTTAATTCCTTTGTAAACATATTATCTAGAGTATATAAAATAATATTTAGTGATCGATTAATAATGATATCCTTATAAAGTTATTTTATAAAGATAGTTCTTTTATCTAGCTATATACTTTTAATTAAATTAGGTTGTTTATTAATAATTTTAGCTAAAGCATTATTTTTTCTTTTATAATAAATAATTTTTATATTATATTTATTAAAGGTTTCCTAATATTATACTTATCGTTAACTAAGTTTTTTTATAGATAGGAAAAAGGTAAGATTCTTATAATTTAAATAGATTATAAAGGGTTTTTTCCCTTATAAGTATATTCTTTATATTTTATAAGTATATGTAATAGTTATAAGTTTTTTATTATATATAAGGTATCATAGTTCGGTAGTATTGAATTTATAGGATATATAAACGATAAAGTATTATTTATTATTAAAGTATAGTTAGCTTATATAAATTTTAAGGATTATATTTAAAATATTTATTTATATTTTTACTAAGATTAAATATCAGGAAAAAACACATTCTCTTAACACCCTTAAAACCTATCCTGGATAGTAATATAGTCAAATGGGTCCTAAGAAATCTTGACTTTATGAAGAAGCTGCTTTATTTTAAGGAGGCCGCTTTATCTTAAGAAGGTTGCTTTATTTTATAGAAGGATTATATAAGATTTTATTAAAATAGTAACCCTTTATTATAGATCTTTGAAGAAGGGCGAATTTATCTAGTTTATTATATGTTCACGGGTAGTTATATAATATTATATGATAAATAGATATTTGATAATCTTTTAAAAATTGATTTTAGATTATAGAGGTATTATACAAGTTTTCTAAAATTATATATAAGAAAACTGAAAAAAAGGGAAAAAACTAAGATTATAATATATGATCGCCTTCTGTATTAGTTAATTAAAGGGGAGAATAGGGTAGATTAAGAGAATATTAAGTTTCTGAGAGAATTATATTAAGTTTTTCGGGTATTGCAGTATTAAAAATCTTAATTTTAGATCACTTTTCTAGTTTTGAAAATAATAAATCCTTGATATCTAGAATTTCCGGAATATTAATTGGATTCTCTGTAAGTTGTATGGTCTTACTTAAAGCCTCTAGTACTTTAATTTTTTTTAATAAATATTATCGCTAAAATTACTATATTAGATTAGTATTCCAGTTAACGGCTGTTCTAATAATATAAAAAAAAAATGTATTAATTTAAATATATAATTTATTGGTTTTATTCTGGTTTTTTAAGTTTTTATGCGTATTTACACTGCTTATTTAAAAAATATAAGGTATAGGTTTTATTTAGAAACCTGATTTCCTATCTTTTTTAAGGCTGTTCAGAGTAATGTAGCGATTTAAGATAATATTATTTAATTAATTTTAAGATATAGATCTGGATTTTTTACTTAATTATTGTAGTTTAAATTACAGTAATGCTTAAGAAGAATTTGGGATAAAACTAGAGAAGAGAAAGGTGAAGGTATAGTAATTTATAATAATTTAGTACAGGCTTATTATAAATTTAAATAATTTATAAAGATTTATATTTTAATAGTTTTTATTAGATAAAATTAGTTTTTTTTTAGAAGATACTTAATTTTATTACTACAGGTTTTTATAGATTGGGGAAGAGTGTATTTTTTTTCTATAATATCCTGAGTAATTTTAGTTAAATGACCCTGGACTAGATATATGTTATTCGATCTTATTTATTAGTATAATATAAAATAAATTAAGATATTATTATTTATATGTATTATTATTTGTTTTGTAGCTGGGGCTTGTTTAGTATTATAATTATTATAATTTTTTATAAGTTTTATATTGTTATATTGTTCGGGTATAGATTCTGAAAAATGCAATATATATTTAATTAGTAGTGTAAAGTATCAAAATATTATAGATACTGTAATAATATATTGGTGGTTTTAGTATGATTTTTGCAGATTTTATTTAAAGCTAATACTAGTTTTAATAAGTTTAGACTTAGAATTTTAAAAATTAATTATGATAGTATAAAAAAATAGTATTAAATGGTGTTTTTATATAAGTATCTGCTCTAACTGGCATTGGTGTTGAATTTATTTATGAATGTTTAATATAGGATTGAACCTTTATTTGATTAGTAATATTAATATTATATTTAGTTTATTTAGGTTCCTAATTCTTATTTAGTTTTTTAAAAGATGTTATTCGAATGACGGGGTCTTTAATGATATAAGTAAAGATTCTGTAGGTTTTATATAAACTGAAAATTTAAGAAATAATGTTAATTAAATATATAAAAAGATTTAAAATTTATAAAAGGCTATATTATACTAGAGAGCAATTAAATAATACCTTAAGGGGTTGATATAGGATTATGTTCTAAAAGAACAGGGTTTTGCATTTATAGAAGTATTTATATTAAATCTTTTCTAGATAAAATCTTTATATAGTATAAATTCTGTTTACTAAGAATTTAAATCTATTCACATTAATAAAAGTTTTATTTTATGTATAGTTTTTTCAAACTTTTATTTAAATTACTTTTCAAAAAGATTTTACTACTTTTTAAGCAATTTTTTGGGCAGCTTTTCAAGCAGGCTGGTTTTTCTATACTATAATAATATCAAAAGATGTAATAAAGCGCTAGAGGCCTTAATATAGCCGTAGAAGCAAGTTAGTATAATATTTAAAGAATCAAATTAGTATTAACAATTAAATAGATACTCTACAAACCTATATTAGTACAAAAAAAACTACAAAAGACTGTTTACAAGAAAAGAAAAATAAGACTTTGCGTATTATAAAATAGAAAAAAAAAGGGTTTTTAATTACAATATAATATTAAAATTAAGTTAAAGTATTAAATATAACTTAATTTAGTAATAATAATTTTCACACCAGTCTATTATCACGACTTTATAAAGAGGAATCTATATTAGAGTAATCTTAATGCGGATAACATTAATAAATTTACAAAAGCATTATATAGTTTTACATAATTTTAATAAAATATTAAACAAAACTAGTTTTCCAATTTAGTTTTAAAAACAGAATTTCAATAAATATAATTTAAATATAAAATAAAACTCAAAAATCTTTTTAACTACACAAAATCTCTAACTACTAACCAGTATTAATAAGTTAAAGGCGAAAAATCAACTCCAATGGCTTTATATAAAACATAAATAAAATATACTGCTTTTAATTTCTCACAACAAATTAATTAAGTCAGTATATTTTAATTTAATCTCAGAATGATATTCTAAAAAACCTAATTAGCTATTTTACTAATTATAATTACATTTGCAACTACTTAGTTCTCTAGTAGGGTATATTCTGCTAATTTATCTTCTATAAACTTATATATTAAACAAGATTCCTCGTTAACCTCTAGGAGGTTATTAAAAATCTGCCTCAAACCAGCCAGAGTAGGCTTTTTAACTAATTCTATAATTTTCACAATATTACTAATATTATAGCAGAAATCTCTAAATAATATTAAATTTCCAGTTACTAATATAACTAAATTAATATCTAGCTTGAATAACCAGTTTAAAATAAATTTTAGAGGGTTATAAATTATTCTAATATACTTCGCAGCTTACTTTATAAATAAAATATAAAAGTTAGTTTATATTTTTATATAATATAATCTAGAATAGTCCCAAGTAAATCTTAAAAAATATATACCAAATTCTTTACTCTTTAATTCTTTTAAGCTATTAATCTCCAAATTTTTTTTTCTAGCTGTTTTTAGGATTTTTTGTCTTAAATAAAGCTGACTGAGAGTTTTAATAGTGCTGTTAGGGTTTGTGTCTGTTTTTACTGTAATTACAGTTTTAATTAATACTCGGGCTTTTAAAATCTTGGTTTTTTACTTCAATTTTAGCTTTTTGCTAAAATTTGTGACCATCTTATCAACGGTTTAAATAATCTGTTCACAATTTTGTAAAACTACTTTATAATCATCATCATTTTCTGAGTTAATAATAGCGGAGAAGGGGTCATTGAATTCTTTAAAAATATAAGCAAAATAGAGGAGAAAGCAGACTTTTTCTAGGATTTCTAATTATATCGTCTTTATACTAGCCTTTATTTTCGTATATACGGCCGGTTTGTAGCTTAAAAAGATCTGTTCTATATTATTCCAAAATATATGCCAAACTGGGTTAAAATTATTCCTATTAACTAATAAAGTATAATAGATTTTATTAACTTTTTATAATTAAGATAAACTCTTGAATAAAATTATATAAGATTTATTATTATCATCTGCCATTTTTAGAAAATGTAGAAACTAAAGAGGAGTTTAAAAATAAATAGAATAGTAAATTTTACAATTAATTTAGTAAAATTATTAAGGATTACTGTATAATACTGTAAATAGTTTATAAAGTCTTAAATAAAAGCTCTAAAAATAACACATATTTTATAAAATTATAAAAAAGAAATGAAGGTTTTAAGCTGGAAGATTCCTAAGGATTAAGATTTCTATATATTATTTTATAGGTATTACATCACACTACTAAATGCCTACACTGTTATAAACTCAAAATTAAAGTTTAATATAAATAATAATATATATTAAGGATGTTATTACGCCCCGTTATAAGCTTATATAATATGGAGAAAATAAAAGTCAACAATAGCGTGTAACTTTAAAATCTAGATTTTTATTTACATAAAATATAGGATTCTTGTTATATTTATGATTTTACAGTTTGCTTCTAATGCTTCTGCATAGTAAGTATCCTGGTGGCCTTATTTAAACTCGTGGAAATATTATAGCTGCTTGTTTTAAGATATTGAAAGTTATTAAATAGTTTCTATATTTTGGTTTCGATTTCTAGAAGATTAAGTATTACTAATGTAGTTTTTTGACTAATCGGGATATATATGATATTATTTTTAGTTTATTGAAATCTTGTTTATTTAGTTAATTTAATTTAATTTTAATTTTATATCCAGATCTTTATATATTATACTGATTAAAATGATGTTTTTATTTTTAAAGAAATTAGTTTTAATGTTTATAAGTCTATTTAAGTATTTTATATACTTATACGCGTTTAGAAATTAGAAGTGGTATAAAAAGTATTTTGAACAAGAATATGCTCTACTCCTAATGGAAATGGTTCAGAGTAGTATTATTTTGGGCCTTAATTTACTTGTTAGGAATTCTATTTAGTTAATTACTAGAGATACGGATTCAGATATAGATTTTATATAAAATAATAAAGTAGAAAAGGCCTTCAGCACCTGGTAATTTAATAAATTAAGAATATTTGTATTAAAGTTAATTTAATCATTTATATTTGCAGGAATAGTATATAAGATTTTTGAAGATTTGAATATTCAAGTTGCTTTATTAAAAAAAGATTTTTAATACTTTTTCAAAAATAAAGATGATTTTAAGTTAACTGAATAGTTTATTATAAATAATATTTTATAATTAGGTATAAATGAGTTTTTTAATAAAGGAATCGGATTTAGTCTAGTAAAAATTAGTATAATTATGATAAAACCCGTATATACTTTATATTAACAAATAGTAAGTATAGATAGAAACTTGGGGATAAGTTTTTTTAAATAAAGAATGTTGGATTTTGAAATTGAAAATTATCCTAGTTTTGTATATTTTTATAAAAATTTGGTAGAAATTATTAATTATTTTTTTAAATAATATTTATTTGTACGTAAAATATATTTTGTTTCTTAAAAAGAATTTAGTGAAATTGGAAAAAAAAATAATATATAAAGTTATAGACTGCAAAAATTAATAGTATAAATAGTAAGGTATTATATCAGCCGGTTATGCTATTATATTAAATTTTTGTATATCTGATATAATTTATTTTACTAATTTAGAAATAAAAAGGCTTAGTTTATATATTTTTTAATTAAAAATATCAAATCAAGTTTTTAAAATTGTTTTTTTAATTATATTTTTATATTATTTGCTTTGTTCCCGATACTATCTAAGAAAAGTATGTTACGGCTCGCTGAAAAAAAACAAATTGATTCTAAAATATACGAGTTAATTAGTATAATTCTAAATTTATTAATTAAATATCCTGAAAGTTTACTTATATTTTGTGAAGATAAGAATAAGTGGATATATTTTTTTGGTTATATAACTGGATTGTAGATTATATAAAATATATTAATCCGTTTAGTTTTATTTTGAAAGTATATTTAATCTGTACTATGCTTATTATTAATTTTTCAAGATTTTAATTTAATTGTTGAATATTCTTTACGGGATTATTATATATTAAATAATTTAGTAATAGCTTAGAATCTAATAATTTTATAATAATCGAAATATTATATTCAGAAAGTAATATTAAAGAGCTTAGAATTTTTACAAACCTATATTTATTAGTAATATCTATAAGCTTGATATTTTTTATTATATTTACTTCAATATAATAAAATATCTTATGAATTAGGTTATACAATTTTTATAAAAATATAAAAAAATTAATCTTTTTGATCAATACTGAAAAGCTATATTAGGTTATCCAGGATTCTAACCGTTCTATAAGGGTTATACACAAATCGTATAATAGTAGGGTAAAGAAATAAAAAGTATTATTAAAATATTAATTGTTATTATAATAAACACTTTTAAAAGGTTATTAACCTCTAAACAACTTATACTTACTTAAGTTATTTAATATATTAATATTTTTATTAACGTTATATATTTTTCCTATACGGATCAAATTTTCTAAAATATATAAAACTAGCTTCAGATATTCTATAATTTAAAAGATATCTTTAAAAAATTTCGAAAAATAAAATCAAAACTAAAAAGGGCTAGAATAGAGCTAAAACTAGATAATTCGAATAAAGGAAATAAGAATAAAACCTTTATTAATAATAAATAAGATAATCTAAGATCTTGAATATTATATACCCACTTATAAAAGTACTAACTAAGCTCATAAGGCATTTTAATTTTATTAAAATATATTTAATATCTTATTTTATATTATTAATCCAGGATTTTGATTACTTAAACACTTAGTTTATAGAAATAGGAAAAACTTTTTATACTAATTAATTTAAAAATAAATAAGATATATCAAACTATAAAAACGCATATATCTAAGTTATTGAATTTAGATTATAAAAACACTAGTTTAAAATACAATACCTTAATTTCTCACAATTAAGAAAAAAAAAAAAAATTATCAAGGGATATAAATAAGTCTAGTGAGTCAGTAACAGCCCGCACCCGCTAAAAACAAGTATATTCAAACAGGAGCAAAGAAAGTACCCCCTATTAAATCAGTTTAATATATATTTTATATTTATATTAATACTAATTAAAATCTAGCTAAGCTTAGTAAATCTTAAATAAAACTATAATTAAAAATTAAAAATCTCCCGGATCTTTGTAATCCTAAAAAAATACTTAAATCTATATAATATAAAAAAAAGTAGAAAATCTTAAATAAAATATAAAAATTTTATTTAATTCTAGATTTTATATAAGTTATATAGGCTTAGTTTAGTATTTTACTAATCATTAAAACTTTTCTTAAACTTAATTTTTACCTCACAACCCTTTTAAACTTCAGAGCTTAAATATATAAAACTCTTATAATACCAATCAAGGATTTCCAGATTTAAAGTATTTTTATAAGTTATATTATTCAAACTATTTTAAATTAATAAAATAAAAAGCCCTAGAATAATTATTATCTTCCAGAAATCCCATACAAATAGATATAAAAATCTGAAAAATAAAATAATAACTTAGCTAAAGATATTACTTAATCTTTATAATATTTTTAATAATAAAATGTTTTATTTAATTTTGGTTACAGAACTCAAGCTATACACAAGAAGGACTATATAAGTACCTCATAAATTTATATAGCTACAAAATCATTTACTAGTTAATTTTGCAAAAAAAAACTATTAACCTTACTACAAAATAATTCTTATATAAAATATTCTCTGTTTAGTTTATTTAATATTATATAAGACTGGTTCTTACCTGTTAAATACCTATAATAACTTGAATATCTAGAACGAAATATATTTTTACGATGATAGTAATACTAACATAAAAATTGACTTTAAAAAAAAAAGAAGTTTAAATAATTCTTAAAACAGTTTATATAGGCCTAATAAAATGTATAATATAGTATTTTTATATTATCAAGATAAATAAGATAGATAGAAAGCCTTTTATTCTACGGGTTTAAGGTGTTGTGTTTTTTTCCTGATGAAGTTGTAAAGTTTGAATATAGGTATTAAGAAGAATAATTTCTTAAAGGTATTAAAAGCTTATATTTGTACTAGTATTATATCAAAGTTAGATCTGATTTTTATAAATTTGAAAAGTGCTAAGGATATATAACTATACTTTTTAATAAAGTATTAGTAATAATTATAGAGTTTTAAGAAGGATTATACTTTTTTAATATTAGTAGGGATAAATTAATCTTAAATAGTTTTAACTTTCTTAGGGTTTATTTGAATTCCTTTAGTTATAATAATAGTTCTTAGGAATTTATATTTAATGACTTTGAATTCTGATTTTTCTAATTTAATTCGGAGATTATACTTATTAAGGGTATTAAGGATTTCGATAATATATCTTTTATATTCTATAGGATTTTTATTATAGATTAAGATATCGTTTAGGTAAATAATATATATTTTATTAATATAATTTTGTAGTAGATAAATGAATATTTAGAAGAAGATTAGTATATTTATAAATCTAAAAAATATTATTATATATTTGAATAATCTGTAGCGGTATTGGAAAACTATTTTCCAGATGTTTTCTAGTGTAACTTGTAGGATATTGAATATAATTATAATATTTAATTTATTATAAATTTATACTTTTTATAAGTGATTAAAATATTTATTGATTCTTAGCGGGCTATTTTAGTTTTTAATAGTTATTTTATTAAAATTTCTATAGTTGATATAGATTCGTAGTTTATTATTTTTTTTTAGTATGAAGAGAATTAGGTAGCCGGCGGGTAATCTAGATAGTCTAATGTAATCTTTTTTAAGGTTTTTCTTGATATATTCTTATAAATCTTCTAGTTCTTTCTAGATATAAACGTATATTCTTATATATTTAGGTACATCAGGAAAAAAACATAACACCTTAAACCCGTAGGATAAAAGGCCTTCTATCCAGCTCCATCTTACCCATCCTGATAACGCAAAAACACTATATTACACATTTTATTAAGCTTATATAAACTATTTAAAAAATTATTTAGGCATCTTCTTTTTCTTTAAAGTTAACCTTTATATTAGTATTACTATTATCTTTATAAAAATATTTTATTCCAAGTATTCAAGTTAATATAGATATTTAGTAAATAAAAACCAATTCTGTACAATATTAGATAAATTAAATAAAGAATATCTTATATAGGAGTTATTCTACAATAGAGTTAATAGTTTTCTTTTACAAAATCAACTAATAAATGATTTTATAGCTGGATAAACTTATAAGACACTTGTATAACCCCCCCCCTGCGTATAGCTTGAGCTTTATAACTAAAACTAAATGGAACATTTTATTACTAAAAATATTATAAAGATTAAGTAATATTTTTAGTTAAATTATTATTCTGCTTTTCAGATCCTTATATAAAATTTAAAATTAGATAAAGTTTTTATATTTTGTTTAAAGCTTTCTACTTTTTCTTATACTATATAAATTTAAATACTCTTTTAAGGTTATAAGGATCCGGGAGATTTTCGGTTTCTAATTACAGTTCTATTTAAGGTTTACCAAACTTAACTAAATTCTAATCAGTATTGATATAAATATAAAATATATATTAAATTGATTTAATAGAGGGTATTTTTTTGGTTTCTATTTAAATGTGCTTGTTTTAAGTAGATGCGGGCTATTATTAATTTAGGGTAGATTTATTTATATTTTTTGATAAATACTTCTTTTTTCTTAATTGTGAGAAATTAAGGTACTGTATTTTAAATTAGTATTTTCGTAATCTAAATTCGATAATTTAGGTATATGTGTTCCTATAATTCGATATATTCTATTTATTTTTAAGTTAATTAATATGAGAAGCTTCTTTTATTTCTGTAGACTAAGTATTTAAATAATTAAAATTCTAAATTAATAATGTAAAATAAAATATTAAATATATTTCAATAAAATTTAAATGCTTTATAAGTTTAGTTAGTATTTTTTAAATAGGTATATAATGTTTAGAATCTTATATTATCTTGTTTGTTATTATTAGAGGTCTTATTCTTACTTCCCTTGTTTGAACTATCTAATTTCAGCTCTGTTCCAGTTTTTTTTAGTTTTGATTTTATTTTTCGAAATTCTTTAAAAATATCTTTTAAATTATAGAATATCTGAAACTAGTTTTGCATATTTAGAGAGTTTAATCTGTATAGGAAAGATATGTAATATAAAGAATAAAATTAATAAAAGTATTAATATATTAAATAACTGAAGTAAATATAAACTGTTTAAAAATTAATAACTTTTTAAAAATACTTGTTATAATAACAATTAATATCTTAATAATATTTTTTATTTTTTTATCCTGTTATTATGCGTATAGTCTTTATAGAATAGTTAAAATCCTAGATAACCTGATACAGCCTTCCAATATTAATTAAAAAAATTAGTTTTTTTATATTTTTATAAAAATTATATAATTAATCTATAAAATATTTTACTATATTTAAATAAATATATTTAAATTTATAAAAATTTTAAACTTTTTAATAATATTTTTTAAGTGTAATGTTTTGATTATTATAGGATTATTAGATTTTAAGCTGTTACTAAATTATTCAATATATAGTAAATTTATAAAAGATATTTAATAATTAAATTAAAATTTTAAAAATTATAATAAGTATAATATAGATTAAATATACTTTTAAAATAAAATTAAATAAATTAATATATTCTATATAGTCTGCAATCCAGCTATATAATTGAAAATAATATATCTACTCGTTCTTATCTTCATGAAGTATAAATAAACTTTTAAAATATTTAATTAATAAGTTTAAAATTATATTAATCAACTCTTATATTTTAAAATTAAATTTTTTTTTTCAAGTAAGCTATAACATGCTTTTCTTACACAATATCAAGAATAAAACAAATAATATAAAAATATAATTAGAAAAATAATTTCGAAAACTTGATTTAATATTTCTAATTAAAAAATATATAAATCAAGTTTTTTTATTTCTAGAGAAATTAGTAAAATAAGTTATATCAAATATATAAAGAATTAATATAATAATATAACTAATATAATACCTTACTGCTTATATTATTAATTTATAATTTATAACTCTATATATTATTTTTCTCCGGTTTTACTGAATTTTTTCTAGGGAACAAAATATATTTTATATATAAACAAATATTATTAAAGGAAATAACCAACAATCTCTACTAAATCCCTATAAAAATATACAGAACTAGAGTGATTTTCGATTTTAAAATCTAATATTCTTTATTTAAAAGAACTTATCCCCAGGCTTTCGTTTATACTTACTATTTATTAATATAAAATATATACAGATTTTATTATAATTATATTAACTCTTATTAAATTAAATCTAATTCCTTTATTAAAAACTTATTTATAACTAATTATAAGATATCATTTGTAATAAATTATTTAATTAACTTAAAATCATTTTTATTTTTGAAAAAATACTAAAGATTTTTTTTCAATAAAGTAATATTCGGATTCTTGAAAATCTTGTATACTATTCCCGCAGATATGAATAATTAAATTAATTTTGGTATAAATATTTTTAATTTATTGGGTATTGAAAGCATTTTTTTTATTTTGTTATCTTGTATAAAATTTATATTTGAATCTATATTTTTGACAAGATTAATAACCGGCTAAATAGGGTTTTTAGCTAAGTTAAGATTTAAAATAACACTATTTTAAACTATTCCTGATAAAAATAAAAAATATTTTTATTTGAAATGCTTTTTATACTACTTCTAGTTTTTAAATAACATATGTAGGCATATAAAACACTTAAATAAGTTTATAAGTATTAAAATTAGTTTTTTTAAAGATAAAAATATTGTTTTAGTTGGTATAATATATAAAGATCTAGATATAAAATTAAAATAGAATTAGGTTAATTAAATAAATAAGATTTTAATAAACTAAAAATAATATTATATATATCTTGGTTAATTAAAAAAGTATATTAGTAATACTTAATTTTTTAGAAATTAAAACGAGAATATAGAAATTATTTAATAACGTTTAATATTTTGAAATAAATAATTATAGTATTTTTATAAATTTAAATAAAGTTACCAGAATATTTACTGTGCGGAAGTATTAAGGGTAAAGTATAAAATCATAAATATAATAAAAATCTTATATTTTATATAAATAAAGATTTAAATTTTGAAATTATATACTGTTATTGATTTTTTTTTTTTTTTTTTTTTTTTTTTTTTTTTTTTTTTTTTTATATAAGCTTATAAAGAATTTTAATAGTATTTTTGAAATATATTATTATTTATACAGAAACTTAATCTTAAATTTATAATAATATAGGTATTCAGTAGCGCGAAATAATACTTATAAAACAATATATAGAAATCTTAATTCATAGGAATCTTCCAGTTTAAAAATTTTATTTTTTTTTATAATTTTATAAAATATGTGTTATTTNTTTTCTATAAGCTTATAAAGAAGTGTAATAGTATTTTTGAAATATATTATTATTTATACAGAACCTTAATCTTAAGTTTATAATAATATAGGTATTCAGTAGCGCGACATAATACTTATAAAACAATATATAGAAATCTTAATTCCTAGGAATCTTCCAGTTTAAAACTTTTATTTTTTTTTATAATTTTATAAAATATGTGTTATTTCTAGAGTTTTTATCTAAAACTTTATAAATTACTTATAATACTATACAGTAATCTTTAATAACTTTATTAAATTAATTATAAAATCTATTATTCTACTTATTTTTAAACTCCCCTCTAATTTCTATATTTTCTAAAAATAACAAATGATAATAATAAATCTCGCGTGGTTTTGTTTAAGAGCTCATCCTAAAGTTGACAAAATCTACTATGCTTTATTAATTGACGGGAATAATTTTAACCTAGTTTGGTATGTACTTCAAAATAATATAGAATAGATTTTTTTGAGTTATAAACTAGCTGTATATACAAAAACAGAGGCTAGTATAGGGACGATATAGCTAGAAATCCTTAGAAAAAGTCTGCTTTTTTTCATTTTATTTATATTTCTAAAAAGCTTAATAACCCTCTCCTTATTATTATTAACTTAGAAAATGATAATAACTATAAAACAGCTTTATAAAATTGTGAACAGATTGTTTAAACTATTAATAAGATAGTCACAAACTTTAGTAAAAAGCTAAAATCAAAGTAAAAAATTAAGATTTTAAAAACCCAAGTATTAATCAAGACAATAATTACAATAAAAACTAATATAGATCTTGATAATAATATTAAAACCTTTAGTTAGTTTTATTTAAGATAAAAAATCCTAAAAATAGTTAGAAAAAGGAAGTTAGAGATTAATAGCTTAAGAAAACCAGGAAGTAAAGAATTTAATATATATTCTCTAAAATCTGTTTAAAATTATTCTGGATTATATTATATAAAAATATAAATTAATTTTTATATTTTATTTGTAGAATAAGCTGTAAACCATGTCAAAATAGTTTATAATTTTTTGAAATTTGTTTTAAGCTAGTTATTTAAGCTAGATATTAACTTAGTTATATTAATAAGAAACCTAATATTGCTTAGAGATTTCTGTTATAATATTAGTGATATTGTGAAGATTATAGGATTAGTTAAAAAGTTTATTTTAACTAGTCTGAAATAAATCTTTAACGACTTTTTAGGGGTTAACGAGGAACCTCGTTTGATATACGGGTTTATAGAAGATAAATTGGTAGAATATATTTTATTAGAGAATTAAGCAGTTATAAATATAATTATAATTAGTAAAGTAGCTAATCAGATTCCCTAGAATATAATTCTGAGATTGAATTAAAATATACTAATTTAGTTGATTTACTGTGAAAAATTAGAAGTAGTATATTTTGTTTAAGTTTTGTATAGAGTGTAGTTGATTTTTTACTTTTAGCTTATTGGCTAGAGATTTCGTATAGTTAGAAGATTTTTGGGTTTTATTCTATATTTAAATTATATTTATTAAAATTCTGTTTATAAAACTAAATTAGAAAACTAATTTTGTTTAGTATTTTATTAAAACTATGTAAAACTATATAATGCCTTTGTAAACTTATTAATGTTATCCGTATTAAAATTACTCTAATATAGATTCCTCTTTATAAAGTCGCGATAATAAACTAGTATGAAGATTGTTGTTACTAAATTAAGTTATATTCAGCGCTTTGATTTTATTTTAATGTTATAATCAAAAATTTCTTTTTTTCTATTTTATAATATACAAAGTCTTAATTTTTTTTTTTTTTATAAATAATCCTTTGTAGCTTCTTTTGTATTAATATAAATCTGTAAAGCATCTATCTAATTATTAATACTAATTTAGTTTTCTAAATATTATATTAACTCGCTTTTACAGCTATATTAAGGCCTCTAGCGCTCTATTACATTTTTTAATATTATTATAGTATAGAGAAACCAGCCTGCTTAAAAAACTACCCAAAAACTACTCAAAAAGTAGTAAAATCTTTTTAAAAAGTAATTTAAATAAAAGTTTAAAAAAATTATATATAGGATGAAATTTAATTTTATATAAAATTTTTACTAATGCGAGTAAATTTAAACTTTTAATAAATAAAATCTATACTATATAAAGAAGATTTAATATAAATACTTCTATAAATATAAAACCCTGTTTTTTTAAAATATAATCTTATATCAATTTTTTAAAGTATTACTTAATCACTCTCCTAATATAATTTTTTATAAATCCTAAATTTCTTTATATACTTAATTAATATATTTTTTTTAAATTTTCGGTTTATATAAAACCTATAGAGTCTTTATCTATATTACCAAAAACCCTATTATTTAAATAATATTTTTTAAAAAACTAAACAAAAGTTAAGAATCTAAATAAACTAAATATAATATTAATATTACTGATCAAACAACAATTTAATCTTATATTAAATATTTATAAATAAATTTAATATTAATATTAGTTAAAGCGGGTACTTATATAAAAATACTACTTAGTACTATTCTTTTACATTATTATAGTTAATTTCTAAGATTCCAAGTTTAAACTCATTAAAACCGGTATTAATTTTAAATAGAATTTATAAAGATTGTACCAAAACTGCTAATATATTGTCATAATATTTATAATATTTTGATACTTTATACTATTAATTAAATATATATTACATTTTTTAAAAATTGATATCTAGATAATATAGGATTTATAAAAAATTATAGTAATTATGTATAATGCTAAACAGGCCCTAACTATAAAATAGATAATAATATATATAAGTAATAATATTTTAACTTATTTTATATTATACTAATGAATAAGATTAAATAGTATATATCTAATTTCCAGGGTTATTTAGCTAAGATTATTTAGGATATTATATAAAAAAATATATTCTTTGGGTCTGTAAAGACTTATAATAATAAAATCAAGTATCTTCTACAAAAAAACCCAGTTTTTATCTAATAAGGATTATTAAGATATAAATCTTTATAGATTATTTAGATTTATAATAAGCTTGTACTAAACTATTATAGGTTACTATACCTCTATTTTTCTTTTCTCTAGTTTTATTCTAAGTTTTTCTTAAACATTATTATAATTTAAATTATAATAATTAAGTAAAAATCCAGATCTATATTTTAAAATTAATCAGATAAAATTATTTTAAATTGTTATATTACTTTAAGCAATTTTAAAAAAAAATAAGAAACTGAGTTTTTAAATAAGACCTGTATTTTATATTTTTTAAATAAGTAGTGTAAGTATGTATAAAAACTTAAAAAGTTAAAATAGAATTAATAAAATATATACTTAAATTAATATACTCTTTTTTTACATTATTAGGACAGTTGCCGGCCGGAATACTAATTTAATATAGTAGTTTTAATGATAATATTTATTAGATAGAAATTAGAAGTACTAAGAGCTTTAAGTAAGACCGTACAACCTGCGGAAATACTAATTAATATCCTGGAAATTTTAGATATTAAGGATTTATTATTTTTAAAATTAGAAAAGGGATTTAAAATTAAAGTTATAAATATTGTAATATCTAAAAAATTTAATATAGTTTTTAGAGAAGTTTAATATTCTTTTAATTTATTCTGTTCTTTTCTTTAGTTAACCGATATAAAAGGTGATTATATATATTATAATTTCAGTTTTTTCCTTTTTTTTCAGTTTTCTTGTATATAGTTTTTGTTACAGACTCCTAAGTCTTAACAGCACAAATGCCTATACCTTGATTTACGCTATCTACTGTTCTCTATATTGCTACATTTCTATATTATCATGCAGATCTATGTTTATCAGTTTGTTTACCCCGAATCTGTTTCTTGTCACATATTATATGATTAAATCGCGGAATTGCATATCTTAGCGAAGCAACGAAGCGATTCGACGTCACATAATCGCACTTATTGCAAATGCGATCTTGCGATATATGCGATCACCTACCTTTTGTACGAGATATTATTATGTATATAAGACTATCGTTAAAACTAATGAGGATTCCGATTCTTACTTGAAATCTTTATCGGTCAACTCAAAGAGATATTTAATATACTTAACAAAATACTACTTTATTAGTTACATACTTTACTTATTCTATTATAATACCTGCAATAATACATTTCTACATCCGAGGATAAAGTTATTTTAGGATAAAAAAGTCAGACATAAAAGTTAAACACAATAAGTTCTAAATATATTAACTAGTTTTAATAGTATAGAAGGAAGTATAATACTTTAACTAATCTTATTTAGACTTATAAAAAAATTGTATATCAGATAATCTTTACAATCTTAAAAACTTCATTATATCTGAATACAAAATAATAGATGAAGAAGGTAAAAGCGAATCTTTTCATAATATAATTAATATACCAAAAGATCTATATTATTATTACCGTTTTATATAAACACTTGAGTATTTATAGAAATTCTTAAGACAAGTATTAATCTTTCTATCCTTCAGATTAACTAGTTATTATTCTTCAAATAAAGAAGATATCTTTTATAAAAAAGAAACTTTATATATTAACCTAAATTACAAAAGAACCTAAATAATATAGTAAAACAGAAGTTAATATTATATATGAAATCCCGGATAATCACAGATATTCAAAAAACTTTAAAAAGACTATCCAAATCTTGCAAGATATTAAAAATAAAATAACTATTAAAACCCAATACTATGCCGATGTTAATATAAACGGATAGGGTAGTAAGAACACTAAAATAATTAAATAGATATATTCTAAATATATCTTAAAAAAAATTAACTATAGAAATAGAAAAGGGAAATAATCCTAACCAAATTCTAGAGACTTTAACAAAGATTTAGAGGATTCTAATAATTATAATGATAATACTTCTAATACTGGAAATATTAACTAAACAATCTACTTTTTTAGAATTATTAAAATTCCCGACCCTACTAGATGGAGTACTAAAGAAATTTGATTAATTTTGATGATAATTTTGCAATATGTTTTATTTCAGAAAAGAGTAATTTCAGAATGATGACGATAAAGTTCGATTTACTACTATATTCCTGGATAGAATTATATTCAATTTTTATAATATGTATAGGAATAAATACAACTTAATTAATCTTGAAAAATTTTTTTTTTTTGGACATCACCCCCTGCCTGACCAACTTTAACGAATTTCTTAAATTCTTATATAACGTATATAGATATAAGAATAAAATTAAAGAAGTATTTTAAAAACTGTATACTCTTAAATATATTGGCTTTACTAGAAGTTATTTCCAATTTTTTAATAAATATGCTGCCTTCACTGATTATAACGATTTATAACTCCTCTACTATATAAAGGAAGAACTTAAAATCTAATAATGTAACAAGATTATCGAATTTACTATAATTAATAAAGATATAACTTATTGATAAATTTAGTTCCTAATTATAAAACTAGATAACATGATATATAAAGGAAACAAACCCAATAAAAAAGACTAACTTCCCACCTTCACGAAACTCCAACTTCCGACCAAAACCCCCTAATAATTACACCAAACCTTACAGAGGCTATGAAGAATATGAAGACTTTAAACAAGAACAGGAACCAGACCGACAGATATAAATCACTACGAAAGCTCACCTGGAAAAAAACGAGAAAGACAAAGAATAGTATAATAAATTATCAAAAAAAGAATAATAAGAATAGCTCGATAATCTGATATTAGAAAATGCAATATCATGCCTACTATACCTGCATCTTAACAAAAAAAAGTAGAAAGAAAATAGATAATTTAACAAAACCTTGAGAAGAATTCACAAGAATTTACTTAACAAATCAAGAAGTATTGACAATTCTTAAATAATTTTCTTAAAAAATAATATTTGAATTGCTATTATATTTTAATCTTTTATTGCTTTATAAACGAATAGTATTCTAAATATAAGATCTGTTTTAGAAAGAATAAAGAATATTCTTACTGATATTGATATCCAAAGATACTAATATAGAAATACCTCTTGGATTAGATATAGAAAAAATTGCTTATTATCTTATAACTAAACCAAGCATCCATAAATATTACTAAATATAAGCGCACCCGCTATTAATAAGTGGAAAACGAACCCGCTTTGTTCGAGACTTCTTTAGGAATTTACGAGAAGAATACAAGATCGGAGAAATCTCCTATAGTTATTTTGTTCTTAATTAAAACCTACCTTCACTAAAAATCTACTTATTTAAATGCTTTAGAAAAATAGACTCTAAAGAATCTTATAAAAAGAAAAGCACTGAAAAAGATATAACTAACAAAGACTCAACTATTTATAAATATAAAAATATCTTTTATTTTAAATATAAGAATGGATTCTTCTGTTACGAAAATTTTAATACTTCTGTTTATAAATAATATAACAATAACTGCGGATGATACTAATATTTACTTTATAAAAACTATGACTTTACTAATAATAGCTATATCTGCAAAGATTGTAATAACAAAATCTCCTAGATAGGATTTATGTATACAGATATACTTAAAAGAGTTATTTATCAATCATATTAATAAACCACTTACTTAGCAATTATCTCCTGCTATAGACCAGAATTAGTATAAGATTAAAATAATTTTTAGTTTTACCTTGAATTTAAACTAGATAATCTAGAATTTAAATTAATAATTATTAACAAAACTATATATAACTGTTTAAAGAAATACTACATATATAGAAAACAACCATAATATACTGCTTATACAGGATACCTCACTATATGCAAATAACACGCCTAAAAATAAACTACAATCACAAACGAACAATAATAGCGAACTATCATTTAACCTCCTATAAAGAATATTTTAATTATTAACAGACTTATCGAACTTTTCCCTAAGAAAACACTAGTTCAGGCTTTAACAAATAATAAATTATATACCACCAACTTATTTACCTCCCTAAAATATACTCAAGTTCTATACCCAGAATCTAGAAAAAAAGAAGTCACCCGAAATATACACTATATACAATAAGACAATCTTAACAAATCTTTAAATAAATAAAACTTCGGAACACGATATACTCCGAACAGTCCGGCTCTAGCTTCGTTAAGAAAGAACCTAATAAAACTCTCAATAAAACCGATAACCAACACTTTAATACCTTCTGCACTATTAATAGAAAACTATCCTTATTAATAGCAAAGCAGAAACAATTTATATCTTAAAAAAATATGACAAAAAACATAACCTATCTTACGAAAAATAATGATATATAATATTATAATTTTTAGAAGAAACCCACTTAAAACTGTTTAATATTAATCTACTATTACTCTACTTATTAATAAATACCTCGAAACCTGAACTATCAATATCCTTAACCTAAAAAATAATAATTTTATTCTAAAATATAATTAGCTAAAATAGCATAATTTTATTATCAGCTTCAAAAACAAAACTATCAAATTTATATAATGCAACTATTAATAAACATTAAAATATATAAAATTTAAGAAAACTCTACTTAAGAAAATACATTTATAATAAACAAAACATTTATTTATAAAAAAACCTACTAACAAACTTCTTAACTAAATACCTAATAACCTTCAGCATATATCAAATAAACCTAATAATATAAAACTACCTGAACTTAACAAATTTATATACTATATACCTCTCAAAAATAGCTATATACCTAAATATATAGGAATATATGCTTATATTTAAAAAAAAAAACTAGAAAACTTATAAAAATATATCAAAAAGAATCTTAGAAAAAGTTACATTAAATTATCCAGATCATCTACCAAATACCTAATTCTCTTTATACTAAAAAAAAATAATAAATTATGAATCTATATTAACTATAGAAATCTTAACAAAATAACTATTAAAGACCAAAACAACCTACTAAGAATCGATGAATATTTTAATCATCTACAAAAAATACGAATTTATAATAAATTAGATATTATAACTATATTCAATATCCTATAAGTTATGCTAGAAAATATCTGGAAAACAGCTTTCTAATATTGCTACAGATTATTTAAATATATAGTAATACTTTTTAGATTTATAAATATATTAGCCTTTTTTTAAAAATTCATTAATCATATACTATAAGATTATATTAATAAGATACGTCATTTACTTAAATAATATCTTAATCTATAACAAAAATTCTGCAGAATACAAAGAATATATTATCAAAATCCTCTATACTTTTAATAAATACAATCTTTAAATTGAATTAGAAAAATCAGAATTCGAAGTCACCGAATATAAATTCCTAGGAATTATTATTATAACTAAAGAAATTCAAATAAATTCTAAAAAAATCAAAGCTATTCAAGATTAGCCTATCCCTACTAATATCAAAAAAATACAATCCTTCTTAAAATTCTGCAACTATTACCAACATTTTATTAAAAAATATAGTTACATGTCCTCAGTATTTTCCAAACTTACAAAAATTAAACTTAATTTTAATATAACACTAGTACAAATACAAGCCTTTAATACCCTCAAAAAATCATTCCTCTTAATATCTATACTCAAACTTTATAACCCTGATTTATTAATAAAAATAGAAATAAATGCCTTAGATACAGCTCTCGGAATTTATATAAACTAATTACACCTTAATAACAAATAGTATTTTATCACTTATATATCCTATAAATTTAATACTACTGAATTACAATACCTTATATATAATAAAAAACTTATAACTATTGTACACACTTACAAAATATAAAAAATATACCTACAAAAAAAGAAACCCTTTATAGTTTATTTAGACTATAAAAATCTTACTTTTTTCCTATCTACAAAAAAACTTAGTTAATAATAAGTACGATACTAAGAAACCTTTAGCGAATACAATATAAAAATTATTTATTGCAAAAAGAAAAACAATACCTTAGTTAATGCTATTAGCAGATAACCTGATTTAATCAAAAGTATATAATTAAATAAAGGAGTTATTTTTATAAAATAATTTTATAAAGATATTATTATTAATTGATTATTGAATATTACCTTGCATATTTTAGATAATATATTTATGAAAGAACTAAAATAAAGCTACAAAAACTATTCTATAATTTAATAAATTCTAGTAAATAACCCTAATTAACTTAATTATTTTATAATTGAAAACAGAATTATTTTATTTAGAAATCTATATTATATCCTGACAAAAACCCTATAAAACCAATTTATTAGATAATACTATAATACTTTTGCCCATAAACATTTAGGAATAGAATAAATTTAAGAATTCATCACGAAAATATACTTTTAGTCTTAGATACAACAATATATAGAAAACTATATTAAAATCTGCGATATATATCTACGTAATAAGTTTACCTGATACCTCTTTTATGGTAAGATATAATTGTATAATACTTTTATGGTGCTATTCTAAGTTATATCCTATAATTTTATATAAGGAATACTAAAATCAAGAGACCCTTTTACGAATATTATATATAATAAAATTTTGGTAATTATTTATAAATTTAGTAAAATAGTTATTTTAGAATTCTAGAATTTGTTATAGACAACTTAATAGTTTAAATATGTCTATAATAAGCAAGTTTTTAGCTAATATAGAATCCAGATAAAATATATTTATGATAGAGATATTTTATTCTCTAGCAAATTCTGGAATTCAATTAGAAACTAAACTGGAATTAAACTTAATATTGCTATTAAAGGATATGCCCAAACTAATGGAGCTACTGAATAAGTTATTTAAACTATTAAAATATAGCTATGCAATTTTCTTAATATTAAATAAAATAACTGGACGAAACTACTACTAAGTTTTGAATTTATTTATAATATATCGAAGTATTTTACCACTAAGTACATACTTTACAAAGTATTTAGAAGATAAAACCCTACTATAATCTTACTATTTATCCTATTTAAAGAGATAGTACCGGAAGCAGACTTATATGTTAGACAAATAAAGAATCTATATATAAATCTCCAAAAAAATCTTTAATTTATTGCTGAACGAATAGTTTATTATTATAATAAAAAATATATACAAGTTTTACTTTTAAAAAAAGAAAATAAAGCATATCTGCTTGCTAAATATATTAAAAAGAAAGAACGCCCTAATAAAAAACTCGATTACTAAAAACATGGACCCTTTATAATTATAAAGAAACTCAGTCCAAATACCTTCAAACTGGATATCCCCGGACCTACGAAAATTCACCTAGTATTCTATATATCTCTCCTAGAATTAGTCCTACTAGGACTAAAAGAAAACCTTAACGATGATAAACTAGAATTCGAAGATTATACTGAGTACAAAGTTGAAAAGATTCTAGACGAACTTAACTCAGATAATAAATACCTAATTAGATAGTTACCCCCATATGGACTTCAAAATAATTTATGGATAACAGAAGAAAATATCTTATTTAAACTTATTTAGCAATTCCTTTAACAAAAGACAAATACTATTCCGAAGAAACGAGGAAGACCCTGGAAGTTTTAGTAAGCTAGAAGCAATCTTTGAATCACCTTGATAAAAGATCAGCTTCAAAATAAAAAAATAAAAAAATAGAATCACCTACATTAGCGTGATAAAATCATACATGCAGAAACTCCCTTAATTAAGAGTATACTCCAGCTTTAGCAACCCCTCTTCTATATCCGACTATTTTTTATATTTAAATGAATCTATAGGTTTATTATAATATTTAACACGACGAATTACACTAGCTACGGATACTAATAACTTTTACTAAGCAGAAAAACAAGAAAGACATATAAAAAACATAATAAATAATAAAAAAGAAAAAAGAGAGGCTTATTAAATGGAACTTTACAATCCTCTTTATACGAAAAACAAGAAATCCATATTGTTATACAAGGGTTATTAACCTTGTGTAATTAAAATTATATCCAAAACTGGTACATCAACAGAAAGGATATAACCTTTCTTATTAAAGTAAAGGAGAATAAAATTATTATATAGAAATAATATTGCTAAATAATTCCCTACTAAGACATTTAAGTTCCTCGGCGACTACTACATCCTTAGTACTTTGAGATTCAAGACTTTCTATAATTTCAGTATCCCCTTTTGCTTTTCCTAATTTAATAATTCTTGATTATAGATAATTACTTCTAGATGTTTATGCTTTAATAATTTTAATTCTTTATGCTTCCGAATAACCTTTGCTGATACTTCTAGAAAATAAAATTAGAGTTTAGATTGTTCGGCTTGCAATTTAATTTGCTTATTTTTTACTAATTTTAATTCTTTCTCCTTCTCCTCTAACTGATGATCCAACCGATTTACTATATATAGTTAGTTAAAAGCATATACAAAAAAAATATAGATATAATTTACGAGAATTAGCTAAATAACCCCTCCGCCCGTTTCAGGTACAGATAAAATATTTTTTATATCCTAATATAACAATATAAAAATAGTTATTCTTAGTATAATACTCATAAAATATAGAAGCAAAGAAACCGAATTTTTTAATATAATCTATTCAAGAACTACAATAAAAATAAGAAGATTTTTTTCGTTTTAATCTTTCCGCTAGCATTTGTATTGATTTTAGAAAATATTTTAAATATCCTTTTTATCTAAAAAACATTTTCAAGTCTAAGTCTCCTTTTCAAAATTCCCAAATTATATATTACCTTTTATAACTTTTATTTATGTTATTAAACTTTTTTTATTAAACTTTATACTGCCTTTGAAAGATTGATGACTATACAGATTCCGATTTTAAAAAGAAAGGAATAATATTATAAATTCCTAAGTTTTAATAGTATAAATACTTATACTTTAATTTATACTATCTACTATTTTCTATATTGCTATATTTTTATATTATTATGTAGATCTATATTTATTAGTTTGTTTACCCTAAATTTATTTCTTATTATATATTACGTGATTAAATCGTAGAATCGTATATCTTGGCGAAGTGATGAAGTGATTTTATTGACGTCGCATAATTATATTTATCGTAAATGTGATCTTGCGATATATGTAATCATTTATTTTTTGTATGAGATATTATTATATATATAAGATTATTATTAGAACTGATAAGGATTCCCATTTTTACTTGGAAATTTCATTAATTAATTTAAAAAGATATTTAGTATATTTAATAAAATATTACTTTATCGGTTATATTTATTCTATTATAATATTTACGATAATATATTTCTACATCCGAGGATAAAATTATCTTAAAATAAATATAACCGATAAAGTAATATTTTATTAAATATACTAAATATCTTTTTAAATTAATTAATGAAAATTCCAAGTAAAAATGGGAATCCTTATCAGTTCTAATAATAGTATATATATATAAGGAGCTTTATACAAAATAGATTGCTTACTATTTGTAGTTTACTGCTTATAATAAGTGTCAAGTGGTGAATATAAGCACTACTTATAATTACCTGTTTATTTATTTAGCAAGTATATGGTGAGTATTTTATATTATGTGTTTAACTTAAATAAAAAATATAGAAAGTGGAATATTATATATTTAATAATCCTATTAGTTTTAGTATAGTGGTTTTAGGGAGTATGGATATAAGGTATCTATGATTGCTATTTTTTGTTATAAGTATATTTTTGCGTAGCTCGTGATATTATCCTCCTTTTTTAAGGGAAATTCTTGTGGGAGATTTTCAGGTGTAAGGATTTTTGTAATAGTAAAGGTTATAAAGGAGGGTGGTAGTATATAGAAAGAATTTAGTATAGGGGTTTATCTTATACAGGATACTTTTGTATGTATGAATTTTATATGCTGGGGGAGTCTATAGTTATATAAACGAGGGGTATATAAAGAAATAGTCGAAGTCGTAAGATTGTTTCTTGTTAATTTGATCTGATAATAATTCTCTTCGTTCTTTCACTTTTGAATAATACAATTTTCGTTTATAGCGTATCAAATGCTAGTAGATCGTTATATTAAGTTGTTAATTAATAGACAGATTATATAAGCCTAAGAAATTAATAGTCGTGGAAAAAGGTCTTAGGTCGTATATAAGTTTTATGCTACGAATCATCGAGTTTGCAAGATTTTTTACTAAGTAAACTCGAAATATAGTATATATATCTATTGAAGGCGTAATTGCATTTTCTAAGCTCCTAGTAAATTAATTTTTTATAGATGTTAGTTTAGTTGTACTGATTTATTATAATAAAAAAGGCCTTCTGTTTATTAGATTTTAAACACGCAGAGTTGGATAAAGCGGTAGAGGAATAATTTTTTTTTTTGAGGAGTAAGTGGCTTTGTTTTCTAAATTGGCTCAGGCGTCGGCTAAGGTGGTGAGGCTTTGTAAGAAGTTAGATTTAATTACTAAGAAAATATAAAGGGCTTTCGCAGAAGAAAAGGCTTCTATTAAAGAAGCGGAATTGTTTAAAAAGAAGTTTAAAGTGGATCCTTTTAATATAGTTGAGAATTTTAATTTTAAACAATTTTTAAAAAATAATCAGGATTTCTTAGAGTAAGAGATTTGATTAGTTCTGAATATCATTATATTATTTTTCTTTTTATTCGCTTGTAGTATAGTTTTTGATATGTTTTTGTCGCACAGGGTTGGCAACCCTTGTGTTATGATGTGGATTTTATTCTTATATAAAGAGGATCGTAATTTTCCATTTGGTAAGTCTCTCTTTTTTTCTTTTTATCATTTAATCATGCCTTCTATATATTTTTCTTATTCTTCTGCTTAGTAGGAGTTACTAGTATTTATAACTAGTGCGATTTGTTATATTAAATATTATGATAAACCTATAAATTCATCTGAATATAAAAAGTAGTCAGATATAGAGAAAAAATTGCTAAAACTAGAGTATACTCTTAATTAAGGGAATTTCTATATATATGATTTTATCACGCTAATATAGGTAATTTTGTTTTTTTATTTTTATATTTTGAAGCTGATTTTTTTATTAGGGTAATTTAGAAATTACTTCTAGTTTACTAGAGTTTCCGGGGTCTTCCTCGTTTTTTCGGAGTAATATTTGTTTTTTGTTGGAAGAATTACTAAATAAGTTTAGGTAAGATATTTTCTTCCGTTATTTATAAATTGTCTTAAGGTCTATATAGGAGTGACTATCTAATTAAATATTTATTATTTGAGTTAAGTCTATCTAAAAATTTTTTAACTTTATACTTAATATGATCTTCGAATTCTAGTTCATTATTATTAAGATTTTCTTTTAGTTCTAGTAAGGCTGATTCTAGGAGAGATATATAAAATACTAAGTGGATTTTCGTAAATCCGGGGATATCTAGTTTGAAAGTATTTAGGCTGAGTTTTCTTATAACTATAAAGGTCTATATTTTTGGTAATCAAGTTTTCTAAAGTATCTTTTCTTTTTAATATATTTAATAAATAAATATATTTTATCTCTTTTTTTTAAAAATAAGGTTTATATATATTTTTTATTATAATAGTAAGCTATTTGTTTGGTAGTAAATTAAAGATCTTTTTAGAAATTTACATATAAATTCTTTATTTATTTGATGTATAGGTCTATTTCTGGTACTATCTTTTTAAATAGGATAGGTGGTAAGATTGCGGTAGGGTTCTATCTTCTAAATACTTTATAAAGTATGTACTTAGTAGTAAAGTATTTTGATATGTTGTAAATAAATTCAAAGCTTAGTAATAGTTTTATTTAGTTATTTTATATAATGTTGAGAAAATTGCGTAACTATATTTTAATAATTTAAATAACTCATTCAGTAGCTCTATTAGTTTGAGCATGTCCTTTAGTAATAACATTAAATTTAATTCCGGTTTAGTTTCTAATTAAGTTCCAGAATTTACTAGAAAATAAGGTATCTCTATTATAAATATATTTTATTTAAATTCTATATTAGCTAAAAACTTGCTTATTGTAAACATATTCAAGCTATTAAATTGTTTATAATAAGTTCTTTGTTTATAATAAGTTCTAGGGTTCCAGGATAACTATTTTGCTAAATTTGTAAATAATTACCAGGATTTCATTATATATGGTATTTGTAAAAGGATCTCTCGATTTTAGTATTCCTTATATAAAATTATAGAATATAACTTAGAATAGTGCTGTAGAGGCGTTATATAGTTGTATCTTACTATAAAAAGAATATCAAGTAGATTTATTATATAAATATATATCGTAGATTTTAATATAGTTTTCTATATATTGTTGTATCTAAGACTAAAAGTATATTTTCGTGATGAATTCTTAAATTTGTTCTGTTCCTAAATATTTATAGGTAAGGGTGTTATAATATTGTTTAATAAATTAATTTTATAAATTTTTTGTTAAGATGTAGTATAGATCTCTAAATAGAATAATTCCGTTTTCGATTATAAAGTAATCAGGTTAATTAAGGTTATTTACTAGGATTTATTAAGTTATAAGATGGTTTTTATAGCTTTATTTTAGTTCCTTTATGAATATATTATCTAGAGTATGCGAGGTAATATTTAACAATTAATTAATAATGATATTTTTATAAGATTATCTTGTAAAGATAACTCTTTTATCTAGTTATATATTTTTAATTAAATCAGGTCGTCTGCTGATAGTATTAGTTAAGGCGTTATTTTTTTTTTTTTTGTAATAAATAATTTTTATATTATATTTGCTGAGGTTTCCTAGTATTATACTTATTATTAGCTAAGTTTTTTTATAGATAGAAAAAAAGTAAGATTTTTATAGTCTAAATAAACTATAAAGGGGGGGTTTTTTATAGATATATTTTTTATATTTTGCAAGTATATATAATAGTTATAAGTTCTTTATTATGTATAAGGTATTATAGTTTAGTAATATTAAATTTGTGGGATATATAAGTAATAGGGTATTATTTATTATTAGGGTATAATTAGCTTATATAGATTTTAAAAGCTATATTTAAAATATTTGTTTTTATTTTTATTAATAAATTGGGGTTGTAAAGTTTGAGTATAGATACTGAGAAGAATGATTTTTTAAAGATATTAAAAGTTTATATTTGTACTAGTGTTATGTTAAAGTTAAGTTTGATTTTTATAAATTTAAAGACTATTGAAGATATGTAATTATATTTTTTGATGAAGTATTAGTAATAATTGTAAAGTTTTAAAAAGGATTATACTTTTTTAATATTAGTAGGGATAAATTAATCTTAAATAATTTTGATTTTTTTAGGGTTTATTTGAATTTCTTTAGTTATAATAATAGTTTTTAGGAATTTATATTTAATAACTTTGAATTCTGATTTTTCTAATTTAATTCGGAGATTGTATTTATTAAGAGTATGAAGGATTTTGATAATATGTCTTTTATATTCCGCAAGGTTTTTGCTATAAATTAAGATATTATCTAAGTAAACGATGTATATCTTATTCATATAATCTTATAGTACGTAGTTAATGAATGTTTAAAAAAAAGCTAGTATATTTGTAAATCTAAAAAGTGTTATTATATATTTGAATAATTTGTAATAATATCGGAAAATTGTTTTTCAGATATTTTCTAGTATAATTTATAGAGTATTAAATATAGTTATAATATTTAATTTGCTATAAATTTATATATTTTATAAATGATTAAAATATTTATTAATTCTTAGTAGGCTGTTTTAGTCTTTGATAGTTATTTTGTTAAGATTTTTATAGTCGATATAGATTTACAATTTACTATTTTTCTTTAGTATAAAGAGAATTGAATATCTGGTAGGTAATTTAGATAGTTTAATATAACCTTTTCTGAGGTTTTTTTTTGATATATTCTTGTAAGTCTTCTAATTTTTTCTAGGCATAGGTGTATATTCTTATATATTTAAATATATAACTATTTTTAAAAGTATACAGTATACAAATTTGTTAAGTTCGGGTAGTTTTATATTATTAGGTTTATTTAATATATACTAAAAGTTATTGGATAGCTAAGAAATTTATTAAGATGGTAGGTTTTTTTTATAAATAGGTGTTTTATTTATTATAAATATACTTCTTTGGGTAGGGCTTTTTTAAGTTTTATATATTTTAGTACTTATTAGTAATTGTATTGCGTAAACTCGATAGTTTTATTTTTGAAGCTGATGATAGGGTTGTGCTATTTTAGCTAATCGTACCCTAAGATAAAGTTATTATTTTTAGGTTAAGGATATCAATTATTTAGATTTTAAAGTATTTATTAATAAACAAAGTAATAATAAATCAATATTAAATAGTTTTAAATAGGTCTTTTCCGAAAACTATAATATTATATATTATTATTTTTTGTAAGATAGGTAGGTTATATTTTTTAATATATTTTTCTGAGATGTAAGTTGTTCTGCTCTACTATTAATAAAGGCTTAGGATAGTTTTCTATTAATAATATAGAGAATATTAAAATATTGATTATTGGTTTTATTAAGAGTTTATCAGATCCTTTTTTAACAAAACTAGAGCCGGACTGTTCGGAATGTATTATATTCTAAAGTTCTATTTATTTAAAAATTCGTTAAAATTATCCTATTGCATATATTTTAGGTAATTTTTTCTTTCCTAGATTCTGGGTATAGAACTTGAGTATATTCTAGGAAAGTAGTAAATAAATTAGCGGTTTAAATAATACGTAGTTTATTAATCATTAAAACTTGAGCTAGTGTTTTCTTAAGGGAAAGTTCGATAAATCTGTTAATAGTTAAAATATTCTTCATAGGAAATTAAATAATAATTTACTATTATTATTTATTTATAATTATAGTCTATTTTTAAATATATTATTTATATATAGTAAGGTATTTTATATAGGTAGTATATTATAGTTATTTTCTGTATATATAGTATTTCTTTAAATAGTTGTATATAGTTCTGTTAATAATTATTAATTTAAGTTCTAGGTCGTTTAATTTAGATTTAAGATAAAATTAAAAATCGTTCTAATCTCGCGCTAGTTCTAGTCTATAGTAAAAGATGATTACTAAGTAGGTAACTTATTAATATAGTTGATAAGTAACTTTTCTAAGTATATTTGCGTATGTAAATCCTATCTAGGGGATTTTATTATTATAATTTTCGCAGATATAGCTATTATTAGTGAAATTATAGTTTCCACAAAGTAAATATCAGTATTATCTATAATTATTATTGTATTATTTATAAACAAAGGTGTTAGAATTTTTATAATAGAAGAATCCATCCTTATATTTAGAATAAGAGATATTTTTATATTTATAAGTAGTTAAGTCTTTACTAGTCATATCTTCTTCAGTATTCTCTTTTTTATAAGATTCTTCAGAGTCCGTTTTTCTAAAGTATTTAGATAAATAGATTTTTAATAAGGGTAAATTTTAGTTAGGGATAAAATAACTATAGGAAATTTCTCTAATCTTGTATTCTTTTTATAGATTCTTAAGAAAATTTCGAACAAAATAAGTTTATTTTCTATTTATTAATAGCAAGTATGCTTATATCTAGTAATATTTATGAATACTTAATTTAATTATAAATTAATAAACAATTTTTTTTATATTTAATTTAAAAAATATCTTTATATTAGTATCTTTAAATAGAGTATTAGTATTAATAAAAATATTCTTCATTTTTTTTAAAACAAATCTTATATTCAGAACACTCTTCGTTTATAGGGTAATAAAAGATTAAGATATAATAATAGTTTGAATATTATTTTTTGAAAAAGTTATTTAGGAATTATTAATATTTCTTAATTTATTAAATAAATTCTTATGAATTCTTTTCAAAGTTTTGTTGAGTTGTTTATTTTCTTCCTGCTTTTTTTTTATTAAGATATAGATATAGTAGGCATAATATTATATCCTTTAATATCAGATTATTGAATTATTTTTGTTATTCTTTTTTTAATAATTTGTTATACTATTCTTTATTTTTCTTATTTTTTTCTAAGTAAGCTTTTATAGTAACTTATATTTATTAATCTAATTCCTGTTCTTATTTAAAGTCTTTATATTCTTTATATCTTCTATAAGGTTTAGTATATTTATTATATTCTTAGACACTTTTATTATTATTATTATGTTACTCTAGGAAGATAGTTCGAATATTCTTATTAAGTAGTTTTCCAAATTAATAGCAATCTCATTTATAATATCCTTCTTTTCTATATTAGTAATATATAGGTTTATTAGATTTTAGGGAATAATTATATTAAGATTAGGTAATCGTTTTGCGGAGATTGGTATTTTTAGTGGGTTAGTTTCAAGTCTTATCTAGTTCTATTAAAGTAAATTTATAAATTATTTTTAGGATTTAGGTATTTCCATTTTTTTATTATTACTTAGGAGGGATATAAGGTCGGTTTAAATTAGTGTAATTATTAGGGAGATTTAGTCGGAAATTAGAGTTTTATAAAAATAGGAAGTTAGTTTTTTTTGGGGTATTAGGTTTATTTCCTTTGTATATTATATTATTTAATTTTATAATTAGAAACTGAATCTATCGATAAGTTATATTTTTATTAATTATAGTAAGTTTGATGATCTTGTTATATTATTAGGTTTTAAGTTCTTTCTTCGTATAGTGGAGGAATTATAAGTTATTATAGTCGGCGAGGGTAGTATATTTATCGAAGAGTTGGAAGTAATTTTTAGTAGAGTTAATCTATTTAAAGATATATAGTTTATGAAATATTTTTTCAATCTTATTTTTATATCTGTATATATTATATAAGAACTTGAGAAATTTATTAAAGTTAGTTAGGTAATATCTAAAAAAAAATAGTTTTTAAGATTAGTTAAGTCGTATTTATCCTTATATGTATTGTAAAAATTGAATATAGTTCTATTTAGGAATATAGTAACAAATTAAATTTTATTATTATTATTTTGAAATTACTTCTTTCTAAAATAAAATAAATCGTAAAGTTATTATCAAAATTGATTAAGTTTCTCCAGTACTTTAAAGAATTTGGTAGGATTAGGGATTTTAATAATTTTAAGGAAGTAGGTTATTTAGTTAGTATTTCTAGTATTAAAAATATTATTATTATAATTATCAGAATTCTCTAGGTCTTTATTAAGATCTCTAGAATTTAGTTAAGATTGTTTTTATTTTTTATTTTTATAGTTAGTTTCTTTTAGAGTATATTTAGAATATATCTAGTTAGTTGTTCTAATATTCTCACTACCTATTTATATTAACGTTAGTATAATATTAGGTTTTAATAGCTATTTTATTTTTAATATCTTGTAAGATTTAGGTAGCCTTTTTAAGGTTTCTTAAGTATTTATAATTGTTTAGGATTTTATATATAATATCGACTTCTATTTTACTATATTATTTAGGTTTTTCTATAATCTGGGTAGCTGAGTTAATGTATAAGGTTTCTTTTTTATAAAAGATGTCTTCTTCGTTTGAAGAGTAATAATTAGTTAATCTGAGGGGTGGAAAAATTAGTATTTATCTTAAGAGTTTCCGTGAGTACTTAAATATTTGTATAGAACGGTAGTAATAGTATAGATCCTTTAGTATATTAATTATATTATAAAAAGGTTTGCTTTCACCTTTTTCATCTGTTATCTTGTATTCAGATATAATAAAGTTTTCAGGATTATAAGAATTATCCGATATATAGTCTTTCTATAAGTCTAAGTAAGATCAGTTAAAGTATTATATTTCCTTTTATATTATTAAGGCTAGTTAGTATATTTAGAACTTGTTATACTTAATTTTTATATCTGATTCCTTTATTTTAAGATAACTTTATCCTTAGATATAGAAATATATTATTGTAAGTATTATAATAAAATAAATAAAGTATATAACTAATAAAGTAGTATTTTGTTAAATGTACTAAATATCTCTTTAAATTAACCGATGAAGATTCTAAGTAAGAATAGTTCTAAGTAAGAATAGGAATCCTTATTAATCCTAATAATAGTATATATATATAAGAAGCTTTATATAAAATAGATTACTCACTATTTGTAGTTTACTGCTTATAGTGAATATTAAGCGGTAAGCATGAGCACTGCTTATAGTTGCCTGCTTACTTATTTAGTAAGTATGGGGTGGTGAGCATTTTGTGTTATATGTCTAACTTGAATGGGAAATACAGGAAGTGGAATATTATATACTTAATAATCCTGCCAGTTTTGGTACAGCGGTTTCAGGGAGCATGGACACAGGGTGTCTATGATTGCTATTTTTTGTTACGAGTGTGTTTTTGCGTAGCTCGTGACACTTTCTGTAGAATAAAGCGGCTTCTTTAGAATGGAGCGGCCTTTTTAGAATGGAGCGGCTTTTTTATAAGTTAAGATTTCTTAAGACCTATCTGACCGTATTACTATCCAGGATGGGTTTTAAGGGCGTTAAGAGAATGTGTTTTTTTCCTGATGCTTATTTAGTGAGTATAGGGTGGTAAGTACTTTATATTATACATCTAACTTAAATAAGAAATATAGAAAATAGAATATTATATACTTAATAATTCTACTAGTTTTAGTATAACAATTTCGGGGAGTATAGACACAGGGTGTCTATAATTACTATGTTTTGTTAAAAGTTATATGCTAAGTACTTTGCGTAGCTCGTGACAACTCTATATTAGTTATATATTCTACCTATTTTATTATAACACCGGTTAATGATATATTTTTATATCCGAGAATAAACGTTATCTTAAGATAGAAGAGTCAGATGTGGAAGTTAAATTTAACGAGTTCTAGATACCAGCTAGCCTTAGTGGTATAGAAGGAAGTGTAACAAGTTCATAACATGGTATAGAAGGAAGTATAATAGTTATACTCAGGGTGGATCCATAATAAATCAATAATTAATTTTCATTTTTGTTTAAATTTTTTTGTTATGGTGTTTGTTACTTTTTACTATTTTGAGTAGAATATAGAGGATGAAAATATTGTGTAGCAGGGGGGTGACAAGATCGTTTCCCTTAATATAAGTCTGCATCTCTCCAGGATAGCGGGACTGTTTGGTTTTGCGCCAAGGCAGGCAGATCGTGTGACACAAAAGTTGTTCGTTTTCTTGCTTATTACCTATCTAAGTAAGTTCTAAGTCTATTCATCGATAAGGTCACGGATAAGGGCTGCCCTGCCCTACTCTGCACTTGCAACACAAGGACGAGCTACCAAAGATTTTCTTTTGAAATCTTGAAATTTGTCAGTCATGGGTCTGATCATCATCCCTTCAATCCATATCCCACGCCAAACTGAACTCTGAAGGATTTATCGAATATCAGCAATAATCCAAAGAACATCTTAACCCAACTTCCTTCTCCCGATATCATCATGGTAAGAACATCGACACATTTCGCCTGTCAAGTCGACACCCCTGATGGTACGGCGATCAGGATGTCATTCTTTTGTGACCTTCGAATGTCCACATGTGGAATACATTCAGGATCTCTATCTAGTCCGTTTTATCGGGGCGAGGACTTTTCAGTCGATGTCATCACGATGTCGCGAATGTTTCCTCTTAGAGTTGCAAGTTTTTGAACGGTTCAGTCGCTGATCAGAAACTCTCTCCATGACCAGCCTCCCAAAGGAAAAAAAGCTGCACCTGCGCCATTCCCCCAGTCTAAAGCTGGAGCTGGAAAGGGAAAGCAGAAGGTAACGTTATCAGGATATACATATCCACTGGCCTGCTTTGTTTTATTATCATGTCCTAGAGTCCCCTAATTCAGGTACGATAGAACCCGTTGATCGAAAAACGCTCCCGTAACTTTGCAATCGGTCAAGACATCCAACCAAAGCGCAATCTCTCTCGTATGGTAAAATGGCCTGAGTATGTTCGCATTCAGCGTCAGAAGAAGATCCTCAACCTTCGATTGAAAGTTCCACCAGCAATCGCACAATTCCAAAATGTACTCGACAAGAACTCGGCAACCCAGGCTTTCAAACTTCTCAACAAATATCGACCCGAAACAAAGTCTGAACGAAAGGATAGATTGTCGAAAGAGGCAGTGGCTATCGGGGAAGGTAAAAAGAAGGAAGATGTCAGCAAGAAGCCATATGTGATCAAGTATGGATTGAACCACGTTGTTGGTTTAATAGAGAACAAAAAGGCATCGCTTGTTCTAATTTCAAATGACGTCGACCCCATCGAATTGGTCGTTTTTCTTCCTGCTTTATGTAGGAAAATGGGAGTTCCATATGCCATAGTAAAAGGCAAGGCACGTTTGGGAACCGTTGTTCACAAAAAGGTGCGTATTAGATCTGTGGAACGAAGAGACATAGAAGTCATTTTAACTGATTGTTCCTAGACTGCTGCGGTTCTAGCTTTCACTGAAGTAAGAGCAGAGGACAAGACAGAACTGTCCGCGTTGGTGCAAACGATTAAAACAGGCTATATTGAAAAATACGAGGACTCGAGAAGGAGATGGGGTGGCCATATTCTGGGTGCAAAGGTGAGAAAACCTGAGTGGACCGTCCTCGACCACCCCACAGCTGACTAAAAATTATTTTCGCTATAGGCTGTTGCCAAAGAACAAAAGAGAAAAAAGGCATTGGATAGTGCCCTGAAGATCTGATGTGTTTGCTACCAAATTGTTTTCTCACAGACTGTTTCCAGCAACGTATCGCGACGCTAGAAATGACGGATCCTTTTTTTTTTATAGTAATCTCTTCGCCTCGGCGTAGTACAGCTATCAAGGTTGAATCGACCAAAACTTATAAGCTTGCTTACAGGAATAATGCTTTTCATTCCAACTTCTAAATTTAATTCAAATTACTTGAAATTGCTCGGAATTTTCGAGACGAGTTTGTTGTTGTAGTATGGGTATGATGAAGAGCAGTACTCCCAGAAGTCTTAGTCTCCGAGTAAGAAAATCCAAAATAAAGTGATATAAATAAAAGTAAGGAACAAAAATAAAATGCAAATGCTATCTCAAATCTTTGAAACAACAGCCACTTGATATTTTTTTAGCAAAGACGACTTTGCTCGGATGAAAATAGGCTGTAAAAGCTCCTGCTTGAAGAGTTTGTTCTGTGGACTCGGCTGCAGTGCGAAAAAAAGGAGGAAAAAAAAACATAGCGGAAAGTTTCCATCACCAAAAGTTAAACAATTGGCGGAAGAATTCGCATTCAATCACCGGTTAAAAAGAAAAGAAAAAGGATGCACCAACAACACTAGTATGACTTAGGTTACACTATTTCTTTCCAATATATACTTCAGTACTACCTACCTACCTAGTAGTTACCTAGGTAAGTACTTAAGTAAGTACTCAAGTAATTTTATCTATGACAGACAGACAAGAAAATTTGAACCTCAATCAAACAGTAGATTTCGTTGTAAATATTACCGCCCCAGACTTCTGCATACAAAATAGAAGACAATCAGCTAACATGAACACCTAATTAGTTCCAGATTTCGAAACAGGAATCCAATTTATATTCCTTCGCTTTTTAGAAACAAAAAACAAATTAAAAGGTTTACAAGTCCAGTATGGATTCAAAACCACCAAAATTTACAGCTGCAATTGATCAAGGCACAACGTCTACTAGATTCTTTATCTTCGATGAAAGAGGGGAACCGGTTGCAAAACACCAGGAAGAATTCAACCAGATCTATCCACATGCTGGGTATATCTGAAATCAATCCTATGTTTTTCTTGTACTTTCGTCCGCGAGCAGGCGAAATTTCAGAATACCGGAGGCTTCGGCGTTGCTGACTTTATTTGAATGGCACTTTTGCTTTCACAGATGGATAGAACATGACCCTTATGTGATTCTTCAATCAGTAGAGAGTTGTATTGACGCCGCCACGACTGAGTTCGTCAAACAAGGTCACAAAATAGAGGAAATCGGGGCCATAGGCATCACAAACCAACGAGAAACAGCTGTAAGTGGTGGCACGGGTAGAACCTTGGAAAGCACACTACCAGCTTACCCCCACAGTTTAACACGATAGTCCTGTAGGCTCATTAATTCATTATTAGGTTGTCTGGGACATCCGCAGCGGAAAAGCTTTGTACAACGCCATTGTGTGGGCGGATAGTCGCACGGCTCATATAGTGCGCCACCTGAAGTCACAAGCTGGTGCGGATAAACTCCTTGGAAAGACAGGTCTTCCTCTCTCTACCTACCCATCAGCGGTCAAGGTTAGATGGATCTTGGATCACTGTAAGATCGCACGCGAAGTTTACGAGGAAGGGTTTCTGGCTTTTGGCACCGTGGATAGTTGGCTCTTGAACAACATAACTGTCGGGGATAACGGAGAGAAACTGCATGTCACTGATGTTACCAATGCCTCTCGAACGATGCTTCTGGGTATTGAGAAACTGGAGTATGATCCTTTCCTCATAGAGTTCTTTGGCCTCGAGAAGCTCCTGTTACCGCAAGTAGCACCTTCGTCCCATGGCACGGCATATGGAATAATGCAAAAAGGGCCATTGAAGGGACTCAGAATGACAGGCTGTCTCGGAGACCAAAGTGCAGCTTTAGTTGGCCAGAAGGCATTCCACGAGGGAATGGCCAAGAATACTTACGGAACAGGTTGCTTCATGCTCTACAACACTGGGAACAAACCTGTGATTTCAAAAAACGGATTGATCACCACAGTAGCATTTCAACTCGAGGGCCAAACACCGATTTACGCGCTGGAGGGATCTATAGCTGTTGCTGGCTCTGCGGTCAAATTTCTGAGAGACAACCTCGGTATAATTCGAGAAGCATATGAGATCGGAGAACTGGCGGATCAAGTCGAAGGTGACCTAACCAGTTGCATTCCAGTGTCACTGTTGAGGAGACAGACTAACGTTCTTAGATAGCGGAGGTGTCGTTTTTGTGACAGGTTTGCGTCCAGTGATAAAGAAGGGTAAATGACAAACTGAACCTAACGAGACGGTTAGCTTTTGCTGGTTTATTCGCTCCATACTGGATAGATGACGCACAAGGGACAATCTGTAAGCATTGAACCCGAGAATGTGAACAGGCTTCGGTTTCTTTTCTCATATGTATTCTTTTTAGTTGGAATGACAAATTACACGACGAAAGAGCACATTTGTAGGGCCACTATCGAAGCGACATGCTTTCAGGTATTGTAGATTTTCATGAAAAAAGGGGGCTATTGGAAGATCAAGCTAATATCTTGGGTATATAGACGAAGGCAATAATCGACGCCATGGAAAAAGGTAAATAATAATTCTAGTTGAGTCACTGTAACATTATTATGAAAAAACTAAACTCGGATTTGCGACCATATTCTAGATAGTGGTATTGGAATCAAAAACCTGGCTGTTGATGGAGGAATGAGCAACTCGGACGTCTGTATGCAGGTAGGATTTCCAGCCCCATGTCAAACTGGAAAGGTTTTGCTAACCTAGCATAATGCTCGGTAGTTACAATCTAATATTATCGGTTGGTTCATGCCCTTTTTGCCACAAACTTATTTGCGTACTTACTAGAAACTACATTAGGCATTGACGTTGACCGACCCGCAATGCGTGAAACAACTGCGCTAGGGGCAGCAATCGCTGCTGGATTTGGCGTCGAAATTTGGTCTTCATTTGATGATCTACATCATGTGAATGCTCGTGATCATAAAAGATTCATCACCAAAACTACACGCGAGACCAGAATTAAACAATTTCGTCGGTGGGAAAGAGCCGTTCAAATGTCGAAGGGGTGGCTGACGTCGGATGATATTGACCAGGAATACGATGGCTGACTCTGTATTGACTGAAGGAAAATCGAAGGTGCATGTTGCAATTTATGTGGCCAGTACGATTTGAGTGTACAAGAAATATACAGTACCAGAACTCGAAGAAACCCCGAAACAAGAGCCAAGCTGTATCTCAAAACAGGGCGTGAGCGAATATACCAAATTAATGCACTGAAGGTATTTATCTGACGACGGCAAAGACACAAACGGGATATTTGCGATGTAAATGTTTCCAAGGGTTAGACTGAAGGCAACAAAGCCGAGGCGTAAGGTCACCGTATCATGAGCCCGAGCCAAATTTGGTCTTAAACAAATTATTAATTATTTGTATGATGATGGCTGTTATTTTTCTTTCTCTTTTCTAGCACCAAGACTCATCAAGGCGCTGCTTCGCTTGGTTTTGTTGTGTCGACACCGGCAGGGCCCTGGTGGATATTTCCTAGGACATTTTCTGGCAGTTTTATTTGTACATCTGGTAAGATTTTGAGCCTGTTGGCTAATGTCTCGCCTTTGATTACTTTCTCCATTTCCGATCGATCAAGACTTTCGTACTCGATTAAAGCCTTGGCGAGTAACTCAAGTTCTTTACGACGCTCTGTTAAAAGTCGCGTCGCTCTCAAACGTCCTTCCTCGAGCAGCCTTCGAATTTCGGCTTCAATTGCCTCCTTGGTTTGAGAGGAGAGGTTTCGGTAATCAGAATGTAGGTCCACATTACCGAGTAGCTCTGACATTCCCATCTGTGTTACCATGGCTTGAGCAATCTTAGTGGCTTGTGTGATATCCTAATGGAAGAACCTAGGAGTTAAAATAGCTGGATCAGATCTCGTTTGAAGATAGTATACGTACGTTCGATGCGCCACTCGTAACATTGTCAGCTCCATATATGAGCTCTTCTGCGACCTTTCCTCCCATGCAAACGTCTATCCTAGCCAGATACTCCTATTTCAGGGCTTATTTTAGTGTCTACTTGGATATTTGAATGGATATATATGTAAGTTGAACTACCTTCTTAGACATTGAGACTTGGTCCATCTCTGGAAGTTGGAAAGTAATACCCAGAGCCATCCCACGTGGCATAATGGTTGCTTTGTATAAGGGGATAGCGCCTTCAGTGAACATGGCAACTAACGCATGGCCACCTTCGTGATAAGCAGTCATTTCTTTCTCCTTTTGGGAGATGACTGCGCTTCGTCTTTCCGCTCCCATAAGAATTTTGTCTTTTGCCCATTCAAAATCGTTCATGCGTACTTTAGTTGCCCTTAATTTCGAAGCTCTTACAGCTGCTTGATTGACTAGATTCTCAAGCTCGGCTCCTGAAAAGCCTGGTGTCCCCCGGGCAAGAATCTGTAAGTCCACGTCGGATGATGCTTTCACAGATTTAACGTAATGCTTAAGGATCTCGATCCGACCGCGGACGTCAGGAAGAGGAACATTGACAGTTCGGTCGAAACGCCCCGGTCTAGTAAGCGCTTTGTCGAGTAGTTGAGGGAAATTTGTGGCTGCGAGAAAGATAACGCCTGAGTTTGGTGCAAATCCGTCGAGGTCGACGAGAAGTTGGTTGAGAGTTTGCTTTACGTACGCAGCATCTCTTTCGTTACGCTTCCCGCCTATGGCGTCCAGTTCATCAATAAAAACAATTGATGGGGCTTTTGTGCGAGCAGCAGCGAATAGCTCTCGGACACGTTTCGCACCAACCCCAACATAGACTTCATCGAATTCAGAACCAGACATAAAGAAAAAGGGCACTCCCGCCTCGCCAGCCACGGCACGAGCTAGCAAAGTCTTACCAGTTCCAGGGGGGCCGACGAGCAGAACGCCCTTAGGAAGTTTGCCTCCGAGAGCAGAGAATTTGGCAGGATCTTTCAGAAACTCAACCAATTCTTGTAGTTCTTCCTTAGCCTCTTCGCATCCATGGACGTCCGTAAAACGAGCTGTTTGTTGAGATCCCTGAGCCTCATTTGGTGGATTACTTCCAACTCTTTTCAGTACGCCCGTGGCTTCGATGAATACTGTCATGAGAACTAAAGCAAAATATATGAACACACCGAGGTATAACAGAAATTTTGCCCATTTAAAGATAGTGCCTCCCAAGGTTTCATCCACGACGACGTGAAGTGGCCTTTCTTTATCTCCATAGCGGCTTTGAAGTGATTTTGAAGATATCGAGACGGCGCCACCGTTTGATCGGGCTGCAATCGCTTGGCCTACTGCACGGATTTCTTCAGCTGACAAGGCGGCCTTGGGTTCCGTTTCGGTAGTTTCTGCATTTTCTGCTTTGCGGTCCGCGATCATTCTGGCTTTTGCGGTTTGACCTAGTTTTTCCAGAGCTTTGACATAGAGTTCTTCCGCTCGCGCATTTGTGGCATACCTTCCAGTCTGGTATCTCTCAACAATGATTTCTGGCATATTGGCCCTGGTAAGAGCTGAATAAAAATCAAGTTGAGCGGACGCGTTCATTGGGTTAGAGTTTGCGGTTCGTTCTGCGTGCTCTAATACTGATCGTAGGGAGCGCAGGGAGAATGACCGTGATTGTAGGATCCTGCTTTCCCGCATAGTCAAATTCCTCATGGTGAAACATAATGATTGTCGCATCACATTGCCCCGGTTTGAAACGGCTGTTTTGGAACTACCAGCAGGCAAAATTATTGACGCAATTTGACAATATGATCGACCTGAATCCTGAGGAACAAGAATATATTGCCCGTATGTTTTCCGTGGTGCTTGGAATCTTGGGGGTTGGCGAGGAATGCTGCGAAGGATATTTGAACCCAAGGCAAGCCACTATCCACACATAGAGGTTGGACAGAGAGTTAATACTTTGTTGGATATATATGCATATATGTTGACCCACAGTTTGATGGTGCTAAGAGGGAAGCCGCACTCACCTGTGATAACACTGAGAACGACGAGTTAGGGGAACGAAGCGCGCACATCGTTACGTGAGATGATGGTTGGTGCAATCCAACGTGCCAGATCCGTAGCGGGATTGCAGTTGTCGTTATAGCTGATGGCCAGGATAGACCGCCTGCCGGTGATTGAAGACAACAAGAAAAAAACGCGCTTAGCGCGCCAAATTCGCAACACGGATGTGTGGGCATTCTCTGGTCCGAGGCGACTAAGGAAGCCCTCAAATTTATGTTGTGATTTTTTATTTGTTTCATTTAGTTTTTGTCCGGGCAAGCAGCACCTTCGCCAGCCTGGATGGATCTAACTACTGCCACACTTACAGCTAAATGTCTATATTCCGCCTATGTGATTAGTTTGGGGGATGGGACGATCGATAGAACCATTTGAATTTAGATACAGCGGTATGGGGCTATCGGGATACATATGTGGGAGATGGAAGGTGTGCGATCGTCGAGAGTAGTTTGAGGGCAAGGAGAGAGACCAACGAGGAAATGAAAAGCACAAAGAAAATTTTGAAAAAGGGAAAGCACCCGTGATAACTAAGAGATACACAACTTTTCGTTTGCCCAGAACGACCCTGACCCAAGAGCGCAAGCAGACCAAGCAAAAATGGAGAGATAACTGGATGAGCCAAATCAATCTTATCCTTATTCGGAATTTATCTATAGAAGGGTGGCCATCAGAGAAAGAGCCGAGAGCAAATAGGAAGACCTGTTAAGAGGCTAGCAGGAATTAATAAAAACGTGTTGGTAGCGCGTTTCGCGGTGCTGCAATGTTGAACTTGGTTATCCCTTGGCTAGCGAAAAAAGAAAAAGAAAATTGAGATTCCTGTATTTAAATACTATTATTCTCCAATTAGGCTTGGCTCAATGAATGCTCGTTTGCATTCTCTTTTGGAGCCGATGCAGCTTCCGTTTGCCCG